>JAQJVK010000001.1:215759515-216359515 GCA_035578135.1 Flexamia atlantica
TGAAACTTGGTACAAACATTAAGTCTTTTAACATTAACATTTTCCAAAAATATTTTTTATCAAACTTATCAAATATCAAAATGGCGGCCATTTAAAAAATTCAAATTTCAAGAACTTTTTAAATTTTTTAAACTTTTTAAATTTCAAGAATTCGAATTTTCAAATAATCAGATTTCAAGCACTTTTTATGCCAAATTCAATGACACTAAGGTTGTTAGAATCGGTTAATAAATAACAAAGTTATTTAACATTTTTCAGTTAACCTCAAAATGGCGCTAAATGTGCTAATAAAGAACAAAAGCAAAAAAAGTAATTCGATAATGGAATAGTTATCCAAATTCAAATTAAAAGTATTAAAAATGTTAAAAATAATTTTAATGAAATTTATTAGTAATTTTAAAGGGCTAAAATATTTTTATTTCATGACTATTCAATTCACCTTACAGTACTTGCGTTAACAGCTGTTATTAAATGTAATCAGCTGTTTACAAGTAAGGTGGATTGAATAGTCATGAAATAAAAATATTTTAGCCCTTAAAAATCACCAATAAATTTCATAAAATTATTTTTAACATTTTTAATACTTTTAATTTGAATTTGGAAAACTATTCCATTATCGAATTACTTTTTTTGCTTTTGTTCTTTAATAGCTTTTGTTATTTTTAGCGTCATTTTGAGGTTAATTGAAAAATGTTAAATAACTTTGTTGTTTATTAACCAATTTTAACAATCTTAGTGTCATTGGATTTGGCATAAAAAGTGCTTTAAATTTGATC
Organism: Flexamia atlantica; assembly: GCA_035578135.1. Lineage (NCBI taxonomy): Eukaryota > Metazoa > Arthropoda > Insecta > Hemiptera > Cicadellidae > Flexamia > Flexamia atlantica. Next base: position 215,760,292 of record JAQJVK010000001.1, read on the forward strand.
CTTTATAAAATTTTGTTTTACCTGCTAGTTTTCATGAAATTTGACTTTGAATTTTTTAAATGGCCGCCATTTTGAAATTTGATAAGTTTGATAAAATCTTTGGAAGATGTTAATGTTAAAAGACTTCAGGTTTATACCAAGATTCATGAAAATATCTCCAGGGGTAGATGAATTATTAAATATTTTCAAAAAAAATACAAAATGGCAGATTACGGCTAAACAAGGCGAAATCGAAAAAATGTTACTCTACATTTTTGACTTATTTTTGTATGTAGAATCTGGTTCTGCATAGCACGCTACGCATTTTTGTGACACCCCGTATACATACAGGGTGAGTCTTCTAAGCCGTCCACAACAGATTATAGGCGAACGGCATAACGACATACAACGACGAAACAAAGCATTTCCCCTCTAAATCATACCTAAGGAACAACGTAAAAATATTTTTAAGCTTTTTAAAATACAGGGTGTTCCAAAAACCAGGGGTCATGGGTTCGAATCTCGGAATTTTTAAATGTAAAAATATGTCATATACATCATGTCAAAGCTCTAAGCAAGATACACAATTTGGTGGAAACAGAACTCAATTATTTTTATTATTTTCAAAATGGCGGTCATTTTTGTGAAAAACATTGGTATTTACGGAATGCCCTGTATCTCGAGAACTACTGAAGGTTTTTCGTTCTGTTTGAAAATTCTTAATCCCTGTTAACTCAGCTTTAAATTGATATGCAACATGCCAACATTAAAATAAAATACATTTTTAAAATAATTTTTTTATTAATGTTGGTAGCACTGAAAATAAAAAATTTTAAATGGCAACATATATTATATAGTATATCAATTTAAAGGTCTTGGAAAAATCTACAACTTTTCAATTTATACTTACCTCCTATCTTAAGTAGTTTTTCAGTAATAAACAAAAAACTTCATTTTCCCATATAACATGTTAAATATGCAGTACTCAAAGCATTTAAATTTGCTGTACATTGAGTACAGCAAATTTAACATGAGCGTTATATGGGAAAATAGAGTTTATTGTTTATTACTAAAAAACTACCAAATAGTCGGGGGGCAAACTGTATTCCGTGGGATTTTTTGTGAAGGGAAGGTGAGACTATGTGGAATCTCTTTATGATATGTCACATAATGGTGTAGTACCGGGTGTTTACCTTCAAATTAAGGTGTTTACCTTCAAATCCAAGATGGCCGCCATGTGTGACACCTAATAATTAAATTAATAATAACTCTTTCCAGAGTAAAATAATCGAATTTTAGTTTACATCATTGAATTCAGCTCGAAAAAACAAACAATTTGGTATTTTGAATCATTGCTCTATATCCATTGGTTACCGAGATATTGAAAGCGGTAAACACAGAACATTGTCCCCATGCTATCCTTATGGGAAATAAATAAAATTTTATATCTCGCTTATTTCTCAACATATCTTAATAAAAATTGGTATGTGGCTTCATCTAGTTGAGATCTACTTGATTATGGCCTAAAATCCCCCATTTTGACATTTCCGTAGCAGCAAACCTGCATACTCACTTCCCACGTTATTCTTATGGACAATATTTTTGCATGCTTGTTGACAAATCTCAGTGAGAGGCACCATTTTAATGATTTGTTAAAGCATTTGAAATTCGCTGAGTATGCAGATCTGCTGCAACGGGGGTATTTCAGTTATAAACAAATCTCACAAATTATAGGTGGAAAATAAAATAAATTATTAATTTAATTATTAGGTGTCTCACATGGCGGCCATCTTGGATTTGAAGGTAAACACCGCAATTTGAAAGTAAACACACGGTACTACACCATTATGTGACATATACTAAAGAGATTCCACATAGTCACACCTTCCCTTCGCAAAAAATCCCACGGAAGTTGGATACATGCAGTTTGCTCCTGGACTAAAAGATAGAAGGGGAGTATAAAGTGAAAAATTGTAGGTTTTTGCAAGACCTTTAAAATGATATACTATTTAACATATGTTGCTTTTTACAATTTTTTATTTTCAGTGCTACCAACATTTATAAAAAATTAATTTAAAAAATATTTATCTTATTTTAATGTTGGCATGTTGCATATCAAATAAGATGAGTTTACAAGGATCAAGAATTTTCAAACAGAAAGAAAAACCTTCAGTAGTTCTCGAGATTCAGGTTATTCCGTAAATACCAATATTTTTAACAAAAACGGCCGCCATTTTGAAAATAATAAAAATAATTGAGTTATATTTTCACCAAATTGTTTATCTTGCGTAGAGCTTTAAAATAATGTATACTATGACATATGTTTACATTAAAAAATTCCGAGATTCGAACCCATGACCCCTGGTTTTTGGAACATTCTGTATTTTAAAAAGCTTAAAAATATTTTTACGTTGTTCCTTAGGTATGATTTAGTGGGGAAATGTTTTGTTTCATCTTTGTATGTCGTTATGCCGTTCGCCTATAATCTGTTGTGGACGGCTTAGAAGACTCACCCTGTGTATATACAAATAAAATTAGATTTTTGTCTGTACATTGCTTTTAATAATGAAATTATTGGTTATTTTTGCGTTTTGAAGGTCAGAGAAACCGAATCAAGCCTTATCTCAATTTCTGTCACTCTGTTGGTTACGCTCAACATCACACCCTAAATCGAGATATTGAAAGTGGTAAATATATCTTGGGTGCGTTGTCCCATAATGTCAACCTTATGGGAAATAAGTAAAATTGTATACCTCGCTTATTTCTCAACATGTCATAATAAAACTTGGTTTGTGACTTCATCTAGACGAGATCTAATGTGCTTTGGTATAAAATCACTGATAATTCCATTTTTGTGGCAGCAACCTGCATACTCATTCCCCATACTATCCTTAAGGGAAATAAAAAAAATTCTATATCTTCCTTATTTCTTAACACATCTTGATAAAACTTGGTAAATGGCTTCTTCTATTTGAGACATACTAAATATTGAATTAAAACCACCCAGTTTTAATGTACCTGTTGCAGAAAACCTGCATACTCATTCCCCATGTTATTCTTATGGAGCTTACCAAAACGAGTCAAATCTCGCTATGTTGGATGGAAATATGTTCTTTTGCATTTGAAATTCGCTGAGTATGCAGGCCTGCTGCAACGGGGAATTTACTCATGTCACTATATAAATAATTAAAATATGTTTAGCTGACATGGTTTAATACACCCTACTTAATGAGTAAAAATGTTAAAGTGTCAAATCAGAATTTTATCTTGTTTAACCGACTAATGCAATTATTTAATGGGATGAACTAGATTTAGAATAAAATACAAATATAATCTCCCTTGCCTAGAAAAAACGTGAGATTTTTTTTAGATTTTTCTCAAAATATTTGTTTGATAGCTGAGAATGTTTTAAAATTGTAGTTTTCAATTGGTTGCCCACCTAAATTATAAATAGGACTTTCAAATCTATAATATACACGGGCTTTCAGAATATAACTAGTTTTTAAGGATTAAAAAGTTTAAAGTCCCTTCAATTCTCGCATACAATCTTCAATGCAGATATGTATGGAGGTTTCGTTCAGAATATTCTAGGCGCTACTGCAATATTGATTTGTGCAATTGGTAAAGTATTGGATTATTGTAAAAACTAAAAAACGTCAACATCAATTTTTTTGCATCTCATTTTTCACTGAGCTTGTAAGTTCTTTTATCCAATAAAAAAAAAAAAAAAACTGTTTTCATTGCGGAGGGGGGAACGTTAAAAAGAGTCCAAAAGACATTAACTATACCTCTGAATTACTAACTAGACTGTGAGCTTATCTTGCTTATCACTTAATAGTAGTTTATGCAACGATTGTATAATGAGTGCCTTTAAGCCACGAGTGAGATGTAAGTTAGAACACGAGCGAAGCGAGTGTTCTAAATATCTTACGAGTGGCTTAAAGGCATAATACAATCGTTGCATACACTATTTTATCTACGACCAACAATATACGACAAAATTTCCCCCTAAGTTAAACAAAACTCATGACTTTTACTAATAATGGAATAGGTCAACTAAAATTTGAGGTTAGGCAAATAAGCAGACTGAACCATGAATCGTTGTGGAACAATCAGCTGATGGGATAAGTAAACTCAAACATGGATCGTAATGCAACAATCAGCTGATGTGCGAATTGCGTAATTGTTATTATGACACTACTTCCGTCAAATGCCGAGCTCTCATTGGTCTAGAACCAGTACTCTAAAGTGACTCCAGTACTCTAAAGTCGTCATTAGAGTACTGCTTGGTTTTTGGTGTTTTAATGTATATCATTATAATGTTTATTGTAATACCATAATTGGTGCTTATTGCAATGGTCGTAGATAAAAGAACTTTTCATCACTCTGTATACGAAAATTGCCCGTTACCGTACAGCTGAGATCTACGAAAACTCTCGATTTCCTTACGTCAAAACAAGTAATGATCAGCTGCTTTTTCGGTACCCAACCATTTCATTCCCGTACCCAAACAAACCATTTCCGTACCAAAACAAAATTTTGCCGTACCCAAACAAGCGAATTTCTTAATTTGACAGTTCAACCAGCTGACTTTATAAACTAAAATAGACAGATCAGCCGTATTGAGTTTACTTATAGAAAAATGACTAAATTATGAAATGTTGGATCATTTGGATCATAAGTTTGGTCACTTATTTGCATCGTGATGAAAAGTACTGTTCACAACTCGTTACAAAAGTACCATTTCGGGGCTCGATAGTGTTTTACGTGCTCGGCTTACTTTCGTGACTAGTAGTGAAATATACTATAATATATGCCTTAATTTTGATTAGTTTTTTAGGAACATATAGTTCCTATTGTAAAGCTAATTCTCACTGTGAAAACTAGATACCTTTTCTCAGTGATACCGGTTTTCCAGGGACTCATGTGTATATAGTTAAAACGTTTATTCATAAGTGTGAACCTGTATTACAGGAATTTTGTATGTTCCTGTATGTGCTCTAACATAATTTAATATATTAACATCCTGAGCAAACGAACAAGAAGTATTTGGGAGTTAAATTCAAAGGTTTATTGAGTACGTTCCGCGATGTTAATGGAATAATTTCTTTGTTACCGAAATGAATAGTTAAATCTTAAAAATAAAAATCAATTGATTTTTGGGAGAACACATAATTTTATACTTTATTGAAATCTGTCAATAGTTTTAATATAATCAGTATCTAATCGTTAATTAGAGTTATATTAATTTGTTAAGATTGAACTATAATCAAATATTTCCTTTGCATTCGCTATGCCCTAAAAGGAAAGGAAATCCACAAAAATACACTTTGTAGATGTTGAAAGAGAGCTAATTAAGTGTATCCTGGAAAATATGTTTCGTATCTAAGTACTGTGCATGAAAATCTTTTTTAATATTTTAGGTAGTAATGCAAAAATGTATTAAAACCCTTAATATTAAGTAGAGTGCTCCATAGAGGAACGCCGTGGGATATTTGTCTAGTAAATCAGGTTATAGTGTTTTGTTTTTAACAAATCAAATACAATTATGTAATTGAATACAAAATTAAAGTCCCGAATGGGACGGTTCGGTTTGCCCAGGAATGCGGCGGAGCGGCGTCCAATCTGTTTCCTACGTGATCCGAGCCTCACTTGTTTGGTTGATAGTGTAATTTGTATGAAAACAAACATTGAATTTTAACAGGACGTTGGAGTAAAACGTATTACACGATATTATATTTTATGTGATATTAAGTTCTAAAAGAAAGATCGGTTGAACGTTCTTGAAAGGGTTTTTACTACATTTTTCAGACTCCACCCTGTAAATAATCAAAACTTGAGTTTCTACACCTCAATCATTATGTGCAGCTCTGACACGATACCAATTAAGAGTTATTTTATGCCTCCAGGAGGAGGGGGGGGGTCGTAAAACGCATCCGAGTCTTAAAATTCCCCCTTCTCCATCTCCCATTAATAGTTAGGGCTGAATTGCCGCTTTTAATTATCAATTTGGAAGTGGAATGGGCCTTTGATGACTGCGGTGTTGGATGGCTGATAGCTGTGTCTTGACTAATTCTCCAGTCCTCTACAGATTTCCAGAGTAAACTGCGTTCCTCTTAAATAGAGTCGTGTTAATGTTCTAAAATGCAGTAAAGATTTTGTGTTTTTCTTTGTTTGGTTTTGATTCAAGTTCTTTATACAATAACTTGGACTCTTAATGAGAATCTCAATGCATCATTTTTAGGCTAATTAACTTTTTGGCTTCAGGTTCATTAAATTACTTGTTGCCGTTCCTGAAACTTGCTTGAGTTCTTATGTTTGTTTCATTTTAATGCGTGTTTTAAAGGCTGCATAGTTCGTCAACAATTAATCACGATTATGTTATACCGTTATACCTGTGTTATACCGTTCAAAAAAAAGTAAACCATGATGAATAATATAATTAGGATTCTAATGCAACACTGACTACACTACTCCCGTTACACTACTTGTGGGAAAATTAATTCCATATTTCCAGAGCCAAGTTAAAATTATAGCCTATATAAATTATTAATTCTTTTTTACTTGAAAATGCTACAAGATCGACAAATAACTGTTTATATGAAATAATAATAAATTTCCATTTTAGCGAATTTCCCCTATAGGGAAGAAGCTATTACCGTAGGTCTCATGGTAAGACCTAAGCTCGAGACCATGATAACTTTTCGTTTTGGGGCCACCAGAAGCAAAAAACACCATTCGTTCGAATTTATATATATATATATATATTATCAATAAAATATAACAAGTGTTATATTTCACTTTATATTTCACTTTCCTTTTTTCATTTTATTAATTAAATTACACGACACGTGTTTCGGTTTTCAAACCATTTTCACAGTGTGATGATATACATAACCTAAAATTATCAAATCAATATTTATCATCTGGTATCTTCTTCAGCTGCATGTTTCTTTTTAATGTATTCTTTAATTAAGTGGTTGGTATTTTCTTAAGCTCAAGTATGGCATCGAAGATTGGGTTTTTTATATCTGAATATGTAGAATTGAGCATGTCTTTTTGATTTAACTTGCTGTTCAAGTAGATGTGAAATTCTTCTTTCGTGTTCATTTTGGGCCCTTTATTTTCATAATCCAATATAGTTAGGTTTTCTTTGATTCCTTTGTAGCTATGGTCTGATTATAAAATGTGTTCGGCAAAGGAGGATTTTTGGCTGGTTGAATTGTTTGATCTAACTGCTTGTATATGTTCATTGAATCTTGATTTGAAACTCCTGCCTGTTTGACCTGACCAATATAGTAGTTGTTGCATTCGCTGCATGTGATTTTGTAGATACCTGATTTTTCATATATTTTTGGATTTGAATTTTTAGGGGAGACTAGTCTGTCTAGCATTTTGAATGCATTGTTTCTTGTCTTGTAACTGATTTTGTAGTTCGAGTTGGTGAAGGTTTTCCTTATTGCTTTATTTAGAGTTGAGCTGTATGGTATTGCTATAAAATAAGTTTTTCTATTTTGGTTTATTAATTCTTGTTTATTCTTTGTTTTCTTTGTAATCATTTTTTCTATTAATTTAGGTTCATAGCCATTTTTCTTTGCTAATAATTTGATTGTATTTTTTTCATTATTAAAATCTTCATTGTTCATTGGAACACGTAATAAACGGTTAATTAGTGAGTGAAAGGTACTCATTTTGTGAACCCAAGGGTGATTTGAATCAGCGGGTCTTATTAGATCTGTTTGAGATTCTTTTCTAAATATTTTAAATGAATGTTTACCTTTTGTATTTGAAATTGTCAAATCTAAGAAATTAATGCTAGAATTTTGGATTTCCATCGTAAATTTAATGGTTTTGGAAATGGAATTTAGATATGTTAATAAGTTGTTACAAGATTGTTCATCCCCTTTAAAAAGGCAAAGTATATCGTCTACATATCGATACCAATATATAATTTTGTTTTTCTCAGGATTGCAGTCATTGAATATTTTGTTTTTTCTAGGTCTTGTAGATAAATATTGGCTAATGTACCAGACAAGGGGGATCCCATAGCTAATCCTTCTTTTTGTTTGAAAAACTTTGATCCATTGGTTTTATGGATCAAATATGTGAAATCAAACTGTGAAAATGGTTTGAAAACCGAAACACGTGTCGTGTAATTTAATTAATAAAATGAAAAAAGGGTACACTTGTTATATTTTATTGATAATAATCTTTGTAGCCCTAAGTTGTGAATTACATATTATAATATATATATATATATATGTATGTGTCTGTTAGCACGATAGCGGCCGTAAAAATGGTCCAATCTTAATGAAAATTGGTACAGACGTGTAAAGTGGTAATCACTTGGACGAGTTCGTGAACCAGCCCGATCGGACCACCGGAAGGGGGGGTAAAGGGGAAAAAACATCCCCAAAAATGGGTTTTTTGAATTTTTTACATAGAAAAATAAAATTTACCGTTGGCACCAATGAATTCAGCTCAAAAAAACAAACAATTTAGTATCTTGAATCACTGCTCTATGTCCATTGGTTACCGAGATATTGAAAGTGGTAAACACAGTACGTTGTCCCAATGTTAACCTTATGGGAAATAAGTAAAATTCTATAACTTGCTTATTACTCAACATATTTTGATAAAACTTGGTAAATGGCTTCTTCTAGTTCAGATCTACTAAATATTGAATTAAAACTACCCAGTTTTGATATACCTGTAGCAGCAAACCTGCATACTCATTCCCCATGTTATTCTTATGGGGCTTACCAAAACATGTCAAATCTCGCTGTGTTGGATTGAAATATGTTTTTTTTGCATTTGAAATTCGCTGAGTATGCAGGTCTGCTGCAACGGGGGTATTATCTTCTTTTCATTATTTTTGTTTTGCCTATATTCGTATGAACCGTAAAATAAATTAAATTATTACGATATACTGTATTTCGTCATATGCTATGTTTCCCTTGTACTTTAAAAAATATAGTCATAGACTTTTTTAATATAAGCTTTTAAGATTCCAAGTAAATTTTCGGCGTGGGGTTAAAATTAATATTCTCTACGATTGTAGCTTCAAAATCATTCCAAATATTACTGTGCCGTTCGAAATTTTCTATACACCAGAGAGGTAATGCAGCTATTGTTATGTGGTGTAGGCTATAGTAGCGAAACATTCATCATCTTAACAGGTTTGGGCCTCGTCGTTGCCAACTTTGCTGATTTATTTTATCTTGGAGCGAGGAACGGTCCATTGAACGCGTCGTCCTTCTTCAGCCACGCTGGTATGCAGTATCACTGGTACAACTTTTTTGGTTCAACGTTTGAGCGCTACCACATAAACACAAATACGAAATTTTCAATTTAACATAAGATTACAAGAAAATACAAAGGGGTCTGTTAGAGGAAAGCGATGTTTGGCTTGGACGTTGAGTGCATCATCTAAAGTAAATGAAATAAGACTCTTGGTATAAAACTTGGGGCTTTTAAGAACTAAATCCCCTACCGAGAAGAAATGTATAACACTCGTTGTGAAACACAGATACACTACATTAAGTGATGGCGTTTTGATAAACCTTCGTTATCTAGCATTTGGCTTGTTATCAAGCATCAGCACCTCAGGATTTGATTTATATAAAGCAGATATTTTTAAATCTTTGCTATTCAAAAAGTAAGCTGAAAAGAGTTATTCGGTTGTCAGTTGCTTACTAAAAGGGCAGGATTCAACCTCTCTACAACCTCTCTGTGTACAACCAGAGAGGTTGTACACAGGCAATAATATCTTGTAGAGGTTTAATATCTTCATTAGGCAACGTTAACCTAATCTATTCCAAGTACTATTTACCCAGAAATACCATTAATTAAAGAGTTGCTCAATACTGATAGATGATTCTGCGCGGCTACGCCTCTAATACTATGTATTAACAGCTTAGTACTCTGTGATGAAAAATAATAGGGGTGTGCGAGTAGCGATTTTTGAAGTCGAGTCGAGTTTTGAAAATACTTGCGAGTTTCGAGCTTTTTCGAGTCGAGATTTTTCAAGATTTTAATATTATAGTCGTCATGTTTCTACATGATCGTCATATCAAAAATTACTATTATCAATCAAATACAAACTCAAATTTTAAGGTAATTAAACCTGAAAGAGATACTGAACTAAGAGCAGATATACAATTAAATAATACCAAAAAAGAAAGAAAACCTTTTGCCTATGCTCACAATAATTCTCGATTTGATCTATTTTTCAAGCCAGAAATGAATTGAAAACAAAGCCCTTCTATACCTTACAATTTCCTTTGAGTTACTCACACAGGTACATTTCTGTTCATGTAATTGACAAAAAAATTGAGTTTGTTATTTGTTTGGGATGGTTTTTAAAATATAACCAAAATCACTAAGAGAAGGAATAATAACCTCAAACTATAGAAAATATAGTGTTATAACAATTAATTTATCTTTAATAATTCAAAAGAAATCTCTACTTCAAGTGGAACAGACGAGGTCTTAGTTGTTATGTTCATTAAAGATGGATTGTCATTATGAAAAATGGTCATAATCACCCGTAATATCTTTCGCACATACCGATTTTGGTTAAAGGGCGGCGTAACTTCTTGACTCGAACTTTCGAGTATTTTGCAATAAGTCGAGTCGAGTAAAGTCGAGTTGTGAACACTTGGCTCGAAAAAATCTATTCTCGAGCACTCGCACACCCCTAAAAATATACACATTTTTTATTGAATCAATTTTTATTTCTCTCCTACAAGACAATCCTTTTATAAATCTAACAGCATAAAAACCCAATCACAATATAAAGACAACAACTATACATCCTGTAATTAAATCCTACGACTGGGCAATAAATTAGGACAAGGGACACTCAGAGAGATATAGAACTGATAGTTTTTTGTCAACCTGCGGACCGAAAAAACCGAGGAACCCTCATTGTCTGGCCGTGACCGCGTCGTCGCTATCCATCAGGGAAAACAATCGACCTGGGAATGGAGGCGGCACAGGGATTAATAGAGTGAGAAAAGAATGGTAAGAAGGACATTTGTCTGAGATAGCCACGACCTGGGTTCAGGAGGAAGAGATAAAGTGTTTGACTTGTGGCTTTAACAGAATGCATCCAGTTAAATAAGACATACAACTGTTTTAAGTTTGTTATGAAAAATGTCAGCTTCATTTATTTCTTCTTATTAGTGAAATTCCTTATTAATACAAATTTGTTCGTATTCAACACCTAAAGTGGATTATACGATGTTTACCGAAAAATCTACTGTGATTTTGATTTGATTTTTAGAGTGAAATTATAAACTTTGTCTTACGTTTGAGACTAATAAGGGATATAATTCAAAGATCAATATTGAAGAAATGAGCAATCTGCCGCATTACATCAGCCGAATGTACAGCCACAGTTATAAACACTACAACTCGGTGCCGAAGTGTTAATACTACTGTGGAAATTGCTTCTGAGGGGAATAAGGTACTTCCATAGAAGGAGTCAGTTGTAAAAGAGGTCGTTGTAATGGAATGTTTCAAGGATATGAAACTACACTTACCAAAAGGCGATTACTGGCAGGATATCACCAATCAACTTTATTGGTTTAAAAGTGTTGGCTGGTTTTGCATGAAGTCTGACGAGAAATCTTTTAAGTATGTGTTCGAGAGTTTAAAGGCTAAAAAATATCTAAGATATCAAACTAATGAAAACTATTCTAAGACAAGTTAGTATTTTTAGTCCAGTCAAAACAGGGTTTGTCCTAGAAAAAATTCCGTTAATTTTGAAACTTTGCACACTTATTTAGAGGTTCCTCAGGATGAAAATACCAAAAGTCCTGGAAAATATGTGGCGAGCTCTAGTGGCAATTGACGGAAACAGGGTATTTTTTTTGGTTTTTCGTAAAAAATCTCGAGAACCGTTGGTCGGAGGAGAAAATTTTAAATTTACAAAATAAAGCTTATTAAATTTTCTACAAAAATGGTTCTGTATTTTCTTTGCACTCCTTACGGTTACCGAGTTATAGTGCGCTAAACATAAGGATTTTTTGGCGATTTTCCCCTAAAAATGAGCAAAATTTGGTATTTTTAGTTTTTAACGTAAAAAAATATGTCATTTTGGTAATTTGGTACCATTAAATTCAGCTCAAAAAAAACAAACAATTTTGTATCCTGAATCACTGCTTCATGTCCATTGGTCACCGAAATAATGAAAGCGGTAAACACCCCTTACATCTTACCTATGTTATCTTTATGGGAAATAAAAAATGTTCTATACCTTGCTTATTTCGCAACATATCCTAGTAAAACTTGGTTTTTGGCTTGATATAGTTGACATAAATTGCATTAAAGCCTAAAATCCCCAATTTTCACATTTACGTGTCAGCAAACCTGCATACTCACCTGCAAATGAATAAAACGAACAATGGAGTTTCCAGATTTGCTGACACGGAAATGTGAAAATTATTAGGGATTTAGGCCCTAATACGATATATCTCAACTATTTGAAGCCATAAATCAAGTTTTACAATGATATGTTGCCAAGTAAGCGAGATATAGAACTTTTTTTATTTCCCATAAGTATAACATAGGTGCAATGTAAGGGGTGTTAACCGCTTTCATTATCTCGGTGACCAATGGACAAAAACAATGATTCAGGATACTAAATTGTTTGATTTTTTGAGCTGAATTTAATGGTACCCACCAAAATTACATAATCTTTATTTTTTTACGTTAAAAACTAAAAAACAAAATGTTGCTCATTTTTACTGGAAAATCGCCAAAAAATCCTTATGTTTAGCGCTCTATAACTCGGTAACCGCTAGGAGTACAAAGAAAATGTACAGAACTATTTTTGTAGCAAATTTAATAATCTTTATTTTGTAAACTAAAAATTTTCTCCTCCGACCAACGGTTCTTGAGATTTTTACGAAAAACCAAAAGAAGTACGTACCCTGTTTCCGTCAATTGCCACTAGAGCTCGCCACTTATTTTCCAGGACTTTTGGTATTTTCATCCTTATGTACTTCTAAATAAGTGTGCAAAGTTTCAAAAATAACGGAATTCTTTCCAGGTTGAGCCATTTTTTAAAGTTTTTTGACTGGACTATTTTATTTTATCCAAAAATATAAAATTACATATTTTTTGGTTTGATAGAGATGTCCTCCACTGTATGCACATGACCTTAACTGAAGAATGGTGTGTTGACTCTGTACGTGCTATAACCCTTTTAAGTGTTTCAAGGTCAACCTATAACTAAGGGCTATGGTCGGTATCAACGTTAATCACTAATGATACGCATAAAACAATCTAAATAAAAATGTACATTTTAGTGATTGAGAATTAAAGTCAAACATCTAACTAATATTTAATTTTTATTTCTCGTGCATAGAGCCACGAGCTTTTTCCAAACCCCTAGTTTCATTACATAACATCTTAACATCTAGTATTGAACAGTATACTTACTATTTTGCTATGTATCTCCAACGCTTGTTGAGTTGCTTAATAAATTAATAGCCAATGATCAAAATGATCTGGGTCCTATAACAGCCCTTCTCCAAAATTTCTCGATATTTCACGCTGGTTCCAAATAAAAATCTGTGTTTCCGAGTCGAGCACATTACCACTGTGTTACTCAACCGATTGATTTTGCACTTGTTATAAGCTTCATAAACGGTAATACATTTATTCTATGGTAATACCATTGAGTTGCTTGCTAAACCACAGAGTGCTTCGAAACATTTACGTAAAGGGGTTAGATGTATGTCCTTATACTGGTGAGAGGTGATGGTTTGACTAATAAATAAGTCAGTTATTATAGCACTTAGGGATGGGGAGGGGTTGTTAAAGATAGGGGATGGTTGTAATTGATTGCACAACGTCCATGTATAAACACCCTCGCGGAGGGGACAGGGGAGGGAAGATAAGCGCGCGACCTTAAAGCTGGTTTTTGGGGATATCATTAGGAATTTGGTGTATAGTTTTTCGTTCGAAGTTACTTGACAGCGTTGTTTTTCAGGATAGTGAATGCAGAGGGGTTAACATTTTATATTGAATTATGAAAGTTACATAACTTTTTGCTGCATGAGTCCTAAAGATTAAGAATTTTTTTAAATCCTTCATGGCAAACAAAATGACTCCACCATAATATGTGTAAAAACAGGCTCAAAATCTGTAGGGTATCAAGTAGTAACAAATTAAATTGAATTCAACAAATTGATTTCATACTCTATGAAAGCTTACCTGCAAACGTTTACTTTGGCTCAAAAATCAATGTACCAGTATTTTGAATTATTAGTGTAAATCAACCGGTTGCGGATGAAATTAATTTTGTTGTAAGGCGGTAAGCACAACGCATTGTCCCTCCGGTTTTATCTTTTTATCAGAAATAAGTAAAATTATATATTTCCCTTACTTCTCAAATGATCTCAATAGAAGTTGATGAGCGGCCTCATCTAGTTGAATTGTCAGCCTAAATCCCCCATTTTTTACATTCCCGTGGCAGCAAATCTGCATATTCAATAGCTATAAATCATAAAATTTCATCAGGTAAGGGAAGGAAGAATGTGTCAGATTTCTAATCCATCATAAAAAGCAATAGTTTGCGAATTTAAGTCGGCTCAAATCGTAACTGTATACTGTGGCCTTAATAAATAGAACTGAGACCGTAAAGTATTATTTTCTACTCCATACTCTTATTTATGACAAGTGCAGTAATAAACAAGGAAAGTCATTGCGTTAACCAAATCATACCCAATTAATTATTATACAACAAGTAAAATCAAATCGGTGAAAAGTTAGAGAAGGCCAAAAGAACGACTGAAAAAATCCTACTGTGTATTATAGAGCTCATCGTTGCTTAAAGGTTTTGGTTTCCTCCTTAAAATATTTCTTCACTTTATGTGTGAGCCGATCCGGTCTGACAGCTTGGAAGAGCGCTAGAATAGCAGAAGTCATATTTTTTAAAGATATAGTTTGTTTTTGTAATTAGGTTCCTTTTCTGACTTATTTTATTGTAAAAATTGTACTAAGATGGTGGCCAAATCAAAGAAGCGCAGTTGTTGTTGTGCATTTAAGGCCCCATTGGAAAGGGTTATTTTAAAACGTGAGTTTATAAAGGCAACGTAGCCTAAGAACGGTTAGCCTGAAAAAGGCCATTAAAAATAATTCCAGTTTTTCTTAAAAATAAACCTATGGATTGAAATTGCTTTCTTATTATGTTACGCATATAAACTTACCATCGTTTTATGGGATTTCCCTCTAGTACCCATAGCAATATAGGGACTTATCCTCCACAAGACAACCAAAACCCTCAAAGTTAAATGTTATATACTACAATACGTATAATATATTTGAACTTAATATGATGTGATATAAACAAAGCGGAAGGATTTAGGAGAAGAAAAGGGACGGAGGAAGATCACGAGTTGAGGGATTAAAGCGCTTTGTTGCAATAATTAAATAAGAGGATTTTCCTAATTTGTGCCTTTGATTCACTCTTAATCAAGGGAACTTCTCTTCTCAAGCAACTTTCATTCATGATCAGTTCTAAATCAATAACCTTGTTCTTGAATCTACAATATTAAAAGTAACCACAGTAGCACTACAATTCTAACAACTCATGTGCTTCAGGACAAAAATAAACAAATTTTCTTAACTATAGCGAATATTTTAGGTTGTCTTTTAAGGGATTCCTGCAGTTGAAATGATATACTGTAAACTAACTTACTTTTGTACCCGTTCTCTGCACGGCTAAACTAGAAAATAATAGTTCTAAATATGGAAACCAAATAATAAACGCTATAAAAAAATCATACATAAAAAGCATATGGGGTGAAGTCCGAGAGTACTTTAAGGACGTGAATAAGCCTGCGTGTTTCTTCGGTTTAAGATCTAATTTTATATAAAGTTTCAGCCCAGTAGGTTGGTAGTTTTGGCATGTACTAAAAAAACATATCCATTTTAATAAGAATAAGAATAATATTTATTTCCATACGATCGATCATACAAATTGATACAGACCATTTAAATATAAAAATATTACATATACTTGGAAAAAGGAAGTGCACAACAAGAGTCGATTTTATACAAATTGTTTTCATATTATTTCATCAATTGTTAATAACATGAAAAACTGATATAACTTAAATAACTATATACATGTCATGAGAATTATAATATACAAGCATGTTATTTTAAAGTAACCTACAATGCCTTATTTATACAATTAATAATTATAGTACAACATTATAGATATTTTAATCTTTTATCAGTGAAGGTCCTAAAATCGAAAAACAATCTTGTCAAGACATGCAATCAGTGGCAGAAACTGATTAGTTGAATCAGATTTTGATTCAATTAATCAATTGAATTTTAATATTTAACTGATTAGAAAATACAATCCAAGAAATTCTTCTTGATACCAAGGATTACTGTGATTCCTTAACGCAATCGCTATCAATCTCAAACGACCATTTTAAAAAGCAAAATTGGGCTCCAGTTCAAGCCTAGACAGTAATAATCCTCATACAAACGACTACCGGATTCAATAACAATAAATAGTAGAGGTTGAGAAAGAGGTGAAATATACTCACGATCCACTTGACTGGCGGTTGGCGTCAAAGAGGCTAATGAATTTAGTAGCTTCGGGCGACAACCGAGTAACTACATAAATCTAGTGGGTTACTTTCTGAATAAACATATTAGAATGCAACGATAGTCAGAAGAATCTGGGCTACTTAAGAATGTTTTGTTCTGGGTCTTTGGAGACAAAAATCTACGTGGACTGTTCGTATTGGACTTTCAGTGCATATTAAAGTAAATATAGAAGCACTGTGATAGAAGGTAAGGCAGAAGTGTAGTACCTAGTATCTCCCCACTTACTCAGGACTCAGGAGATACTAGATATGGGCAAACGAACCCCATGCAACCCATTAAACAATTTAAAATGTTTAAATGGCTTTGCCATTTTATGGATGACGTATCGACCTTGGGTTCGTGCCATTCTTGAAAATACTTCCAAAATCGGGGGACACTCAATAGGGGTTCCTATTTCAAAATATAGGGCTGCCCCCCAAAATACTCAATTTTTGAAGCGGGGGTTAAGTTAAGACTCCGACAAAAAGTCCACTTTGAAACTTATAATGGTACTTGCTGATCAACCCGGTTTCATCCGTGGAAAAAAAAACAGAAAAAAACATCCTTGGATTCATGATTTAATGTTTAATTTAATTTTCATACTTCATTAGGTTGTTATAACAAATTCATAAGCTTCCCTATAGTTTGACATTGAAACTTTGAAGTACTATAGGACATAGCCCTGAGGAAAAAATCCGTTTTTACCGGATGCCAACTCCCTAAGATTCAATGAACGTTACATAACTGTATCCCCAAGACTACGTTCTCTAGGTCAAGTAGTTGGACTGTGCGATGATACGTGAGTGGGATTTGACAAATATAGAGTATATTCTGAGACTGGTTTACCCGTTCAAATGATGAGATTGGATTGTCCACACTTAAGCTAGTTTGGGGGGCGTGTATCCGGGTTTGTCGCCGTCCGACTGTATCTTCTCTGAGCAGAAATTAAACCATCCGGCGTTGCCATCTGAAGCACCTGACAGAAGTGGACACATTTGTCTAGACACCTATTTCTGTCCATGACTGAAATCTTCGCCTTAATATTCACGCAAATCCTAATGGTTGTATTGGAAGCTTTCCGCATTTAATTTTGTATCCATGTTTTAATTTAAACAAAACATATGTTATTGGATAAATACTCACCGGACATGGATATTATGGGATCCATGCATTTGACCGATTCGGCGTTTGACCAACTGGGCCGATTGGGGTTCCCCATCACGGCGTGATCTCTCGCCCTTAGACGCTAGTACAGAGCGTTTGGCCAACAGGCTCTCTCCATCACTGTGACGCAGCGCTTGACCAAGCAGAGCACACCGCTCGACAATATCGTCGAACGTCGAACGCTATTGGTTGTTGTTTAATTAATTCATTCATCACCATACAGACGATAAACGAACTCACTCACGACGTTGCTGTTGCCAAATCGATGCCAGAATATAATTGACACGATGGAAACCTCCGATTCGGCTTATGTAAATCCAAGTTTATTTTTAATAAAATGTTATGTTTCGTAATCTAAGTTTTTGTTTGATAAAATGTGTTAAAATTCGAAGAATCGTTAGAAAAGATAGCTAATTATTGAAATAGTCGGCGTATCTATAAACTTATAATTCTGGTATTTTGTATCTTGCTGTATTAGTTCTGTTTAAATACGCATTCCCGAGCTACGTCTCGGTCTTAAAGGCATTTGTAGGCCCTCTAAACCATAATAAGCCATGTAGACTTTGGTTTTGAGGAATGGTCAATGAATGCCTTAATACTATCAATCCATTTAAGTTAGGCTCACCGGGTTTTTGGCGATGAATGATAACATTTTGACAGGCCTATAATTATTAACGGTATAATCAATAGATAAATGTTTTGAATTTGGGTAATTGAGATTTTCGAAGGCAATAAGGAATCTGTATTCGGTTAAGTTAACGGTTACCTAATAATATAGTCTCATGAAAAATATTTCTTTGTTAATAAAATTACCAAAATATTACTTAGATTTAGTTGTTTTATGTACAAGGGTTTACTGAATTAATAAGATAATAATATAAGGCCTACAGTTTTTTCTTAATGCCTGAAGTTAATGGATGTTTTAAATTCTTAAGTAGGCCTACCGGCTTTTCAGCGTTCACTTATTCAAATCGTACGACTTCAATAATGTAGGTTTGAAATTCATTTATGGAATTTTAATGTAATAATTAGTTGATAAATTAATTGAAAGGAATTACTTCTTTTTTGTGATCATTAATTCCTTTCTTCCCCTTTTGTCTACACAACTTTAAATTTTAAAATTATCATTAGGCCCTAAATAACGACAGTAAAAAATTAGATGAGATCATCGTTTTTTATTAGTGTAATTGTATCTTTTTCGAATTAAATATTAACACCAAACCGCTTAAACCATAACATTATCATTCAGAAAATACAATAATTATTATTCATTAATATTCTGATTAGGTTGGCACACCTGCTGCTGTTCGGTCCATAAGTCTCCCGTGTGCCCTGCCGACATCATAGCGATCCACAAGTCTCCCGTGTGCCCCGTCGCCGGAGCCTGTCTGACAGCTGTGACCAAACGGCGTCTATGGAGCTAGCCGTCCCTACGTGATGGGGAACCCAGTTGGTCAAATGCCGAGTTGGTCATTTGTCTTGTCCCCGACATGATTCGTTACGTTTCGTTTTCTAGTCCTTTTTTAAGAGGCCACTATTTTTCCGAGTCCCTAGGAACAAGATTTTTCTAGGGAACCCGATATTTCATTTTAGCGAATTTATCTTATAAGGAGGAAGATATTACCGTAGGTTTCATGCCAAGACCTAAGCCCAGGACCATATAATGCAAATTAGTCTAAAATCCACAATATTTACATTTTTGTGTCAGCAAACCTGCATACACATTCCCCAAGTTATCCTTATGGGATATAACAAATATTCTATATCTTCCTTATTTTTTGAATGGCTTATAATAAATTTTTAATTAAAGCCACCCAATTTCAACATACCTGTAGCAGCAAACCTACATACTCATTCACCTTGTTATTCTTAGATTACAAAACCATGTTATATCACGCAGAGTTGGATTGAACTGTTTTTACGCATTTTAATTCCGCTGAGTGTGCAGGTCTGCTGCAACAGGGTAATATCCTACCACTTCCTCAGTAATATTTTTAGTAACTTAATATGTATCAATATTTATCTTGACTTCTTCCATATAATAACAAAGCCTCCAGCCGGATATTTAGGTTACAGGCAAGCACTGAAAACAAACTGGAGGAGCCCGGTACATTAAGGATAAAAAACCAAACTGTCAGGGCCTTTCGAGTTTGTCGTCTGTGTAGGGAAACGAAACCGTCCGCGATTGTCGCCAGTTGCACCTGACAAATTGAATTTTTTCAAACTATCCGGGTTTTTTGCTGTCAGACTTTAGTAGACCCCTTAATTGCCTATTTGAAATAATTTCGAAATGGTTGACATTTTGGTTAGGACTTCATTAATTCAATAATATTTTTATCAATATTTATTTAAAAACCTTTTAAAATCTAACAGTTTTATAAGTTTTAAATAGTTGCTAAATATTTCTTCCTGACTAACGACCCAACTCTTACTTCAAACCAGGAATTTATGTTTCAGCAAGATTCAAGCCCATTCATGTTGCGGCTATCTAAGGGTAGATCTGTCGACCCGGCGCGCGGCGCCAGCCGGGCGCCAACCTCGCGGTCGAGACACCTCATGGTCTTTCCCCCTCAATCTGCTCGAGTTTTCCATATAGTGGACTATCAGTATTGTTTCTACAATGAATAAATCAAGAAAAACAGCGTTATTAAATCAAGTGTAGAACACAAGCAACAATAAACACTACGGAAACGAAACACTATCGAATCACAATCGCACTGAACTAAATTCAGTCACGATATTATGCGTCCATCCTTGATTGCAACAATAGTGTTACTGATTAGTGCTACCAGCTATTGATAACTTAATTAACCACCTTACCAATCAACAATTTTTAATCTATCTTCCTTTATCTTTCCGATTTACCACAAATTGTGCCTTTTGTACCCGCCTAAAATTTGTTAACAACAAATACTCATATTTAAAACATCTCTTAATTAGACGTAATAGGTTGAAATTTTGCAAAACCTCTCAATCCAAATTTAATCAAAATTAATGAGAATAACAGTATGGACGAAGGTTGCAATCTCCTTACTCCTACAATAATCCTACAATAATTTGCTGACGAAAGTTGAAGATTTCATATTCAGCTGTATTCATATCGCTAAAATCCGGCTTGTTTAAATACGGAGTGTAAATTAATTATACTACGGTAACGCGTATTCAGGTTTTGCAAAGGAAACATTGCCTGACAGATTTAGCCAAAACGTAACTTATTGGACTCCCGCTGAATGCCTCTAAATATTCGTGTGTCGTGAGAAATTATATTGTTTAGAGCAATTATATTGTGAGATGAAGTAGAATTTTTAAATACTGGCTCACATACATTAGTTCTTCCTACAGTGTTTTCAAATTAAGCAAGAGCCACAAAAATTACAGTAGACCGAACCTAGATAAGATGACTCTGATAAGGTTTCGAAAAACAGTCTTATTATCAAGGGAGTCTTTTTATTGAGGTTCGTGTTAATAAGACATAAGTGAAATGGAAATTTCAAGGGAACTTACAAAGTGCACTTGCTATCAAGTTTTTTAAAATTATTGAGTGTCTCCTTACCGAGGTTCTACTGTATGTAATTATAAAACATACATTCCAGTATATTTATCAAAATATGAATACTTCTATAGTATCCACAAAGTTTTTTGCCATACTTTCCAAAGATGAACATAAATAAAATGATCAAGATGAAGAAGTTTAAATTGTACTGAAGGTCCGGACTTACACGCAAAAACTTTGCTCTTCTGTTTGAACCCTAATCAGCCAAGACTAACAGGTTTAGTGGGCCAAGTTCTATGTGAAGGTTGTATCAGAAATGTGGAATACACAAACGATGTAAATTTTACTGTGATTTCACTCACTTAATTTCCCTCCCTTTGATCGGTCTTCTCACGCCGGTACCGGCTACAGTAGGCCTACTGTGTTTACCTGAGGGCTGAGGTCCGGGGCTCGAGGCTGCCCCAGTCGCCGTACTGATTGGTCTTCTCACGCCGGTAACGGGCGGGGTGCCTACAGTAGGCCTACTGTGTTTACCTGAGGGCTGAGGTCCGGGGCTCGAGGCTGCCTCAGTCGCCGCAGTGATTGGTCTTCTCACGCCGGTAACGGGCGGGGTGCCTACAGTAGGCCTACTGTGTTTACCTGAGGGCTGAGGTCCGGGGCTCGAGGCTGCCCCAGTCGCCGCAGTGATTGGTCTTCTCACGCCGGTAACGGGCGGGGTGCCTACAGTAGGCCTACTGTGTTTACCTGAGGGCTGAGGTCCGGGGCTCGAGGCTGCCCCAGTCGCCGCAGTGTTTGGTCTTCTCACGCCGGTAACGGGCGGGGTGCCTACAGTAGGCCTACTGTGTTTACCTGAGGGCTGAGGTCCGGGGCTCGAGGCTGCCCCAGTCGCCGCAGTGATTGGTCTTCTCACGCCGGTAACGGGCGGGGTGCCTACAGTAGGCCTACTGTGTTTACCTGAGGGCTGAGGTCCGGGGCTCGAGGCTGCCCCAGTCGCCGCAGTGTTTGGTCTTCTCACGCCGGTAACGGGCGGGGTGCCTACAGTAGGCCTACTGTGTTTACCTGAGGGCTGAGGTCCGGGGCTCGAGGCTGCCCCAGTCGCCGCAGTGATTGGTCTTCTCACGCCGGTAACGGGCGGGGTGCCTACAGTAGGTCTACTGTGTTTACCTGAGGGCTGAGGTCCGGGGCTCGAGGCTGTCTCAGTCGCCGCAATGTTTATTCAAATCTCCACTGAAGTCACCCACACCCACAGGCAAACACTGCGGGTGTGGAGTTCCCACAGGTATACATGTCAGTGGGCCGAGAAATAACTAGAATTTGTCATTATTATAATTTAAACCTCAGTGTTCTTTCGTTTAAGGACATATTGAAAACCCGGCCCACTTTATTATTTATTGATACAGGTTAGTATTACTGTATAACGTTAGTTAACCAACAATAGCTTTAGATTTTAACAGTCTAATAAGTAGGAAAACAGCATTAAATTTCTTAATTATTGTGGTTACACATAGAGGTAACGAGTGTTACTTAATTGTTCGAGATTAAACTTTTAAAATATTTAAACTAAATTAATACTCCATGGGAACATATTTGTCTTCCACGCGGTTGGGATTTTCTTTGAACCGTGGCAACAGTCATAACGGCAGCAAATACCGAAAAAAACTGTAATAATAATAATTTTTAGTGATATCACTTAGTGAAATGTTCTGTATCTAACACATATTTGGTTTTTAAAATGCTATATTTAAATCTCAAAAATGATATTGTTATTAGTAATTTTATTAAAAACCACAAAATACTTTCTTGATAAGTTTAATTGATCTAGTAATGTGAATCATAAGTTAAAATTCATTCTTCCTTGCACCAATTTTATTAACTGTGTGGGGTCCACTCTAAACGTATATAAAGAGTATAGGAGATTTAGAATTGAAAAATCTTACTTTTGTCATTTCCGTAATTTCAATTTAAGTTTATTAAAGGCTGTTCACAATTAGCATAAAACACGTGTTCTTCTTAGGTGGCAGCTTACAGTCGTAACTTTTACAATCACCGGTCCGCGAGGCTGCGTGGCGAGCGGCGGCTGGGCAGCGACACCGGGCATTCTGCACGCCAAACGGCCCGTGAAGGCATGTCTGGCTCTGACTGCACGACGTTACAGTCGTTTTATTTGTTTACAAAACAGCCGACACTGACGACGACAAACTGTCCGCGGGCACGCACCTGCTTGTCCACCGAATAATAAGGCCAACCTCACTTGATTCCCTTATAACCTGCCTGGGAAATTGTGTGCACACTGTTGGTAGATGGAAAACCACATATCACACATATCTGTTGCGGGCAAGTCCGACTGCATTTATATTCTGTCATACTGATTTCCGATCCATAAGAAAGTCTTGAAAAATGTATTTCTAAATGAAGTAGTTCGTGTAAATAGAAGACCGTTTATAGTAAGTTGATAAGGTACTTAGTGTCTTCATCGTGGAAAGGCATTTATGAATAAATTATTGGGTAATTGTAGGCCAAGAGTTAAAAGGCATGGTAATAGCTTGGTGGATCGTTATTATGACATTACCTGTCCTTCGGCTGTATAATTTTGAGATTTATCCCGACCACTTTGGCCAGGCGACATGTACGGGGAATCTATCAGTTTGATGGTGGTCATTTTATAAGTATGAAATTCCATCTGTAAAATCGGATCCGAATAAATATAGAGGTTAAAAATAAATTATGACGCATATTGCAACGTAATTTCATTCTACAGTAAATGGAATCAATAAAAAATGTATTACTTTTTAAGTATTATATTCTGAAAATAACTTGCATGAATTTATATGAATTTATTTTGTTATTTCGATCGCCATAATAATTCTGTTAGACTTATGTGCATTGTCTGTCACCTACATAATTAGCGAATGAAAAAATGTTAAGTTTTAGGTTACATAAAAAATGGGTTGCGCATAATCCTTTAAGGACGAATTCAGGATCATTAAGCGGACTATCAGGTACTTTCTTTTTTATATTTTGGTTTTGAATATTTTAAAGTGGTGGCTTTGCTGTCACTTCTAGGATAAGTGAAATTTCATAATTGCATTTTTATTGCTAGGTTTTTTAAGATTAGATACAATTACACACATCGAAACTGTGAAGATCATAGCAACCAGGTCCAGACTGGCCTCACATCCTTGTGCAGCACACCAAACGCGGAGACTAACTTCCTGAGAAGTCTGGTTTTGCTTCTTTTCGATTAATTGTCGTCCTCGATCCACTTTATGATCTCGTCAACTTGACTGGCCGATCAAACTCATGGGTATACGATTGTTAAATAAACTGGCGATGACCAGGAACCGCTATCGATAATGCCCTTGTGTTTAGTATGCGGCACTGTTGGACGAGACTACTTTCCCTGGACCATTTTGCTCGATTTGGGCGAAAGCTTGTAGCGTGTGTTCAACTTGAGGTGGTTGTAAGTGGGCGATTGACCTTTCCGTTATAAAATGAGCGATAGGTTTCCAATGATCCATCGTCTTAGGGACCAATTGAACAATGAACACTATGTAGATGGATACTTTTGATGGTGCAACTTAAATAACATCTCAACCGAGTTAAATTGAGGCTAATTTACTCTCACCAGTAATACCATCAGATTCTATTTGTTGTCTTTGGTTTCGTTGGACAGGTTATTTAGCTAAAACAACGCCTTATAACCTAACTAATGTGACAAATTGATTATTTAATGCCTTAAAATTACTTAATAAGTGTGTTTATTAAGTTTTGTGTGTCAGAAACCATTTTTTTAGACTACTTTGCCAAACAGTGCTACAATTGTACGTCTAGTGCTAGGTTGTCCGATTAACTTCTTACTAGTTGGCTTTGTTCTACAAGTCTTAATTAGAGCAATTCATGTATGTAATGCAATGTATTTTGTTGGTTTTAAAAAACCTCAAGAGAGTATGAAAAAGTGAGTCAAAAATTATTTTCTAAGTGTATAAACGTCCTTATGAGAAATGTAACTATAATAAAAAAAAAAAAAACTATTTTTAACGTAAATGAAATTAATTTAATAAACCGTATCACGTTGTGATACCTCATAATTTCTGTTCTTATAGTAAAAGCCAGCTCTATAAAACAAAAACACATTTCGTTGACCTTAAGGCGAACAACATTTTAAGTGGATATTTTTTATTATTTTAAAGCACAAGGTAGAATAGACCGTATGACAAAAAAAAGAGCAAGTCGTAAAACTTGCATTGCCATTGCGTGTTTGAGTGGGGTCGCTCCCAACTTCTCGGAAAGGACCACACTCCCGTTGAGGTGAATAAACACCTTTGGAGTTATAAACCTTTTGAAGGATTTTTGCCGCCTCTCCCACTTACTACCAGAGAGACACAAAGGTTTTTACTGAACCTCCTGCCAAAAGAGATTATTGGTAAATAGTCGACAGAGTGATGCTAGAAATTGGTTTTATCAGGCGTGGCCGAACACTGAATTCGGATAAGTTAAAAATATCAAACAAGAATTGAATCACAGGCTGTATCCTTGCAATGAACTGTCATTTTATACAAAACTTGAATTTGATTATTTTAAAAACTGTTCCTAAGTATTTGTTAAGAACAGTAAAATTACCCTACGTACGACGTTACTGAATTGATGGAGTTTGAAGAAAATATGAAACTCAAGCAATGTTTGAAGCGAACAACTTCTTAAATGCTTTCAGGTGCAGTGGTCTGAAAAGATATCCTCACTAAAAGAACGATAAAATCTTATTATTACCACCAGTTCTTACTGACCTAAAACTAAAATTTTCCGATTAAATGTTTAAATTTAAAATTGTTAGAATTAATGAAACCTTACTTTTCCATTTGATGATAATTTAAATCTCTTTGGTTTAGATAGCTTACTCTAATGAAATTATTAGTCTGCAGCATTTGATTCATTGCATTTATTTTAAAATGTGAGTAAAATGTGAGTTTATATTAATTTCAAAACGTTCACTTGATATTTGATTTTTTAAAGTATCAGATTAGTTTTTAGAATTTATTTTAAGAATCAAAGAAATAAAATAGTACAAAGTGGGGTGCTAATGTGTGACGACGAACGCCAACCCTTTCCACCCCAATGGGTTTTTCCCTAATCTTACCGCGACTGCCCATTGTCTAATCTTCATAACAGCATAAAAAACTGTCTCAATAATCTCCAAAACAAAGAGCAAGGAGAAAATTGGAAATAATTTAATTTAATCAAATTTTAATAATATAAATAGTAAAAAATTATAAATCATCAATCTTTTTTCATCAATTATATTCTTATTAAAATTAAGATTGACGATGACACTTTGTTTAACAATCACATAACTATAATTTGCTTTTTGTCAGGAAACTCTGGAGGTAGGTTTTTTACATCTTTGGTCGTATGTTTTTTTCTTTTTTTAAGACATTAAGGCTTGGGTGAAGGTTTTTATTAGTTTTAACAATGGAGGAGACAAATCTACGCTTATTAATGTTATAAACACACTTTTTGTTTGAAAAATGTGAACACCTGGAGTTTCTGACCTGTCTCTACAAAGTGAAGTCCCAACAGATTCTGTGTTGTAGCTTACACATTCGGAGGGACAGTGGCGGAATGGAAATAAAAATAAATTGTCGTAACAAGCGGCAGTTCACAGGGGAATGTGGTTATCTCGGTCGGCGGGTCGTAAAGTCGCGTGGACCGGGTGTCTTCATTAGCTTACGGTCGGAATATAAAAGAGTCGGGAGGGAAATTAATTCTTTTTCCAGTCTCTGAAGTTGTGGAATTAATTCACGTTATTTGCCATTGGTAATACAGAAACTCAGTGAAATAGCATTGAATTATAGGTCGGAAATCTTTTTAACTAAAATGTATAAAGGCCACCAGGAGTTGTCTATGATTGTTTTATGTGAGTTGTAATTAACGCATAAGCTTGTTGTTAATTTTGTTAAATCAACATTTTTAAGTGCGTGTGATTATTACAAACAGCAATAAAAAGAATATTAACCATATACTACAGGGGCCTCTGCTTAAGAATTCGTTTTACTTGGCATAAATAAAACTAAGTTATCAATAACAATTGAGTAAAAGGTTTTAGAGAACAGAAGTTGATCATTTACTTATCAAGAAATTAAGGATTTACATAGAGAAGAATGCATTTCATTGAGAATCGCATTGGCCAATGTCACAGCTAAGTAATAGTTAAGTCTAAAAGTCTTCATGGAATAAACCTTTGGTGTCAAGTGTGTAAATGTCAAATCAGGCACATCTTTAATTACTGCTTACTTTTCCCTTATATAAAACACAATGTTCGTAATAACACCAACTTTACAAAGACCAATCAGTTTGGTGATGGGACAGTCGGCTGATTCATTCTGTGTTCCTTTACGAATCTTGTTAAGAAACTCCCCTCCCCTAAAAAAATATCACATAAGATCGTTCCAACCCCTAAACCACACATTGATGAATTAGTAGGCTTCAAATCGCGGGGACGGTTAATCCCCGTCGCCTATTACATTTAACCATGGGTTGGTCTGTATGAAATGTTTTGTGCTTTAAACTTATTAATTGTTTGTTTATTTAGGCCACGGAAGTGTTTCATACACCTAATAATAACTGAGATAAAAAGGAAACTAAGTTAAGTTTTGCAGTTAAAACTTGAAAAACTTAAATTACGACTTTCTTAAGGATGAATAAAGCAATCGAAACAGAAAAATTGCTCTGTTTGAAAATGAACAAACATAATCATTTCTTAAGAATTGATGAAACTGAATAGAAATGAGGAAAACAAACAATTGAATAGGAAAACCTATTCCATTTGCTGAAAACTAAATATTACGTATAAATAATACACTTCGTTAGACGTTTGCTTGGCGGTGTACATCACGTATTGTAGGTTTAATTTGCCATTCCCCCAGTGAAATACTGTATAATATTTTTGCTTGATTTTATTTCTAATTTATAGCTTGTACTTTTAAGATACAACAGAAGAAAAATATGAAAATAGAAAGCGTTTTAAGCAATAATACATAATCAAACTTATATTTTTTATGATAAATGATTTTTTAAAGCAATAAAAAATAAAGTGTATAGACAAGTGAAATCAAGGAGAGTCTTGCAAGTTCCTCGTCGCAATGAGGAGTCAGAGGAGTCAACAGTTTAATTTGTATGTTGCAAATTTCACCATGGAGTCGCTAACGACTGCAATGGGGATAAAATTACAAGAGTAAACCGACTTAGATAATCTCGCT
This sequence comes from Flexamia atlantica, assembly GCA_035578135.1. NCBI lineage: Eukaryota > Metazoa > Arthropoda > Insecta > Hemiptera > Cicadellidae > Flexamia > Flexamia atlantica. The sequence continues at coordinate 215,788,801 of JAQJVK010000001.1, forward strand.
TAACCACTGGCCATGTGGCCATATGGCCACTCAGCAGTTAAAAAGTAAAGGAAGAAATGCAAGTTATAGATAAAAGAAAATATTAGTGTTTCCGAACTTATTTTTTTCTTTAAATACAATATGATTTTAGCCGTAAAGTGGCATTATTTATGATTACGTTATTTAAAAAAAGTATAAGAGAAATATTCACTCTCTTCCTACACTTTAACAACAAAAGTAAATAATTTACATACTTCCGATTGCACCTTATAACCGTATTCTATGTATTTGTTATGGTATTCATATGTTTTATCTTACAGCACCTTTTTCGGTTATTGCGTGTCAGATGGCATTAAAGTTTTTGAAATAAATATTAGTTCAACATACTAGAACTGACTGTAAGAAATTCATGTAAGTCGACCTATAATCGTTTATAGTTTGTTAAGTAAATGACCGATTACCAAAAATTAAAAAAAATGCATTTAAAATTTAGTTAATAAAACTCTGTTAAATTTGCTATTCATCTTAATGTTATTTTCGGAAAGATGAGCTTCGTAGTGATTGTTTTAAAGTAGAATATAGGCCTAAAGAGAAGTAGGCCCTGCATAGATAAACATGCTAAGAGTCCAAATATATAGCAACGATTTGATTTAGACAATATTTTATAATCAAATTAACGTACAACGTGTTTCATACTCTATTTTCCTTCAATAGAATTAAGAGCATACACTTTGAAACACGAACAGTGAAATGAGGCGCCCGAGAAAGTTGGGATAAACAATCCACCATTAATCAAAAGAGCGGTCGATCTCAAAGTGTTCTGAAGCGTTAATGGATTTTCTGCCGAGAGCGACACCCGCCTAATAAACGAGAACATGACAGTAAATCTCGTGGGTTACGATCAGAATAAACAATGCTATAACGTAGCACCCTGTAGACTCCAGTGTAGAGGCCCGGATGGGCATAACAGGCGCCCCGTCGCGAGAGGGACATCCTAGTCACCTGGTTACAAAAATCCCGTGGCACAAAAAATCCCTCTGTTATGGACAATGTGAAACATTTGGGAACTGTTGTAAACATTGCATACCAATTGCCTGTTCTTGCTGTGGCGTGCGAAGCAGATATTCTGCAGTCCCTGGCAGTGCCGAGCTCACTCCCGTCCGCAGTCCCTGGCAGTGCCAAGCTCACCCCTGTCTGCAGTCCCTGGCAGTGCCGAGCTCACCCCGTCTGCAGTCCCTGGCAGTGCCGAGCTCACCCCGTCTGCAGTCTCTGGCAGTGCCGAGCTCACCCCTGTCTGCAGTCCCTGGCAGTGCCGAGCTCACCCCTGTCTGCAGTCCCTGGCAGTGCCGAGCTCACCCTGTCTGCAGTCCCTGGCAGTGCCGAGCTCACCCCTGTCTGCAGTCCCTGGCAGTGCCGAGCTCACTCCCGTCTGCAGTCCCTGGCAGTGCCGAGCTCACCCCTGTCTGCAGTCCCTGGCAGTGCCGAGCTCACTCCCGTCTGCAGTCCCTGGCAGTGCCGAGCTCACCCCTGTCTGCAGTCCCTGGCAGTGCCGAGCTCACTCCCGTCTGCAGTCTCTGGCAGTGCCGAGCTCACCCCTGTCTGCAGTCCCTGGCAGTGCCGAGCTCACTCCGTCTGCAGTCCCTGGCAGTGCCGAGCTCACCCCTGTCTGCAGTCCCTGGCAGTGCCGAGCTCACTCCGTCTGCAATCCTTTGCTGTGCCGAGCTCACCCTGTTCGCAGTCCCTGGCAGTGCCGAGCTCACCCCTGTCTGCAGTCCCTGGCAGTGCCGAGCTCACTCCCGTCTGCAGTCCCTGGCAGTGCCGAGCTCACCCTGTCCGCAGTCCCTGGCAGTGCCAAGCTCACCCCTGTCTGCAGTCCCTGGCAGTGCCGAGCTCACTCCCGTCTGCAGTCCCTGGCAGTGCCGAGCTCACCCCTGTCTGCAGTCCCTGGCAGTGCCGAGCTCACCCCTGTCTGCAGTCCCTGGCAGTGCCAAGCTCACTCCCGTCTGCAGTCCCTGGGAGTGCCGAGCTCACCCCAGTCTGCAGTCCCTGGCAGTGCCGAGCTCACTCCCGTCTGCAGTCCCTGGCAGTGCCGAGCTCACCCCCGTCTGCAGTCCCTGGCAGTGCCGAGCTCACCCCCGTCTGCAGTCCCTGGCAGTGCCGAGCTCACCCCGTCTGCAGTCCCTAGCAGTGCCGAGCTCACTCCCGTCTGCAGTCCCTGGCAGTGCCGAGCTCACCCTGTCCGCAGTCCCTGGCAGTGCCGAGCTCACCCCTGTCTGCAGTCCCTGGCAGTGCCGAGCTCACTCCCGTCTGCAGTCCCTGGCAGTGCCGAGCTCACCCTGTCCGCAGTCCCTGGCAGTGCCGAGCTCACCCCTGTCTGCAGCCTCTGGCAGTGCCGAGCTCACCCTGTCCGCAGTCCCTGGCAGTGCCGAGCTCACCCCCGTCTGCAGCCTCTGGCAGTGCCGAGCTCACCCCCGTCTGCAGTCCCTAGTAGTGCCGAGCTCACCCTGTCTGCAGTCCCTGGCAGTGCCGAGCTCACTCCCGTCTGCAGTCCCTGGCAGAGCCGAGCTGCAGTCCCTGTCCGCAGTCCCTGGCAGTGCCAAGCTCACCCCTGTCTGCAGTCCCTGGCAGTGCTGAGATCACCCCCGTCTGAAATCCCTGGCAGTGCCGAGCTCACCCCCATCTGCAGTCCCTGGCAGTACTGAGCTCACCCCCATAGTTGCTCACCCCTTCCTTACATCAATGATAGCAAATGTCCGCAAAAATCAAAATCAAAATATAATAATGATAATATAAAAAAAGTTTCTTCACAAAATGCCAAATGTCTTTATATATATATGTGTGTAGATAGTACTTATGAAGCTATACTTATGAAGCTCTTGTTGTAAAGGAGCTAAGTTGTACTTAAATATTAATATTAATCTTTTGAATATTCATTTTTATGAGGGAAAAATATTTTGTAAGATAGAAGTTTATATCAAAGGTGTTCTTGAGATAGTTATTAATTTTTAACAGGAAACGGCTACTCGGCAACAGTAAGTAGATCAATAACTCATTAACAATATCTAAGGATTGATTATCAATAATAAATTATATTGGTTGATTGTATAAGTAAAAATAAATTGTTTGAATGGAAGTCAAACTTGAGGTAATTAGTCTTAATATGATCGATATCAAGTCAGTTGCTTCATTTAACTGAAAATAAAGCTATATACCTTGTGGACTGTCATCAATTCAATGAAAGTCCACAAGGTATGTAACCTTATTTTCAGTTGATAAAATCAATTAAGGAGGCAAAAACATGCTTTATTTAAGCCTAAAATTTGTTTTTTAAGATATTTTACAATACGAAACTGTATCTCAATCTTTAAAGAAAAGGCGAGAAGTGCGATTCTAAATCCATGCAATTTGAACCATACAATAGGTTTATTTTTTGATTGGAAATTGTGAATGTTAAATAATTACCTATATAGAGTTGTTAGATGTTCAGTAAAACGCATTCATCAATAGCCACGCGTAGAAGTCACCAGAGGTAACAGCGTTTGTAATTATTATGGGCGTCTAATAATGTACATGTTATGAGTTCAAATCATTCTCAACATAAGTTAAAATCGCTTTAGCATTTTGAATACTGCTTTTATGTTGAATTTCATAATATGTTGGTTTAGTCGTAGTCATAGTCACTTCAATCCAACAAGACAAAGCCCCCTACTCACTTGAAAATAAATATAAAAACCAGGTTTAAAAATGTTAAAACAGTAATTGTTTTAACAATATCTTACTATCATAATGAACGTGGGTGAAACCACGTCCAATATCTAGTATTGTACATATATATATTTTCAGCATAGTATAATATAATTGACAACGTCGGTTTAGACCGGGGGGAATTTTATAAAATTTGTTATTATAATGAATAAAAATAATGACATTTTAATTGCAGAAGCTGTTTATTTGGATAACATCAAATAAACAGCAGGCAACTTTAACCGTATGGTCTATTCAATTATCTTGGAATTTCGGATCTCTCGCAGGGTAAAACCCTGGAGGATTCAGAAAAACATGAGTCAGATGCAACCGTAAGAAACCTACCATGGAAATGTCACGCTTTGCCTCCTTGTAGTTTAGCTGTACGGCGATCCACACCTAGATAAAATTATTGATTTGTTTATTTAGATTTGGTTTGAATGTAGCTGATTGGGGGTCATATCAAAATCAAACTTGTTTTAAATCATTTTTTTTGTCACAAAATCAATACAAAGAACCTAAGGAAAAAGAATGAGTGTTTTATTATATCATAATTATATTTTAGTCTTAAAACCAAAAGCCAGTTCAATAAATCAATCTTAGGCCCATCAATTCATTGTGTCATGGGATTCAGGAATAAGAGAGGCTAAAATACTTATTCGCTGCAACTTATCCATCCATCTTTAACGAACAGTTGTATTTTGAAACATTATACTGCTTTGAAGAAACTAATACTTTTAAAAATTTACCGCAACCATAGATTTTAAGTTTGCAAGAAAAACTGCCAAGGCATTGGTTCAAAAACAGGCAGTTTCGCTGAACCAGGAATTTACAAGTCCCTCGTCAAAATAATATGTCTCATAAAAATTACCGCAATTATTTGCGGCACTTTGAGTCCACTCTGGCCAGACGCCGCCTTCGATCCCACGCTATTTTGCTCACTGGTGATAAATTCTCCCAAAGATCAATTTAGACAAACTGGTTCGTTGGGTGATGAAGGAGCTTCTTCACTGACTAAAGAACACTTATTGGATGCAGTAATAAGGAATTGTAGCTATAATACTTATAGTAATTATAGAAAACAAAATAGTATAATTTAATAAGTCTGTGAAAAAGCATTTCAATGCAAATTTACGAGTGACTTTTTTTGGAGAGGGTTTGATAATTTTGAGAAGTAACTATAGTTAATTTTGTGTTTTAGGTAAAAAAACCTGATCCTTATTTAAAAATACAATTTTCATTACTTGTACTTTTTATCATCAAATTAGATTTGTCCAATATGTTCTATTTTCTTTTAGGTCATAAGGTCGTTTAAAACCACCTTTACGGACTGGCATGTCAAATTTCGCAAAATAATCAAATATTGGACAAGTTGTAAAACATTGATACCGCAAGACTGCTGATGTCTTCATCAAAGAACTACTTAGCATAATGAGTATAGAGCATTTCTATTACCTCCCTGTAATCCAGTTTTATGGTCTAGTCTTGTCCCGTGAAAGCCCCGCTGGACCGGTTGCGGTCAGTTTCTATTTGTCTCGAATTTCTGCGGCTTCTGGACTTGGTGTTATTATTATTATTTTATATTTGCGTTTGAATACAATTATATTTATATTAAGTATGAAAAAGCTTAAAAACTCAACCTCTTTTGATACTGTAAAAGTTGAAGTAACTTAACTGAGAACTCCTGAACTTACCTGTATCCTGAATTTGCTTAGTAAACCCCATTGATTATGGAGAATCGTAACATACTAGGGATCAATATTAATTTTTCAATCACTCTAGTAATGTAGCTGTTAAGTAAACAAATCATTGTAAATAAAAACAAATTCATCAGGTGTTTAGCTCTTTCTATACATCTGTGCCCCTAGGGAATATATTATCAAAAATGTTATCTAATCTATTTTCCACGAATTTTCTCACCGAGACCTTTTCTAAGTATGGGGTTGACGGGTGTCAGACTTTTGATTTTCTCAAAATTTTAAAGTAATTTTGGCTTTACATATAGTTCACTATAACGACGATGGTTAGCAGAGCAAACTCTTAATCAAAGCTTTAAAATTTATTTTATAAAATATAAAATTGTAATCTATTAATCAATTATTGTTTCGTATCCTGCATAAAATATTCATCCAGGGCCCAGAATAATTCTTAATGTAACAGAAATCAACTAAATATTGCCTCCCAAAAATGGATATTTTCAGTACAGGTTTCATCCCGAAAACTAGTTACAACTAATTATTTGTAATGAAACTTGCTACCTATGTTACCGTTAGTAATTGGAAATAACGGTCCAGATAGTCAGTTGGAGATATTAGTAGCCAGGCAATACCAGGATTGACAATGGCAGGTTTAATAGCCTGTATTTATAAGTAGATAAATTCAGGAGGTAAGTCACAAATGTAACCGAAATTCGTAAACAATATTTGAATTTGCATATTTCAAACATTCAAGTGCTTAATAAGAAATACTGGAATCGTTAACAATAGGACGTCGTTACTAACTCTACATACTTTCAATTATCAATTTCCCTCAGAAACAAGTCCTATATTATCATAGCTTGTAATAAATCAACAGTAAATCAGTAACGACAGGCGATCAGCCCGAAGCTGAAGGGAACAATGTCAGCCGTGTACTCATTACGCCCAGGTGCCTGCAGCCATGTAAATAGGGGGTATTGTTTGAGTATATTGTCCGAGGGGCGTGGGCGAGTGAGTGTCAGTCACTTTCGGTTATCTGGAGAGTCGTATGTTCCTGAGCAAAGCACAGATTGAAAAATTAGGTTTCGGTATACTGTTTCAAGGTGACCGTCAGGGCCAATCCTTTCAAAAAAGGATAGTGTATATTGTATATCTACATATAAAGCCCTAACTACCCATAACTTGAGAGAATACCATACTTCTGACATTCATCAAACCTATACTTGAATGAAAGGTCTCGATAAGAAAATTCTAGGAACAATGTTAGTTTTTCCATTGAAAATTTTCCAAAGGACACAAATATAAAGAAATGGGCTGATGCATTTGTTTTATTTACAATTACTTGTATACTTTCTCCCAGCAAAGCGGGACACCATTACTAAATATAATTTTTATTAGGCTGTTTGTTAGGTTAAACCATGCTAACCACAACAAATCGATGAACTCGTTATTAAATTTCATCTTCTTTTGTATCTTTTTTTAAGTTTCAGTTTGTCACTGAGGGCTTGGGCCTTTTCTTTTATTATTTGCTTTGTTTTGTCATAAATCACTGTGTGTTATTTATTAACAAACAGAGATAAAAATTATTCTTTACTCGATAATTTAGGTATAAAAGATGATGAATTTTAGTCATATTGAACAATAATACGATGACTATATTTTATCTACTGGAATATTTTTTTTCAAGGAAACTCAAAATCATCACCTCAAAAATAAACGACTTACATTAGAATATTAAAACTTTCTTTATTGTAATGATACGTGTTTTTGTATTGACTGGATGAAAATATAAAACGTCTTACAACACTTAAAACATTTAAAAGTTAAAACGTTTTTTATTTACATCCATTAAAATATTGTTCGTACATTATAAGCCTGTACAATATTATGTTCAACTGAACGAACATAAAATAAGAACTATTTGGTTGGTTATAGGTAGGAGTTAATTTTTTTAAAGGGGCTAAATCCCTGAATTATTCAAAACTGTATACAATAGAGCGAAAAAAAATGTATGACGTTTCGTTTAGGCTAATCCCATTTAGTAAGCAAAGAAAGCATGCCAAGTGGGTTAAATCTTCAAGTTATTGATTCAATAAATATTTGCCTGTCTTGCGCAGCAATTATGATATTATCGTAGAGAATCGTATTTTGGCAGAGTGCCCTCAGCTACATCAGAGTTATATCCTTAACCCTTTGCTTTCTAGATATATAAATTAAATATTTTAGCGCCATTGCGCAAAATGAGGGATTAAGAGTCTTCATCAGCAAACGCCGAAGTCGAAATTGACTCTAGCGCTTTAAAACCGCTTTAACATTACATTACATTTAAGCCCATGTTAAATGTGCAGTACTTAAGTTTAAATGATGCAAATTTAAAATACCCTGAAGTCTACACTTATAACATAGGCTTTATATGGTAAAATGGAGTTTTTTGCTTATAACTACAAAACCACCAAAGATAGCAGCTACGTGTAAATTGAAAAGTTGTTGATTTTTGCAAGACCTGTAAAATGATGTACTATTTGATATATGCTGCCATTTAAATTTAAATTTGACTATCAGGGCTACCAATATTAAAACAAAATAAAATGTACTGTCAAAAACTTTTATCTTTTAAATATTGGCATGTTGTATATCAAATTAAAGCTGAGTTTACGAGGATTAATAATTTTTAAACAGTACAAAAATACGTTTTGTAATTCTCGAGATACAGGGTATTCTGTAAATACCAATATTTTTCACGAAAATGGCCGCCATTTTGAAATGAATAAAGATAAGTGAATTCTGTTTTCACCAAAGTGTTCGTCTTGTTTAGAGCTTTAAAACTATGCATAACATGACATATGTTTACATTTTAAAATTCTGAGATTCGAACCCCCGGTTTTTGGAACACCCTGTATTTTAAAAAGCTAAAAATATTTTTATGTCGTGCCTTGCGGTCGATTTAGTGGGGAGTGATTTTGTTTCATCTATGTTTGTCCGCAATCTATTTGAGACACCTTAGGTGAGACACCCTGTATAGTTCAAGTATTAACGAGTTTGTTCAATTACAAGTACTTAGAATATGAGATAGCAATGAATGTATTTAATTTAAAATTTGTAAGCAACTGTATAGTAATTTCAACTAGATTTTTAATCAAGCCTACCATATCCCGAGGATTTTAAGTCTCCTACGTATCGTTGGCTCACATGGTGAAACTAAGTTCTACCAGTTTACCACGATGCCAGATGAAAAGGGTGATTTAAATAAACAAACTTTATTTAAGTGGGTAGAAAGAACAATTTGACTGTCAAACAACTCAGTGTACTAACAAGGCGACATTGTTCCCCTCGGGGATGAAGTTAAACAGTCGTAGTCGTCATCTTTAATTGAATCATTTAAGTCTTCAACAGGGAAGCCTTCAAATGAGGTAGCAGCAGAAAAGGTAGTAAATGTTCACTAGGATAGCGTCTTTACAGTTTAGGATCGTTTCATTAAATGCTCGTACACTAAAAATCTGTCTGGTCAATTTCACAACCAAAAGGATTTGTGGTTTTCACGAAATTAATGGTAATGTTTTACAGAAAAGAAACGTTATAAAAGAATAAACGGTTTAAAGGGCAAGAACAATAGTAGTTCACATTTTTTAAACATTTGTATACAAGCACAAGTTTGTTAGTGGACCCTGAGATTTTGAATTTTGTTATTTGAACAAAAAATAGAAAATTAAGTATGTGGTTAATTTAATTTATCGTAATTTATAAGTTGCACTAGTAAATGCTACGAGTGAAAAGGTAATAGGTCAATTTAGCACGTGGTATAATATATATTATTACAACATTAAGGCATATGGAATGACATGTTAAGGCCTACGCTGTTCTCTCCAGTAAAGAGAGAGGAGCGAAGAGCCTCCCCGTTTACCTTGGAAAACTACTTTTGCAAGCCACCCGCCAACGAAGAAATTTTATACAGACATTTACATAAACGTTTGCAAATGTCGGCATTGTAAAAATCCAAATATGGTGGTGAAAGTCGAAGCATCTACATATTTTAAAGGGATGGAAGTGAATCTTACAAATTAGTTTTTCTTAGCTTGTTTACCGATAATTTACCGCAATTTATCCCGTAATTATCTATGTTGATAGGGAAGTCTGAGTAAACCGGCTCCACCTCGCGAGGCTGGGGCTGGGTCGTATTAGTTACAACTAATGGACGGGCATCGAGATTCCTTAGCACTAGTTTCGAAACAAGAGCAGTCCAAGATTGTTTCTACCTCGGTTTTGAGGTTAAAGTATAATAATTTTTGTCCAGTCACATTTCAAAATCCTATCTAAAAATTGCAAACAGTTTAATGTCAATTCTTGTCTCACTTTTTTGTGTATAGTAAAAAAAAAAATTGTGAACGAGAGAATGTACCTGGGAGACCAATCATATTTTTTAACATACGATATTGAGTAGCTTGTTTATGGAAAGCTGGAAGATTAATTTCTTTAAACTTTATTTGTTAATCTGTAAACAACATGGCGACTCATTTGACTTTACGTTTCCAACATTAAATTTTACTTTTCAAGCAATTTTACGTTTCTACAGCAAATTAAGCTATGGAGGTGAACTCAAAAAGGAAAATTACATTTGCATGCAAAATGTTATCAAAACCGTTAGAGCCGATAGGATTTATACAATATGCAAGAAGCGGGACATGAAAAATTGGACCAGTTTATATTTTCTATATTTTTTCATTGTAGATTGAATTATTTCCACTTAAAAATGCAATTTTTATGTTTTTTTGAATTTTTTTGTTTAGTAGCAAACAAATTTATTTATTTTGGGTAAATGAAAAAATTTTCACAATTTACTATTTATCTGCTTTTATTATGGAACTAAGATTTGAAGAAAAGTTTTTGATCCCATTTAACAATGAAAAGCCACTTTATTGCTATAATTGAAGAATATGTTCCCATAGAAAATGTTCTGGTTAAACTATAGTTATGGTTCCTTAAATAAACATATCAAGGCTCTTAACCACACTCCATTGTAAAAATTTCAGGAAAGTCTTAACTAAGTAAAAAATTATTATAGAGTCTGTAGACACTTTTTTAAATTTCTCTAACTATTACATGGAAACATAAATAGTTAGTTACCTTTAAAGATGGACACCTCAGACGACGGAACTGAAATTGGAATGGAATAAATGTATATAAAATAATTGTATGTACCCTTTTCATAGTCGGGATGTTAGCATATTTACTAACATTCTTCTACAAATCAGTAAGATTTTATTAATTTTCATGCATGGCACTTTTAATCAGGAGCTAATATTTAATGATTGTGATGTACTTTTGTAATTGATTGGGTGAAACAAGAGTTTCAGAAGAAAATGCCTCATAATATTGGGCAAATTGCCTTGTTTTCTTGCTTGGATTCATCATTTTACTTTTTATCCTCTTTGCACAAATAACATCATCGTTTAACGTTAAAATGCCAAGTACATGTTTAGTGAAAATTCGGTATGGATTAATAAAGTTTGGCATTTTTATTGGTCAGAAAGTGCCTCACATTGAAACAAAAAAAGTTTTTTTTCCTACGAATAACACTGAATATGAATGGAATAAGTAAAAAAAGATATTTAAAAAAATGGGATTTTTTGCTATAATTTTGAGTAGTTTTGAGGATATGGATTAATGTAATTTAAATATAGGGTTTTGGATGACGGGTTAAGGTCACCTGCAAGTCTTTGACTAAACGTTTAAACAGGTAAAGATTTACATATTTTATCTTGCAGATCCATGCATAATGACTGTATTACTAATGGACACCGTCTGACCCTCAACAGTTCGATAGCATGTTTATGTTTCGAATATCTAATTTAAGAGACCACGCCACACCCAACGTGAATATAGATTTCGAATGCCGGATAAAACTACAAACGGACAAAACTACAAATCTAAAAGAATGCGGACAAAACTACAAATATCCTGGGTCTGCTACCTGGGGAGGGTCAGTAGGTAATCCAAACAAAAATGTAGCGGACAAAACTACAAAGATTTCCTCAACCGATTTTGATGACTTTAGCGATTCTTAAAGTAGCACAGTTATAGCTCATATAGGTAGCTGTCTTGGAGTTCCACATTAAGTGAAGCGAAACAAAATTCTGATTTCCATCACACTTTATCCAGGCTTTGGACCACAGACCATATAAAAAGTTTTTTTCATCACCCTGTATGCGAAAATTGCCCGTTACCGTACAGCTGAAATCTACGAAAACTCTCGATTTCCTTACGTTAAAACAAATAAAAGTGATAAAGTGATAAAATAAATAATGAGCAGCTGCTTTTTCGGTACCCAAAAATTTCATTCCCGTACCCAATCAAACCATTTCCGTACCAAAACAAAATTTTGCCGTACCCAAACAAACGGTGTTCCTATTTTGACAGTTCAACCAGCTGACTCTAAACAAAAATAGACAGTTCAGCCGTATTGTGTTTGCTTATAGAAAATTGATTGAATTATGAAATGTTGGATGATTTTTTTATAAGTTTGGTTACTTATTTGCATTAAGAATCACTAAGGTCATCAAAATCGGTTGACCGAATCTTTGTAGTTTTGTCCGCTACATTTTTGTTTGGATTACCTACTGACCCTCCCCAGGTAGCAGACCCAGGATATTTGTAGTTTTGTCCGCATTCTTTTGATTTGTAGTTTTGTCCGTTTGTAGTTTTATCCGGACACCATCGATTTCACAGATAAATGATACAAGATGAATACTTGGGTTATGGCTTGCAAATTTAGGCTACTCTAGATTAAATGTTTTAACCGGCTCTGAACAATTTATTAAGGCGGGGTACATTTCAAAAGAGGAATAATTCAGTTCGAACAGGTTGTCAAATTACGTTAGAACGATTAATATGACAGTTGGATAAATTATATTAAATTAATATTGGTTGTCTTGGCTGAAACTATGAAGTTTAAATTTTGAACGGTTAATGCATTTCAACTTGTACGACGTGCGGCGTAAGGTTTAGATCTCTAAAATCGATGTAAATGTGTAAGTTGCGATGTAAATATATGAATTAAAGCTACATACAGTAAAGAATAGTCAAATAAACAGTTAACAGCGAATGAACGGAAAGAATTATCATTAGAATTAAATAAATGTCAGAGCGTTTTTGTTAATTTGGTAGCATAATTAAAAGCTAATAAAATAAACCAATTAAGTTGGAGATTATTCACACACGAAAGACATCTTTGTTGTAGAGAACGTGAATAGTTTGGTTTTTACGTGTATTTGTATTGGTGGGAGACCTTTCCAGGCGGCTCATTCATGATGCCAACCGATTCTGAGAACATGGCAATAACTCCATCAAACCACTCGAACCACAGAGGAGCCGTTGCGTCGCGCGTCGCCGGGATAGCCATTGATGCTGTCACTGAATGCTAGGAAGACAATTTCTCTTAGTGACCTTTAGCTATTGTACCCATACTGCACGGAAAATAAGTGGTTTCCAGGTAAACAAAAAATAAACAATAACCGACGATCTGAATCTTTAATTTGAAATTAAAATATCATGGACGTTTATGTATTGTATCTCTTCAGGGAATGCGAGACACTCGTTGGTTTTACTTTCACGATGTATTTTACAACATTACAGGTGGTCAAATAACGGTTCGAAAAAAGAATATTACTATACTGTAATAGCAGATATAAAAGTTTGAATCGTTTCTTCCGAAATTGTAAATCTACACTATAAAAGTTTGTATATGGTATCTCTATTCTCTAAAGTGATAATCATTATAATGTATTTTGTCAATAAGCTCAAAATCAGGTAAAACTTACTGACTAATATACTCTGTCTAGGAAGAAAAAATTCTGGAATTATAAAAAATGTTTCGATTTAATGTAAAAAATGGATTAGTTTCAAGTGCTCCTTAAAGTAATACAATTATATACATTTTCAACAAAAGCGATTTTACTTTGTTAATATCCTAACTGTTTCGTGAAACTATCATTTAACGAAAACTGACATGCATCGGAGCCTCGACCACATCCTTAGGGCCTTAACCATAAAATAGATTCGTCTGAAGAGATATTCAAATGTAGAGATGTCCATAAGAGTTGGAAATTAAATACCAATCTTAAGAGAGTTTAGGGACATTCCAAATTTTTGTTGCTGCAGAGATTAGGTATGCATTCAAGATAAATGGTTTTAGGAAACTGACACATACTTTCTCCCTTAAAGTAATTTAAAACCAAAAAAAACTTATTTAATAAAATAAAACAAATAAACAATTAATTATCTCACAAATTCGTGCAAAATTTTATCAAAATCTGTTAGCAATTAACGGAGATATACTTTTTTGAATATTTGCCATAAGAATAACATTGGTCTACGTACTGCGTTTACAGCGAAACAAAAATATCAATTATCTCCTCAACTAGTTGACGTAGACTAATAATTCAAAATATTGGATTATTTAATTTTTCAAGCAAAATCAATTGTTGCAAGTATATTTTCTTTAAATGTTACGGATTTTGTGAAATTTGAAAAATATGAATTGTTGAATACTCAAACACCTATAACTTCTATATCTGAATTTTTATAGTCGTACGGGTGGTATTATTTTGTTTGTCAAGTTAAGGAATAAAAACTATGAAATTTTTATCAAAATCGTTAGGGCCGTTTTTGAGGAATTTGGATTTTTGTAGTTTTTGATGTTTTAATGGGGTAAATACCTTTAAAATAAACAATTCAAACAAATGAAAAAACGCCTGGAGATATCATGGTTTTATACATACATGCCAAATTTCATGAAAATCGGACTACTGCTGCGTCTCTATCTTTGTTTACACACACACATACACACACACACGGACGGACAGACACCAGTCCGTAAACTACTTTTTTGGATTCAGGGAACATTAAAACGAATGTATCCACTAAAAACTCAAATTCGAAAATTTTAACAAAACAAAACTTTCTCCTTACATTATGCATAGGGGGAGAAACTAAAAATTATATGTATATAAAATAAGTGCTGTGTTATTTTTCCATCACAATTGACTCCTCGGACTTATTAAGGATAAACTTCAAACCACTCCCAATTGTGACATGCATTATTAGTTATCATGTGCGGCTTTCCTCTCTCGAGCTCAGGAGGGAGAGGCAGATCTGCGGCGAACGGCCGTCAGGGATGTATCACTCACTTGATGTAGCCACTGACTTGGGTAACACGATATATTTTTGATCCTCCTTCGGTGATGGCCTTCCTAGTGAAATCTGCAGTAAACAATTTTCTAAATTTGAATACTAGATTAGGTATACTCTCGAATTCTACGCAATCTTTTTTAATATTTTTCTTGTTAGATACAGGTTGTTCGAGATGAAGATATCCAATTTCAAACTTTTGCAGCTGAAGTACAAGAGGGTTTCCATCGCTGTATAGCTCAAATGAAAGGTGATATCAAAATTCTGTGGTTTAAACTTTAAGGAAATATTCCTTAGCTACGTCAAGAAACATCAGTTAGAGGGGATAATTATTTTTTGGCATGAGAATGTTGGATTGACAGAGGGCCCTATTGCTTAGCCTATGCCCCGATCTTATCCCGTGCTTTCTTTTGCTGGAGGATATATATTAAAGACTTTGCTTCCTTTAAGCAATTAGGCAATTTAAGTAAGAATTGAGAACCTTCATTAATTAAGACGCCGGATTTTGCTGTCAGAGAAAACACACGGCAAGAGATAGATGCCGCTTGAACATTTTGTCATTTTAGCGAATTTCCCCTATAGGGAAGAAGCTATTACCGTTGGTCTCATGGTAAGACCTAAGCCCGAGACCATGATAACTTTTCGTTTTAGGGCCACCAGAAGCAAAAAACACCATTCGTTCGAATTTTTTATCTATCTATCTATCTATCTATATATATATATATATATATATATGTGTCTGTCAGCACGATAGCGGCCGTAAATATGGTCCGATCTTAATGAAATTTGGAACAGACATGTAAAGTGGTAATCGAATGGACGAGTTCGTGAACCAGCCCGATCGGACCACCGGAAGGGGGGGTTAAGGGGGATAAACACCTCCAAAAATGGGTTTTTTGAGTTTTTTACATATAAAATAAAATTTATCGAATTTTTGTTGGCACCATTGAATTCAGCTCATAAAAACAAACAATTTAGTTTTGAATCATTGCTCTATGTCCATTGGTTACCAAGATATTGAAAGTGGTAAACACAGTACGTTGTCCCTATGTTAACCTTATGGGGAATAAGTAAAATTCTATATCTCGCTTAGTTCTGAACACATCTTAATAAAACTTGGTTTGTGGCTTCATCTAGATGAGATCTAATGATTAATAGTCTAAAATCCTCGATACTTTTATTTTCGTGGCAGCAAACCTGCATATTCATTCCTCATGTTATCCTTATGGGAAATAAAAAAATTCTATATCTTACTTATTTTTAACATTTCTTGACAAAACTTGGTATATGGCTTCTTCTAGTTAAGATCTACTAAATAATGAATTAAAACCAACCAGTTTTAACATACCTGTTGCAGCAAACCTGCATAATCATTCTCCATGTTATTCTTATGGAGATTCCAAAACATGTAAAATCTCGCTAAGTTGGATTTAAATACCGTTTGTTGTGTTGCATCTGAAATTCGCTGAGTATGCATGTCTGCTGCAACGGGGGTATTATCATGTGATATCACATTGAAGGTATTAGTGAGGTATTTTAAGAAATTAGTTATTGGATATGTATAAAGGTTTTTAAGGATAATATTTTGTATCAATAAGTCAGTTCTGTACTTGCAAATAAAAGTTATGTTTTATTTATTTCTTGTCACTATGAAATTATTTTTCTTTTTCCTTTACTTGATGTTTCTCAACGTGGTAAAGGAATGTCCCCTTCAAATTTATACCACAAAATCTCGATTTTATTAACTTTCACTTAGGATCGAAAGTGCTCGAGAATACCTCTGAAACAGATCAGATGCGACATTTTAAAATATAATACCTCAGGCCCTGTACTTTACTGGTAAAAAAAAAACGCTATTCAAGTATTATTTGGGAATAACATACTGTAATGACATGTCTTAAAGACAAATAAATAAAAAAAACCTGTAAAGTACAAATGATTAGAAGGTCAGTTACTTGGTACGAGGTAATGAGAAAGATTTGTAGGATATTATGATCTAAAATAAACTAAATGCTTCTAATAAGATTACAGTATTATGGAGTGACCTTTTTGTTTTCCAGTCATGATAATTGAAAAGAAAGAATATCTAAAAAATGGGGTGTAACCCTAGATACGATATAAGTTTTAAATTCTTCACCCTAACCATTTTATAAAAATGGTTAGGGTGAAGAATTTAAAACTTGGAACTTTATGGTAAATTAAAACTTAGATTTAATGTTAAATTTGTTATGATCAATGTTACTGTGATATTAAATATTTCTAATCACCTGTCATGGAGACAATTCCAGCGAATGTTTAGATTCAGAGAACATTCAATAGGAATTATTCAACCTCGACATCATCTCGTTAGCTTTTATTACTATTAGAAGTGGGCCATCGAGTATATCTACTGATAAGCTAAGCCGCGATGAGTGTTTGTCTGGCGGGTGATAGGTGCCGGTTGTAACGTCTGCCAAGGAGGGTCAGTTTGACTTTTGTACCGCTCAAGCTGGAGAACCTCCTTTACTGTTTTATTTCATTTATATAATGAGATTTAATATTTAAAGATGCCTTAAGAAATGCTGCAACATGCTATAGCTCGTTAGAGTTGTGTCAAAGTTTTGTGCTGTTTCAATTAGAAATAATAACCAGAATGATACTGGTAATTCTAAGAATTCTGGTAATGATACTGGTAATTTACTGTTTATCCTATCCTACTTGTCTATATACTTTATACGTGCTTTATATTCTAGAACCTCTCTTACTAATATTATATGTCTGTAGGTTCGTGAGTTAATTGGTTTGTTTGGGGTTACATCGCGCCTAATTATGTGAACCGATTGGCCTAATATAAGGTGTTTTTTTTTTAACGCAACACAAAATTTTATTTCACCAGTGAAGGATTATCTCCCCCAAGATCCCCAGATTTGACACCACTATATTATTTTCTTTGGGGATACATAAAAAGTAAGGCCTACAAAAACTATTCACAGGATATTCAGCACCTCAAAACAAACATAAAAAATTTAATGCAAGAAATTCATCACGTGTTCGGGAATTTGATGGAGAGAGCATAACTTTATACAAATGCCAATGACGGATTGTTTGAGCACATAATGTAAACTAAATGTAATTAAATAATAGTTTGTATAAAATCTAAAGACCAATAAAACGATACTCATTTCATGTTTAATGTGCATTATTCAGTCTTAAAATAGGTTGCGTTAAAAAAACTCATTGTATTTCGGAGGTATATACCGTGGATGTGTCCCAAAAGCCCCGGACCGATTAGTGAGTTTTGAACCAAAAAGTCATAGGTTAAAGAATTTTACAACATATATACTTCTTTAATGTACTTCTTAAAAATATCATAATTTGGCTTTTCCATAAATTTTCTTCAGCTTATATATTCATACCTCAAAAACAGATCACCTGTATCTTTTTGTAATGTAAACTCACTCAGTTATATAATCCCTAAGTTCATCTGGAGTCCCACAAGGTTCTAAGTTAGGTCCTTTGTTTTTTTTTACTGTTCATAAATGGTCTTCCAAATTGTATATCAGCTGGTTCCAAGTGTCTATTGTATCGTATGCTGATGATTTAAAAATTTTCAAAAATATCCACAGAGTATTTGACACTTTTGAATGTTAAGAAATGTTTTTTAATGTCATATACACGTCAGAGAAGTCCTTTAGGAGTAAATTATTTAATTAATGGAGCTAAATTGCAAAAACTGGTCAAGGTAAATGACTTGGGAATAATGTTTGATTCCGCTCTTGAATTTCAAGATCATTTGGATTTAGTAGTGAATGCAGCTCATACAATTCTTTTTATTTACCAAAACAAGTTGAGCCTATTTTTAATTACATAATAACTTTTCATATTTGGTGTAATAGTAGGCTAATAATGTGCCAGCGTGTTCTTAAATTCAACTTCATTTTTATTGTGACCAGCATTTTTGTCATTTTGTCAAAACTTTTGTTGATTTTTCTTTTTTTTTAATTAATTTACACGACTGCCACTGTTAATTTATTTATATATATTTTGTCTAATCTTTTCCTTGATATTTGTATTTACTATTAGTATACATATATTGTTTGTCATGATAGCTGATTAGGGTTATCCTGTATATGTCTTTTGTATTTTGAACTTTTATGCAATTATTGTAATGCATGTGTTTATTGAAGTAATAAATAAATAAATAAATAAACATAAGTTACGACCAGAAAATACTACTTTGCGGAGGGTTGCCCAATATTTTTAAGTAAAACCCTGCATCGAGTGACCTCTGATTTTGAGGGACTTAATAAGAGGAACATAACGCCTCAAACCCTAGGTCGATACAATGCCCTTTAGCCCCTTTGTAATTCAGGCCCTTAACAATAGCCGTTTGTAAGTTCAGAGTTTCCATTTAAAAAGGACCCCGAGTTAAAAAAAATAAACTAATAGTCCGGCAAAAATAAACTAAAAATAGTCCGGCAGCCTAAGGGGATTTTACCCCTAACCAGCACTTATTAGAGTAAGTAATTTTTATTGTTATATGTGATACCCTAAAACTACCGGGTACCTTTTTAGTACCTATGGACAACAGCCGACATCTTCGAAAATGGCGGAAAGCTAAAATTTCAGTGTAAGGTAAAATACCATGCAATGTAGGGCAGGCAATACAAGGTAAAAAAATCTCGGAATAAAATTTCCTACGAAAAAATATCGTAATTAAAATATATATATTTGGGTTTCCTGATCAATATTTTAAAAGTTAATAATTTACGAGAAAATTATTATTTTTTCCATTTATTCAATTGCACCAAAATAACTAGATAAAATGCCATCATAATCCTCTCCACAAAAGTGGTTGGCCTTGAAATTTGGCATCCATTTTACTCGTGGTTGATTTGAGAGCAACGTCATACAAAGCTTTGAAAAATTGCTTATAAGTTTTTTCTATGGTAAAGGAGGATTTATATTAAAATAATTTGTAACCTCTTTACTGGCGCATACCTTTCCAACTGTTTTTTGTATTAAATTACAAGTTTCATATTACACCTAGTTCGTTAGTTTGTATGTTTCTTATAATATCTATATCAAACAACGTAAGATGCAAAGTAATGAATAATTAACGTATTTAACATTCAACATTCTAGTATTTAGCGTATGATTATTAACATAAATTCAATCTTAGATCCTCTCTTTAAAAGTGACCTACTGTGTCCCGCTATGAGAAGTCCGGACTGATGGAGGTGTAGTTAAACTCTGGAACATGCAAGTCATGGCTGAACCAGTTGTCATTGTAGCTGGAGAACATCTTAAGTATTTAACATTAATTATAAACCGAGTAAAAATGTAAAATAAAGGTTAATGGTGGATAATTATATCATACATAAAACTTAAGCAGACAAGATTAGTAAGTGAAACTAAATATGAAACTAAATGAAACAGGCTTGATTGAAAAAAAACACCCTATTGAACACCCTGTTGAATGTTAGAAACAGGACCAAGATTTAGTGTTTTCAATTTTTCAAGGGGCTAGTAGTCTTTTGTAATATGATTACCTTTTTTATTTTTTGTGGTCATATTGAATTTTAAATGTTAAGCAAATCAACTTGTGTTTTTTAAAATAAAAATATGACCTACAAACAACCAAAACATACGTAAAACTTAAGCAGACAAGATTAGTAAGTGAAACTAAATATGAAACTAAATGAAACTTTGGCTTGATTGAAAAAAAACACCATATTGAACACCCTGTTGAATGTTAGAAACAGGACCAAGATTTAGTGTTTTCAATTTTTCAAGGGGCTAGTAGTGTTTTGCAATATGATTACCTTTTTTATTTTTTGTGGTCATATTGAATTTTAAGTGTTAAGCAAATCAACTTGTGTTTTTTAAAATAAAAATATGACCTACAAACAACCAATAAATTAACCTAAAATCCAAACAGTGATCAATCTTTTGAATTCTTTTCGAAGATAAAACGTATAGTTGTTCTGTAGTTTTGAAAGCTTATACCACTGTTATGTACAATTTATCGGTGCTTGTTAAAAGTTACCCTGTTAATCCTTTTAGATTGTATGTTTTTTTACTACCATTGTTTTTTGTATTAATTTGTATAATTTGTATTAATTTATTTTTTAACGGGTTTCAACTCCGATACAAGGCTAGAAAATGTTCCCGGGGAGAAGCGCAAAAAATAAATCAATAATAAGCTGAGCTTTTGGGTTTTTAAATAATTGCGTTCGATATTTATTAAAACGATGACAACAATATATATATATATATATATATATATATATCCAGAGAATAAACCATTAGAACCAATGATTGAGTAATAACCACGTTCCTCTTGAAAAGACGGTCTACTCAGAACAAGGTAATGACACTTAATACGATTGGTTAAACGATTTTACTTCCAGGAACGGTCGGTTGTTAGTAGCATCAACAAATTTCGGCTTCTTTTCGTTCGGCCATTTCACATATTTACCTGATCTTTCAAAGTGTTTAAGTGTCCAGCTGTTTGCCTTTCAAACCTACCGGTTCCTCGGTTCGACGAAGTTAAGACGTGAATAGTCTAACCATAGGTGAAGAAGTGATACAGATTGTCAACCCATTGGTCTCAAAGGAAATGTTTTCATATCAAAATTATTTGGGGGCTTTCAGTTAAACTGAACTTTGATTTAAATAAAACTTCTACTAAACATTATTTTAATTATGTACATTGCCTAAGATGATAGTAGTGTTATACTTACTTGCAACCGGTCGAAATAAAATTTCATTAAAACATGTTGATTGCATGTAAAAAAGACAAAAGGAAAACTTGATAGCCGGTGGTGCTGGAACATTGCTATATTTGTTAGTTTCTAAGTATTGTTGAAGTTAAGATATGATAAAACTGTATCTGTTACACTTTAACAAACAAGATTTTTACATTGTCTACTAATAAATTAAAAGGATAATCTTATAAGTTATAGCTCGGTAGTTAAGTGACCACCCATCACTAAGTGGATGATGCCCGGAACGAAGCGTCCATCAGGTTTCCAATTTGTCCATACGTGACTACTCAGCTCCTACTTATATTGACTTGTTCAATAAATTAACCTAATGATCCTCATATCAAGTGGCAAGGGAGCATGATTGGTTCGTTCAAAGGAAGAATAATAAGTGGAAATTGGATTCAAAACAGCTTCGTTTCACCGCTCACTTCACCTGACGAGGCAGGCCGCTACTTGTTAGGCTCCTGAAACTGTAATGTTTGACATATATTGTTGAGGCACAATAAGTTTGGCCATCACATTTTTATAGTTTCTTTTTTCATTTTTATTTTTCTTTATTATATATATTAATTTTTTTTGTTTCCTTTTTTCCTGAATCCCTTATTCTATTTTCCAGAATCCCTGTTTAACAAAATTATATTATATATTATTCTATAATCTGTTCTTATTTCTTTATTTACTTTTGGTTGACATTGTAATAAAAAAAGTGTTGTGTATGTGAAAGAAAATAAACTGAAGAGAAGAGATGCCATGAAACATTAAAAAAAGTTACAACGAACATTTACTCAAAAGATAAAATAAATCCAAATGGACATGTCTACAAATGATATTAACCTGGGTGAGTCCAATCCAATTCTGCAATGAACTAATTTGTGTTTTGTGTTATAAGCAATTATAATAAACCTATTACCATGTCAAAACATCAAAATTAAAATTTATGCTATACTCTTATACGAGTAATGTTATCTTGCTTGCTTGTATGCTTGCTTGCTTGCTTGCACAAAGATCTCAAAAACGGCTCCGAGGATTTCCTTCAAAGTCTGGAAATAAGTCATTTATGACTCAAAAACGTTTTTTAAGCAGATTACTTGGCCGGAGAAAGTCTATTAACGTAATAAATCGAATTTAAAAGTTGTAAAATTTTAACATTGGCCTTATGGGTTGCCGTGATGGCAACGAAAATAAACAAGGAAAGTGTAAACAAATGAAGTAATCATAACAGCTGTTCGGAATCTACAGCCATCAAGGAAAAATACAGCAAGTGGGATGAAGAGTCCATGGAGCAATAAAAAAGGTTTCTATTTATCAATTTTATGACATTGAAATATTTTATAGTAACTGGATGAACTCGTAAACATGAAATAACACCGAGCAAGGCTCGGTCCACCAGGTTCTCTAACTTATTCTTCCTTTTGTTATTGTAATGAATCAATACTTCTTTATTTTTATTTACATTAAAAATATAGATAATTTTTTTAATACTTTTACATCTGAAATGAGGTGGTCCTTCAGCCCTAGAATAATTTCCTAATATTTCTCATATCCCCCCAAACATATATAACTGGGTTTTGTAGTTGTTATAATAGATATTATCATTGTTTTTAGATGAATTTTTATTGTACATTCATTTTATGTAATCGCTAAAAATTATGCCTTTATTACTGTATTGATTGAATAGTATTATTTTGTTTATCATCTATTAAACAAAAACCTATAACACATAAATTACGTCTGTTTTAAGGGTTAATTTAGACCTAGAATATAAAGTGTCCAGGCAAAAATGTTTTTACTTTTTCGTAAATATCAAAGAGACTGGTTTGAAGAAATAAGTATTTATTATATATATATATATATATATATATATATATATATATATGTATATATATATTAAAACATTTACATAGAAACGCATTCTATATTGCTCATTGAAAAATAAATATAGTTTCCCTTTGTGACATTTAAACCCCTAGGGCCAATGAGGCCTAACGTACCATTTACGTTTAGAATTAGATAGTTAGAGGAGAACTTATAAAATACCATGATATTGCTGAGAATCTTAATATATTGAAAACTCATTCGCAATTCTGTTCATTTACAGCTGTTCATATCAGCTAATTTCAACAACAAATTCCCAATAAAACATAAAACTAGCTTACACTTGCTGGGCACTTTGTGTAATATTAAAACCACCTCTGGGACTCGTCTGTTACCATCTAAAGGAAATTTACAATTTAAGTTTAGTACAGTTGTGATAATCTAATATAAAATTGCTTTGAATATCCATGTATACATATAATTAACAATCAAAGTTTTACCAAATTTCCAAGAGGAATACAGGGATGGTTTGGCAAAAGAAGAGTTAAACACTGAACATAAAAAATATGAGGATATAATTACCAAACAATTATCTCTTAAATAGTAATGTTCAAACAAATCTTTTTTTTAAACCAAAAAGGATTTCTTTCAAATTTATTTTATCACAGAGAAATTACAATGCCTACGAGAACGGTATCTCAATCTACGACGCTCAATCTGATATGTACAATTGTATTAAAATGAAACTGCATGCAACGTTTAATTCCGGCCTCTCATTGTTATCATAAATTGAATTTCATCATAAACTAAAAATAAGTTTCCATTTTTTTATTCCTTAATTTTTATTTGGTCTCAGATTGGCAATGGGTCTACACACAGGCTATACGCACATGTAGACCCTTCCTATATTTAAGTTGTGGAATAGTATATGTTTATAATATTTTTTAAGAAATAAAGTATATTTAATTTAATTTCATTTCATTTCATTTCATCTGAAAGATGCCAGTCAAGAAAATACCAAATTGACCGGTTAGCTGGGAGGCGATTCAAATCAACAAAGCAATAACATAACAAAATAAAATATTTGACTTTCCTTAAGCTCTATTGTTCTTAAACGCATTTAGTAGTATTTTAACTAACTACAAAATAAATCAGTATACATTCAGAGGGCAAACATATACAGTATGCCTTCTTGAAACACAGGTATCTTAAAACAATAGGTGTATAACAGCAGAGTTTGTATTAAGTCAAGCCCTTAAGCAAAAAGTTTCGTTTTTCCAGCAATATTCGTGAATTTAAGAAAACTATGAAAACTTAAAATGGAGTTTGTTACTATCCAGCCTCTATACGACGAACATAATGTTTAGGAGGAAGGGTTATATAAATAAATCTGAAGAATGTAAAACACTAAAAAATCACCCAGTTGCGATATTAATGTACACATATCTTATTTTTACCTGTTTTGTCTGAATACTCAATAAAGACATCATTGGAAATTACAAAAGAAATTATTTTCTTAGGGATCACAATAATTATTATTGATCCCTAACAAATAAAGTGTAATAATAGGGCCTATATGGGTTGTAGGTCTTATTTGAGGCTCGTAGGCCCAAATTTTAGTTCGAGAAATTGAATACTGTACATAAAACAATTGCTCCGACTGTTCAGTTGAAGAAACACTTAGGGTAGGTTTGTGCCGGGTGACATTCGCAGTCAGATATAGAATAAATAAAATATGAATTTAGAAATGATTAATTTTGGGTTTCACAACAAGGCCAATAAAGCTTTAATCTTAAGATAGCCGAATTAAATGATTCGCCGAGAGTTTATTCGAATTTAACACAAATTTTAGTTCAAATGAAATGTAAGAATAAGTTCAGATCTTGAGGTTCAAAGAATAGATACACAAATTAGGCTAGTCAATGTTCTTGCTGATACTCCTTTTGTAGACAAGATAATTTGGGTCGGTCTTACCAAGCTGCAACCCAAAGTTCTTCGCCAATTACTTTAAATGTTCATGGTTGTAATGAATAAAGGCAAATGGGTTGGCGTTAAATTAGTACTTTTTGGCAAATTGTCCCCTCTTTAGGTACTAGTAAACAAACACTATTCCTCTGACTTGGGAAATGCAAATATTAGGAACGATGTCTTATTACTTAACACATCCCTCTCCTCTGGAAGCTGGAACAGGAGTCTCTGGATGAGTTCAGGTCAACACATTGTTGTCATATAGGGTTGATATATCTTGAAGCATAATTACTCTTGAGTTCACTTCACTGAAATTTGGATATATATATATTATTAAATTATTTAGCAAATGATTGTTTAACAATAAATTAACTGTTATGGAGCAAGGTTATTAATTGAAACGTAAATTATTAAATTATATACTGTATTTAATGAAAATTAATAAATCTTATTGTAGATGGTTGATGACTTTCTGGGGATGATAATAAGGTACCTGCATATTACAAGACATAGTATTATATACATGGGCATATCATTAAAAGTATCGTAATTTTGTATTAAAGGCATATCCACGCTGAATTTTAAAATACAGCACTTAAATAATCGATTATTAAATACTCAAAATACAAACCGAAATAAGCATTATTAAGATAAATATATGAATTAAAATGGCATGAAACATCTCAAGGAAAAGAAAACTCAATGACAAAAGCGCTACAGATAGGTCTTCCTAGTACAGTTCATGCCAGAAAGGAAAAGAGAGTGTCGGACCGGTCCAGGTAGGCCCGGGCAGCCCTAATCCGCTGTTGTCACAACACCTATTGTTGTGAGGCCGGCCGGCGACGGGGGTGGGCAGCCCCCACGCCTGAGTCATTGACTGCGGGCCGCTTCGAAATTCCTTATACCAGGAATTACTCAAGAAATAACTCGCCGGCCGGCCTCACAACAATAGTTGTTGTGACAACAGTGGATTAGGGCTGCCCGGGCCTACCAGGACCGGTCCGACACTCTCTTTTCCTTTCTGGCACGAACTGTACCGCCATAGCGAGTTGGGATGTGTGTGCGAGTGTGAGGGGACGTTAGAGCGCCTATCGGAGTGGAAGCGGCGGCGATAAAGAGATGATATAGTGGCCATAGTCTCGTTGGCACGCGTCTTTACAAATCCCCTCTCGGATCCCGGGTCAGATTACAAGTCGGGGACCCGGTCGTCCAAGAAGAGGCTAGGCAGCAAGGATCAACTGTATGGAACTACAGTAGAGTTGCACTTCCCAAACTGGATTGCAATTAGAGTCATCATAGAAACTAAACCTGGGCCGGTTTCTCCAACTCAGTTTAAACTTGGTTTGAATTAATTGAAGTCTTGGGCCTGTAATGCTTATTTAGCCAAGGTGATATTATTTACTGAATGGAATTGCTAAAAAGGAATATTTATTTTTAAAGAAAAAAGAATTAAACTCTTTTCTCCTCCTCCTTCTGAACAGCTGCTAAAAATACCATACTCATAATGTGCGAGTTATTGGATCAGAATGGTCTAACTCTGTTGACTGAGGTTCGGGCACATCAACCGTAACATAGGAATTAAACTGACTGATGTTTCAGCGGTGAAATCCGTTATTCAGGGTTGTTGAAGGTCATCAAACGGAGAGGTTATCATCTGGCATCACGATTGCCGCTGACTGGTCGGAGGTGATGATGCGAGCCGAAGGTGTTGGGTGATCAGCGGACTCACACCTGCGATGCTCAGCGAACTTCTGCTGCTGACTACGCTATGGTACTCACATCTAAAAATTGCGATAGACAAAATAGCGATTTCCTTCTATTCTTTTTACAAACAGTATTGTTATATTTTCCTTAGTTTCATAAATATTTTTAAAGGTACTTGCATTTTAAATCATCATCAAGATAAACAAATCTCTTTTCCCCGGACCAGAGGCAAATAATGGAATTTTTGGTTGACAATAAATACAATTTCACAAACCGAACTCTTTTGTTAGTGTTTGATCGACGGAGTTTAATTATTTGTTCATTTAAACTAACAGCAAATTAAATACAGAATATGTAAATCTAACTGTTCATAAATAAACACTTGTTTTGTTTTAAAATTTGTATACGTATATAAAGCCTCATTTGCCCGGCAATTTTTGGGCAAGGTCTGGCCCCCGTCTCGTACTTAATGAAAAGTTTCGTTGAGCGAATCGGAGGAAATAACAATATTTTCATAAAATGTTTCCTTTCCGAACAAATTTAAGAAAAGGGCTGAGTTTATAAGGAACTGCTGATTATAATAAACAATATAAACGAAAACTTTAAGCTGCTGAACAGTGCGTGTTTACTAGTAAAGATAGTAAACAAACATTTGATTTTTAGATAGTATGTATCTTAAGAATGTATGTAAAAAAATGAACAAACAGCGATAAAAAAAGAAAAGAAGGCGAGTCTCAATATCCATTAAAGACAAAAAGTTTAAGCTAATAAGAGGGAATCGCTGTAAATTTTTCGACTACAATGTTTGACAAGAATTTAAAAGAGGTAATTAGAATACCGGAACATCTACCGGGACTACGATGCTGCAACAATATTAGTTGAGAAGTCAAACTAGACATGAAAATCTCCTTAAAACTGAACATATTAAATTTGTATAAAAACTTAACTAACACATAGTAATTTTACTATAACAAAAATAAAAGGCATTGTGATTATGGAATAAATAAAATGTTCCCAAGCTTTGTTCTCTCCAGCTGAGCCCAAATTTATATTGCAAAAGCCGAGAGTAAAATGTAGGGATATGGTTCGAGGGTGTCACATTCATCCTCCGATAAGACATGATCGTTTGACTAATAGATAACTGACTGATAATGACACCGCGAGGGGCGCGGGGAGGGCTGGAACTGGGGCGGGGATGATGATTGAAGGGGAAAGGGGAGCTAATTGGCCATGGGCCCCACTGATGAAAGGGAATTTCCTATTTGTTTTGGGATCTTGCGGCCCTAAAAAGAGATCAGAACAAAGAATATTGTAGTGAATGGAAGTCCTGAGATAGCAGGGTTTATTGTAAGACTTGGCTAATGACACACAATTCCTCGCCTATGCTGTACTAAGGATTTTTGTGATTTGAGAAGTAGAATTTACAGATCCATTTGGGGGGGTTCTTTGCCAAACAGTCGTGCTACTAGCACTGCAAGATTGTTTTTATGACTCAGCCCGCACCGCACTTGCCTTGGATGCCAGGGTAGTTAATTTAGCGGCAATTGTCATTGGCCAGAAAAGTTACCGCCTGTCCCGCAGTATAGAGGTGACTAAAAAGGACTGCTACGGTTATGATGAAGATTGAATAATAAAAGATATGTCTTCTTTATGTGTTGATTTGGCACTGCACAATGATTGACATTGAAAAATATATTTGTATTAACAGCTACTAATCATTATCTGCGAATCACTGTAACATAGTAAAATCATACAGAATCGTAATTAATCAGAATTTGTTTTAGTAGCAAGCATTACTAAAAAGCTTCGGTATTTATTGAAGAAGTTTGTTCTTGAGAACTACTCCAACCAAATACAACAAAATGATCATGATCATGATGGTGAGTAAGCAATTGCTAAATTTGTTTGATACTATTAAAAATAATGAAAGGACATTTAAGCTGTTGAAATATTATCATTAATATGATAACTAATTTTCCAAAGCTTTAAACAAGTGTAATATCGATATTCGTTTATCCTAGGAAGCTATGTAAAAGTACTCTCAGTACAATAAGAGTTTTTTTACAGAATCATCATATCGAAAATATTCTTATATGATTATTTAAACTTCAATAAATCGGAAACTGTTGTTCAGGAAGTTGTTTTTATTATTTCTGATTATTTCCATGATTTTTGGATATTTGCAAGTGAGCTACTGTATTTTATTTTTAAATACCCACATTGCAAAAACCCTTTGGGCTCAGTGAATTTTTAATGTTGATTCAGAGTTATCAATAAATAATTAAAAAATCACCGATATAAAACTTTATTAATCCATCCTAACTTTTATTGTTATTAAAATACCATAACATGGGTTGCGTATTACGTATTACAGGAAACTCACCTAAAAAAAATTATGGGGAAGTTAAAGCTACATAAAGAGGAACACTGTTTTAATATCCACATAGTTTTGGCACAGAAACCTGTTTAATAAACAGGCTTGGTTGTGAAATAGGAAGATACAAAGAACAACAAATCAGAATATCGGCCCGCATCAAAGAGTCCGGATTGGGCTAATGAATCTGCCTCTAAACCTGAGACTGGGCAGTAAACGAGCGATTAACTGGTGGGAGATGGCCAAAGTAATCAGCTTCACAATAGCTGAAAGCGCCGATGAGACTGTTAATCCTGTCACTTTCGTGGGCAGGGATGGGTTGAGTTTATCGCAATGCTAATGTATTGATTTACTGTTTGTGTGAAATTATTTTTACTGAAAAACGTAAACAGGTTTCTGGATCTCGTACACTTCTGGTTTGAAAATAAACTTTTTAAGACGCGATTTGCTTATACTTTAATTATAGATGTTCTAATAATGTTTTTTTTCCAAGCAACTATGTAGAATCACATGTTATGGTTAGTCAGTTGAATTTCATTTGCGTTGTCAAAATTCACCTTAAAATAATTTATAAAATAAGTAAAGTTTTCAGTTGTTAATAGTATAGTTTTTGGGTTATAGTATAATTTCATGAAATGACTTTTATACAAAGTCCCCTCCAATACAAATAAAATAAAACAGTTTCTGTTTATATAAAATTTTTACAGGGTAATGTCCTAGGGTTTCGGGATGTAATTCCTTACTCCTTTACTAAGATAACAGTTAATATGAAGGTATATCATAAAATATTTTAACTCAGATATCCGCAATTTTTTTATTTTTCGTAAAATACTTTTATCTTGGAAGATTTTTAACCGATTTTTTAAAACTCAGTATGTACTTATAACTACTGAGTCACTTATAACAAGAATATTTAAAACTAAGTATAAGTAGTACTGAGTACTTATAACTACTACAGTCAAGGTCAGTTTATGAAAAAAATCATCAGGATTGAAAGGTTAATTTTAAAATGGCGCCAGTTTAAAATCTTTAAATTGAAATACCAGAAAAAGGTATGTTTTACAAAACATTATAAAGAGTAACAAATTCGATTAAAATCAATTTCCGATCTAGTGATATGAAAATTATAAAAACCGGTTAATAAACAACTGGTTGAATTTAGCTAAAAAGGCAGCATAATTGGCCTATTTCAGCACAAGGCTCAGCGCAACAATGGACTACTTTGCTCCTATTTATGCTGCCTCGCTAGATAATTCGACCATAACTTAGTTTATACTGATAAAAGTCATTCATACTTGGCTTAAAATACCTACCTGGGTAGGTCGCCATTTCAACTAATGTATCTAAATGTATCTAATGTATCTAATGTTGTTTATCAACCTATAACATAACAAGATTAGTAACACATGTCCAGGCTTTCCTGGCCATGTGTTACTAATCTTGTTATGTTCTAGGTTTTCTTCCACCTGAAGACGGGATCAGATTCCAGATCCCGAAACGTCGTGAAACTTGTTTTTTACTAATCAGTGATGGCAAATGTCCGCAAAAATCCAAATCAAAATAGGTTGATTATTATTTTATAAGCCAGCCTTGACTAGTTATAGGTACACTCTGAGTTAAAAAAAATCGGTTAAAGACTTCGGAGGGAAAAATATTTTGTGTGAAATACAAAATGTCAAATATCTAGGTAAATATGCAATTCAGGACAAACCTTCATGTCAACCTTTTTCTTAGTTTATATATAAAGAATTCCCCCTGACATTCTGTAACGTTTTCAATGAAAACCCTGCATAGAGCATAACGACTCCATAATATTGTTAAATATTTTCAGTTTCATTAATTGATAAACTGAATGAAGATTTTTTCGCCACTAATTTAGGAGATTAAAAAAAGTAAGGATAATGCTATTGCAAATCATTGAATTAGCATTCAATGAAACCAACTTCTCGCCGTCTCTTAATCGTTGGATTTAATTCAACTTACATCGATATAGCTGTCATAAAATCCTATAGGGAAGTAACATTAACATAGCCATGACCAAGACAGTGAAACACCATTCAACTACGTCAATCACAAGACTTACTTCATATATGTTGATTAGCCAATCGTGCATGAACACCGAGAAATAATAGCCGTTCAACATGTAAATGTATTTTCTCATTGTTCCCCATGAGAATTTACATCATCGGTGCAAATCAGCTGTTTGGCCAGTGTTGAGGCCACTGGGAGGGGGAACCGCCGTCGTAGGGCGCGGTGCAATTAACATTTACATTCAACTGTTAAATGTTTCGTTTTGGTTCTTACCTTTTCCTCTTCAGAGGTGTTCTTAGGCTAGGCCACCTTTTACAAGTCTTGTATACAATGGTTGAAATATTATATAGAATATTTCATACTTATGTAAGCGATATTGAAATTTTGGTTGGTTGGCAGATCGCATTACGCTACGGGAGAGGACTAAAATCAAAGTCCTGGAACTCGGGGAGTGCTACTTCCAAAACGTTACCGTGAGCTGTGACATAACGAAAATACTCGCCTTTTCAAAAGCATGGTGATTTAAGTCTGCTTTGTCTAAAATGAAAGATATATTGTTAAAGTTTATTTTAAATCCACTTGCTGGATATTAAAGACATGGTTTACCTTTAAAGTAGCTTATTATCTTTTTATTATGTTTCCTTGTTATGGTATGATTCCAAAAGGCCACAAGTCTATAATATTTCTATTTGTGGCGATAAATTTTCCATCGTCATAAATTCGTTTTCCAAATATTTTCTTCTCGTCAAAAAAATTGTCTTTTGATAAAGCCAAGTTCTTTATTCTATAATAATCCAGTTTACTTGATAATGATTTTGGAGCAGCTAACGGAAAAAATCATAGTTGACTGAAACAGTAGTTAATAGTGTGCTTAAAATCTTATTTTTTCTGTGACAGGTGTAAAAATTATTAACTTTAACATTTTAATTCATTCAAGTTATACTTTTCCTAATACCAACACTAAACTTGAATCTTGATGAATTGATGATTCTCCTTCAAACAATGAACCCTCTAATACTAAATTATCACGAATAAAAATTTAAAATTCCGAAGAAATGGGTTGATAATTTGCGTTAAGCAGAGTAAACTTTCAGTCGACAATGAGAAGACCTGCATAAGTAATAAGGTTATAAGTATCCGTAAAAAGGTAATCAGAACCCATAAATAATTCATCAGTGCCGGTATTCAAATATTTGCAAGCCTATTATCCTGCGTAATAAGCTTATTGCGGGAATTTTCTCCATAAGCTCTGGCTATTTTTGGAAGGAATTTAAACTTAGTTGGTTGGAGGCCAAGTCTGTTAAGTTTCTCGACTCGGAAAAGACGTTTAAGGGCTTATAAACTAGGCTTCTATGGTTATTATAAAAAACTTAACACTCATGTTTAGTTAATTTGTTAAAATTGGTAAGATTGATCGTTATAAAATAGTATTAAATAACATAGATCGCACGGCAAAAATGATTTGGGACGACTTCAGGAATTGAATTAAAATTACAAATCTAAATGCAATATTTATTTTCCTTAATCTAATACACACACACATATATATATATATATATATATATATATATAGTCTTCTATCTTCTAATATATATACAGCCGGATGTGTAACTTAAGTATACAAATTCAAACCATACCTCCCGATGAGCTGGAGACTTGAAACTTGGCACGGATATTCCTTGGAGGACCAAACCACAGGGAAAACTATTGAAACTTGCAATTTTTTATTTCAACCCCCTCAAAAAATTATTAAAAATTGCTAAAAAAGCGTATTTTAGGGAAACGTTATTTTGAGCTCTAGTGGACGAACGGATGGTCCTATCGAGAAACGGACTGCACCATGGCTCACGGATTTTTCACGATCTACAACTTTGGTCCTATGACTTTTTGCCGTGTCTGGTCCTTCACCCTTAGAAAGCCTAGAAATTAAAATTTTCGAAGATCTTCTTTATGTTTTCCAGATCCAATTCACTTAATATTATACGTAGAGGGCTGGAAATTGGCACACATCATCTCTGTAACATATATGTTACAAATCACCAGTAATATAAATATTTGGTTATAATTAAATGCATATAATTTTTAAAAAATCTTCGAAATTTGCCAAATGCCAGTGATTTTCTCAAGGTATTTCATTCCGTGTCACGTTCTTATTCTACCTAGACTTCTGAAAATTTGCAAACAGTATATGTAAGACTATGATACATGAAATTTAGCATGCACTTTCCCCGTTGCTTAAAACATAGTGTAAAAGTATCAAAAGTACAAATTTAAATTTCAACCCCTTCAAACATTTATTAATAAATCGGGGAAAAACCTTTTTTTAATACTGT
This sequence comes from Flexamia atlantica, assembly GCA_035578135.1. Classification (NCBI taxonomy): domain Eukaryota; kingdom Metazoa; phylum Arthropoda; class Insecta; order Hemiptera; family Cicadellidae; genus Flexamia; species Flexamia atlantica. Next base: position 215,822,378 of record JAQJVK010000001.1, read on the forward strand.
TATTTTGACCTTAAGTGGCTGAACGGATGGACCTATCGAACGGACATCACCATGTGCCACGGAATTTACACGATCTACAACTTTGGTCCTATGAGTTTTTGCCGTATCTGGTCTCCTTAATCTGGTCTAGATAGCTCTAGACCCTTCAATTTTCGAAGGTCTTCGTTAGGTTTTACAGGTCCAATTGACTTATTCTGGGTGCGGCAAAAAACCGACACAATTTAAATTACGAATAACTCAAAGATGATCAGGGGTACAAAAGGTTTTATTGGTTATTAAAGACTGTTATTAATTTCCATTAACGAAAAACTACATAATAACATAAAAATTTACTAGTTTAGGTTTTAAAGACTTCGCCCGTCAAATGGTGTCCTTGTTTGAATAAGCATTCTTCCATCAGTCTCGCACCAAAACTGTCAAACACCTTACTAAGCATTTCAGGGGTGAGGATGTCAATATCTTACGTCATGGTCTCTTTTAGTTCGCCCAATGTGCGAGGCTTACTTATGTAAACTCTAGATTTTAAGTAGCCCCACGAAAAAAAGTCACAGACGCTCAGATCAGGAGTGTGCTGGCCACGTGATATCCCCGAAACGTGAGATTAAATTTATCAGTACTTAAATTAATAATTTGTTCAGCAAATCTATGACGCTTTACGTGGTCAGTGGGCTTTAATTGCTGAAAAATAGCCAACTTGTATGGATGGAAATTCAGATCTTTATTAAAAATTCACCTTAGCGAGCGATCAGACATATTCAAAGCACTAGCTTGTTTTCGGGCGGCCCTGCGAGGACTGTTTTCCCACAGCTGCACGAACTCTGTTGATGTTCTCTGGCGTTCGAGCTGATCTTGGACGGCCTGTTGGTTTCTTTTTTAAAACAGAACCCGTTGTTCTTAAGTTACCCAACGCATAATTGTTTTACGCGATGGAACTTTTCCATGACGACCTAACTGAAATTTACACGAAACTGATGCTGGGTAGCGATGGTTGAATCACCTCTTTTAAAATATGCTTCAATAACAAAAGCCCTTCGCTCAGGCGACCACCGCTCCATTATGACTAAAATGGCATTATGTTGGCGTTGCAATAATGCTATTCCCACTTCCCCCGGACGTTCCGCCGCTAGGCGGTGCGCGGAAGAAAATAGGTAGATTTTTTTGCCGCACTCGGTATTATACGTAAAGCGCTGAAATTTGGCACACATCATCCATATAGCCTATATGTTACAAACCACCCACCAATAACATAACTGTTTATTGGTAGTGAAATTCCTATTGAGTTAAAAACAAATCTTCGAAATTTGCCAAATGCCAGCGATTATCTCGAGGTTTTCCATTCCGTGTCGCCTCCATATTCACAAAATTTGCAAACAGTAGGTATAAATGACTTCCAGTTGACCTATGAACCTGAAATTAATTTTTCATACACTTTCCTCATTGCTTAACACCGAGGGTAAAATTATACAAAAGCGCAATTTTAAGTTTTAACCCCTTCAAAAAATTATTATTAAGCCTTCAAAAATCATTTTCTGAAAACTGTTATTTTTAGCTCTAAAGACCGAATGGATGTTCCTATCAAAAATGGACTGCACTAAGTGCCACGGATTTTAAACGATTTACAACTTTGGTCATGTGATATTTTGCCCTATCTTAGCTCCTTCACCCCTAAAATGGCCTCTGAATTTAATTTTCTTGTTAATTTTCACTTTCTTTTTAGTTATTTTTTAGTTCTTTTTTCACCAATATACTTACTTTTTGACATAGAGATAGTCAGTTTGACCATTCAGGGTGATATATGGCAATTTTTCAACTGTACTATGTATCAAACCCTTAAAAAAAAATTCGCTAAAGTTGAACTGTCATTCAATTTTTGATTTTCTTTGTGGTTTTTAGTTTAGTTATTTTATTCTTTATGTGATGGACCCAATGTTTGTCAAGGGACAAGTCAGTGTCAACACCCACGTTTATTTGAAGTCATTTTCTAATTCTATCCCATTTCAACCCTTTAATACAGCCAATAAATGAAGCAAATTGAGCATTTTTCAAATGTTTGGCATTGTAAGTTTTAAGCAAATACTTTTGCCTCACCCCTTGGCCTCACAGCCCTCTCTCACTCAAATAATTACCCCGCACAACCTAAAACCCCCACCATTAAACCCCCCCCCCCCTTAAGAACGAAATTCCTTCTGCCGAGAATTTATAAAAGTTCAATCAACTTTTTCTTGTGACTTTTGAATATCTAACCTCCCCCAATGGACTTTGACCCTTAAGATTTATCTGAGTTCTTTCGTCAATTTTACCCTGTTCCGGCCCAAAAAAAGTCGTCTAAATTTGAACTTGCAATAAATGTTCAATATTATTCGTGTTTTTATCTTTTTATTGATTTATTCTCTAAGAGACCCCATTTTCGACTTGGGAATAAACAGTGTTAACCTCTTTGTTTATCCAAAGCCATTTGCCATTTAAACGTCTTTCAACCCATAAATCAAACTAATGAATAAATCAAATTATGTTTTCTTCAAATGTTAGGCAATGTTATCTAAATGCAAACACTTTTGCCTGGGCCCCCAGCATAACCAATCTTCTTTATCACTTAATTAATAACCTTCCCACAATCAAAACCACCCTTACCACTTACCGACTTTATCAAATACCACTTACCGACCCTTGAGCACTAAAACACATCCGGTTTATCATATGTCATATTTCAATATTATCCCGTCTTAACACCTAAAGAGTCCTCTGAAATTTATTCTTTAACAGAGATGAGAGCCCTAACATTTGCCAAGAGACAAGTCAGTGTTACCGACCACGTTTACCCAGTCATTTTCCATATCTAACCCCTTTCAATCCCTAAATACAACCAAAAAATGAAGTGAATTAAGCATTTTCAAAACCTAGGCATTGTTACTTCCAAAAGAATCTTTTGCCTTACCCATGACCCCACTTATCCCCTCTTTACTATCAAATAATTGACCTCCCAACAACCAAAACCACCCCCGCCACAAACTACCTAATGCTGTACACCACCAAAAATACCATGAGCTGGGAATCTGAACCTAAATAGTGAAATTAATTATGTATTGTGTCTTACCCCTCTTAATTTTACCCCATTTCAATCCCTCAGAAGTCCTCATAAGTTAAACTTTCATTGCACTTGACTCGTGTTTTTAAATATATTTTTTATCGTTTAGAGATCCATTTTTGTCCTTTTCCTCACCTGGCCACACCAACAAAATTAACCCCCCCCCCACAATCAACAATCCCCTCATCCCCACCACTAACTATACCCTTGAACACTACCACAGATATCTTGTATAGAGGCATTGTAAACAGTTTAATTACATTTGTCCTGTGAATTTTCAACATCCACCCCCTGGTTTCACATTATTTTTATATAACTAATTCTCCCACTCAACCAACAACTCCCCGACCACCAACTATCTCCTTGAACACCACCAAAGATACCTTATTTTCAGGGTTTGTAAGCAGTTTGATAAAAATCTGTACGTTGACTTCAATATGCAAACCCGACGCCCCGCCGGGGTTCCTCTCCCGAGAGCCTCCCAAAGGGGGCCTGGGGGAGGAGCCCCCAGCGAGCCGTAAGGCGAGTGATTGATATTATAGTAATTAAGATTTGCATTAAAAATGTGGTGCATACTGGAAGTAGCTAGTTTTAAGTGAGCGCGTAACCATTTTGTATGTATCATAACTTTTTCATCTTTCGAGAACTATCGGAAATATTGAAGAACCATCGATACTTAACAAAGAACTCACGACTGATATGTTGTCTCTAACATTTTGATTAAAATTAAGGTGCGATCTGGAAATTCTTAGTGTGAAGTTAGAATAACCCCATTTTATGTGTTAAAGTTTTCTTATTTTTTTTAACTAACGAAAACAATGAAGAACTGTCGAAAACTAACAAATCACTAACGTTGGAATAATTTAAGGTGGGTAAACTGCTTTAGGTGCGCCGACCTCACAGACCGCTGTTTTAATTTAGTGATCTTGCACTGTGGACTTCGAATGAATGTAAGCCTGTAAATAATAGCGGTTCCCTTTTATTGTTATTATTTATTTACTTTACTAAAAGTTTGTGGCTTTCACATAATTAGTTTAATGTTGCAGAAAAAAAATTATTTCCAGATCATGACGACACAGACACGGTTTTATAAAACACCAACTGTTAATATTGTAAACAATCAACGGCGCTGGGTAATTTTTTCACTCTGAGCCCGATGTCAAGGGTTTTAAGGAAATTTATAAAAACTGAAATGGTTGATTTCAAAATGTTTTATTTTATACGCGGATTAGGGTTGAAACAGAATATATTTACAGCTTAACTTCCTCAGCATACTTAGCTGTATATAACCGTAGGTAAGATGCAGTAAGGTGATTGAGTAAAATTTTAATTACTCGTTAACAAATTAAATATAGATATGTTTATATAAAATACGACACAAATAAATAAACAAAAGAACTTGTCAAGTGTCGCTGCAAAATGTTACAATGACCTTGGCTTCGCGCCGTCACTGATAACAGTGCCAATGTCAGGGAGACCGCCGCCGACTTCTTCTTATCACTTCCGCTCTATATCGCTGATTAGCTACCATCAAATATCGTCTCATTTAGTGAAAGCCAACATTCAATAAAAAGAGGCAAACACACTCAGCTCTTGAGAGAGTTTATTCAACAGATTGGGTAACTCATTGAAGCAGATACATGAAAACGTTTGCCCAGCTTCAAAATTTATGTTTAATTTTACGTGCATTATATTAATTTCAAATGTATTTATTTTTTATGTTTTGTATGTCACTGAGGCTGCTTATCACAAGGTATTATTTCCGTTCACCACCTCATTCATCTTAAATAATGTTTAAAATTAAATTGATAGTTTAAAATGCCACAAATTAAACTGAATACTTTTTTGCACTTCTTTTGCAATGAAAAAACAACTTTAAAATGTATTTTTTAGTTCAAAACCTGCCCAACATTTTTTATTAGCGTTTTATTAGACCATACTTAGCATAAAGGTTTCAATTGTTAATGACCAAGCGTACTGTATTTCATCTATATATTTACATCTGATTTGTAGACTTACTAACAAATAAATTTACCCGAGATGGTTCTTTACAAATAACTATCTCTTTTAATAAAACTTAATCCTCATTGAAACCTTCAGCATCTTAACAGCTTCTCTACTGAATATGGTGCAAGTCTTAACATAGATCTATGAATAAAGATAGAACTGACCTCATCTACGGTTGCGTTCAACACACTACTCAATTCAATGTCAAACGTTTCTTTCAAAGCGTCTCACAAGAGAGTCTGTGCGCTGCAAGTGACCGTGAATTTCTTGGCAACGTTCTTTAAACTCTTTTTTTTGTACCTTAGGCTGTTGTATTTTGTACTTAGACTAGTTAATGGTAACCTGCTTCGCTGGGGAATAACAGCTGTTGATTAAATAGTAGACAATAGGCAAAACAAAAGGTCTAAATGAAATATTGTCAATTAATTTAAAACAAAAACTTTTCGAACCTCTGTAATGTGGAGTTCTATATGAATTTCAAAAAATATCTTTTTAATTGGGTGCCTAGTCATGATAGGAGCAAATATATATCTCATTTCGTGCTTCTAGGTGTAATGGTCTGGCTGGGTCTTTGATAGGAATTTTGACTTTATGTTCTAGTTGTCCAACAAGAATGTTTCCAAACTTCGGGATGCAATGTGCCATTTACGTCATCATTCGCTCACAGATAGATAATGGAATATCATCAGCAACACTAACGCTAAACATGAAAACGATGGTATTTTTTATGGCCCTCAGATGCATTTTTAACAAAAACATTAGGTGTGTGGTCCAGTGTGCCCCAGGGTAAACTGCTTGGCCTCATGCTGTTCCGCTCCCTACACTGTACAATGATGAGGTCACTCTCTCAGTCTCTGAAGCGGCAACACGGCTACAAAGGAGACCAACATACAAGCCGGTAACTCACTCACTATTACATAAAGACCCAAGCGCTGGGGATTAGTGGCATCAGTGACAGAATGGGAAAGAATCTTCCTATTATATAAGAAACTTCTATTTGTGACATGAATGGAAAGTTGGCCACCTGTCAAAAATGCGATGTCTTATCTCTAGTCTAAAAATACCTTTTAAATAGGCTAAAATAAGTACCGGCGCCTACATGACACAAATAGAATAATCTTAGTGTTGACTTATTGGAGCGGTAAAGGTACAATAACAGTAATTCTTTTAACTTTCAATTTATCCGACAAAAAAGTAAGTTTTTTTGGACATATTTAGATGTCACGATTTTGTAGTGCTTCAGCACTCTTTAATACTGGTATAATATATTTTTATGATTATTAAATTATGAACATCAATTTAAATTTCGTTGCGTATAGAACTACGATGAACAATAAACAACAGAATGATAATATGGTGAATTGGTTTAGTGTGTGAGATGATTTACTTGAAATACCCGTTGTTTATGGCTGTATCTGTTATTTGACTTTTTATCTATAAATAAAATGAAGTAAAAAGGCGAGATAAAAAGTGACCTATTTATCTTGTTATCAATTTACAGTTGATTTCCAAAGTGGTCAGTGTCCCAGTAATAGCAAATTTTCTAAGAAGAACCTTTTATCTGCTCTTCTTAGGTCAATTGCAGATCAAAGACTTTTGCGTAAACAAAGATTATGTCATGTTTGTTGGGATGTACAAAAAACTGTTAGACAATAAAAAAACTTATTACGAATAGTAGTTTCCAAAGTAAATTCTTTTATGAGCTTACTAGCTGATCATCCGGGTTTGACCCGTAGAAAAAGGGAAAACTTCCTTGGATTTGAGATTTAATTAGTCATTCTTCATAAGGTTACCATGACAGCTTAACAAGCTTCACTATAGTTTAACGTATATAAATATACCTTAAAAAAGTCATTTTAAATTTTATTTTTTAAATTTCTAATGTAATCTATTGCTAACTTAATTTAAAGTTTATTCCTTCCTTTGTTCAACATTGTGATTTACTTCTGTTTTAGCAAATAATTTGCAAGGTGTTCAGAGCCTTAGTGAATATGATAGGAGGGGACTAAAGTCAATTCGGTGTTGCCCTCGTGGGAGAGATACGTTCTAACAATACTCCGGGATGATAATGGAAATAAGTAGTGCGACGTGAATATGGAGTTTTTCCATAGTTATGGTCTTAACTAGCGTATAAAGTAGGCTACTTTTTTCAATTTTAATTTCCAAAATATGTTCACGCTGGCGCATATTTCGGCAATGTATTTTGATTAAGAGAAAGTATTTGTATTGAATCTTAAAGAGCACTAAATTCATCACTAGGTTCGTGAAGTACATTTTTATTTTCTTTTTACATTCCTAGTTATTTTAGCTCAAAATATCAACAAGCTGAAACCCACTATTTAAAATCGGACGCCAATTACTCTTTTATTTTTTCGTGATGTCGGAAAAATAAAAAACTGCATATTTTGAGGAATTCATTTATTTTCATTTTGATACGTAGCACATTGTCGTGGGTTGAAAAATAACGTCAGTATATGGTTCCTCGCGATGTTGTAACACGTGAAAACCACGACAACACGCTTACGTGCGAAAACGCATTCCGACTGTAATTTTCGACCGAAAATCAAAACTTATGTAGAAAATGAAAGAGAAGAAAAAGTCTTACGTAATATTACCACTTTAACTACGATCATACGAAAAATGTAAGAGTAACAAAACTCTGAATTTATAATAGAATTTACCTAATTTGCAGCCACTTAAAAATCATCGGCTGAACTTTGGGTGTGATTATCGGTTCTTAGAATAGAATACTTTTCTTAGAATAGTGGAAGCAAATGGTAATATTTTGTAGGAGTTTTTCTTATCTTTAATTATATATATGTGTGTGTTAGTGTGTGTGTGTGTGTGTGTGTGTGTGTGTGTGTGTGTGTGTGTGTGTGTGTGTGTGTGTGTGTGTATAAAACGTTTTAATGTTTCTCAAAATTAACCAGCAATATGTCGATTTTATATTGTCACATTTGCGCCCGCGTGAACGATTACACGTGCTGATCGCCGACTCCGCAGAGGAATAATTACTACATTTATTGGAAGGAGGAATAATTACTACTGTTCACTTATATACAACGACGGCATTATATCAGCCTCTGAAGTTATATTTTGGACAGTTGAAGTTGAAAAGAGTACTTCATATGCTAGTTAAGACCATAATTTTAGAAAAATGGTTATTCCTAAGTAGCACTACTTTACTTCCATTTCATCACGGAGTAATGATAGTATTATGTATCTCTCCCGGCCGCGGGGGCGATACTGAATTGTCTTTCCTCCCCTCTTAAGTAAATTTTAACTAATTTTAGGATAAGATATTAAAACGCAATATAAATTGAGTTTAAGTTGAGACAAAGATTTGGCCTGCAACCTCAAAACAGTTCGCATACGTTGTGCTATATTATTGACTCTCATTATTATCTCTAAAAATTAATCGATTCCCTAGTTATTTGCGTTTAAATAACAAAAAAAAGTGTTCATTAAATTACAATGGAGTTTCCTAAATAATAAATCCTGGTGTTATTTGCCTATTGCTGTTCATTCCTTCGCACTCTGAATACCGGAAATACGTTATAACAGTGATTTTCGTGTTATAAATTTTCCTTCCGTTCGCATACCATGTTCTTTCCTTATTCATCAGCATATTTTGACTATTTTCCATTGCCTGATGTATGTATTCCTTTCTTATGTAAAAATATACTATTACTAAACATTTAACCCTCTTATTCTCCGAATCTGAAAAATTAACAAATTTTTCGGAGATTGTATATTTTTTTTATTAGCGATTCATATTTTCATTTATGATAGAAGCAATTGAAATTGCGTCTTACTCTTATTTTACCAACGGAAATATGAGGCACAGGTAACTGCAATTTCATTGTAAGTTAAGGCTAAACCTTTGCCACATTTACGTAAGCTGTTTAAAATTGTTTTAATGTAATGATAAAATGTATATAGTGAATTTTATAGGATGTAATAAGGTTCAATAAATTACCACTAAAAATATTAGACACTGGTAATAGGGACTGGTAGAAAAATAATAGAACTGGAACTAGTAATAGTCCCAACAAATTGAATAAAGTCATAATTTACTAAAAAAAAGGTTTTTATTCATCTTAATAGCTCCAAATAATATTTACAAATTCTTCTAATGCTAATAAACTAGTTTTAGAAATACAAAAAAAGTATTGCACAACAATGATCAACAGTGTATATACAATATACAATTTAACTTTGTACACTATACTACCTGTACAAGAATATCAACTCCGAATTAAAGTAATCGTTAAACTAGTTTGATTCATTATTTACCTTTAAAGTCGCAGATATTTGCGAAGTAAAGTATGGCATTAAAAGAAATGAGATTGGGATTATAAATGTTATTAAAAATGTAAATGCAATTATTATTATTCACTGTAAATTTTACATTGGAAAAATTACCTCAAGATGAACTAAATGCTTGCAGGCCGTATATCACATAAACACTAGGATTACTACATTATTTTAGTTTTGAGAATGTACATATGAACACAAACTTTAATTATGACTAATCAAATAAATAAAGCTTTTCTAAAGCTGCCCTTACCTTAGTCTTAAGTTTCGTTAACATTTTAACTCACATTATTACTTGTAACTAAAAAAAGGTTGGTGGTCTCTGTTTATTCTTGCATTCATGTGGTATTTATTTTATGTGGTCTATTGAACTGATCGTGGACGTTATCAAACAAAGCAAGGAGTGAGCCACTCCAGTACAAGAGTGAACAGTACTGTAAAATGTTACTGGTGGCGCGGAAAGTCCAAACCATTACATCACACTGTGCCCTGAAAATCAACGTGTTACAGACTGCAATTCTGACTCACTCAAAAACTTTAAATAATTGAAGATACATCGCCAAACTATGGTGATAATTTAAGTAATTCAAAACACATATTCCAACTGTGTTTCCGTTTAAAATAATTATTAAGTTTTATGTTTTGATTATTTTTTTATCGTATCCACCAGTATTTATTATATAGCATAGTATACTACATTATGATATAATGGGGAAAATCATCTTCAGTATGGAAGGTTGTCTCGTATGTGGGCCTGTTTGCGGTAGGTCATCTTTTTGCCTGAAACAATTAAACGTATATTAAGCATAAAATATGAATTAAATATTATAATATAGTGCTATTTTAATTTTGTAATATAGTTTTAGGGGAGAGAGAAAACTAAAGATACCCAGATTAGGCCTAACCAGACTTCCTTTACGTAAATTTCAAAAATATAATTTTTCGAATTATAAACACTCGCTGATCAACCCAGTTTCACACGTGGGAAAAAAAGAAAAATGTCCTTGGATTCGTGATTTAATGTTTAATTTAATTTGTCACACTTCATTAGGTTGCCATGATAACTTCGCAAGCTTCCCTTTAGTTTAACATTGAAATTTTGAAGTGCCATAAGCCATAACCTTCAGGATATTAATAAAGATCCATTCTTAGCGGTTGCCTACGTATTCAGAGGACCATCCATGCAATGTTTCAAGGTCCTAGGTCTAGTAGTTGTGAGATTTACGATGCGTCAGTGGTATTTTGACAAACATATAGTGGGTTTCGATATAATTATGAGTGTGCAGTTTAAAATAAAGTTTAAGCTCTTATATTCTTGGTTTAAGAAATCAGGTATAAGAGTGTCTAAAAAAATTACTTCGGATTGGCTGAGACACATTGACAATGACTGTGGATCATTCAACGTCATATTGATGAAAGCTAAGTTAAGATGGAAGCTAATAGTACCCCGAGGTGTACTAGCCAAACAAACGTCATAGTAAGCTTAACTTCTGACATAAATTAGATAAAATAAGTGCGCACGTAAGGATATTCTGGTTAGGAATGTTCGTTGACGACGTCTGTTAAAAAAATCGAATATCCCAATTCTTCTAGCCAAAAGGTCTTAAATACAATTTGCGGTTTTCATAGATTCAATTCACTCTACAGCATACTTACATTTTCCCCACCAAGACCACTTGGAGCAGACTTTCTCAGGTTTGAGAACGAAGCACTTGGTCTGCACGATGTTGAAGAAAAGTTTCCCCACGAGGTTGGCCGGCCCCGTGTCTGCCATTTTAAGACAGGCTCGAAACCTGGAAAAAGTTTAGGCCATTATTAAAAAATGTTACAGGACAAGAAAAGTTCTACAATCTAACAATAACTCACGTACTGATCTTTGTGGCAGCCCACATTTAGTCTGATGAGTATTATTTCACGTTGTAAAATATATGGCACCTTTGTATAATTTATTTGCCTTACCTTTGTAATAAAATAGATTCATATTGAAACCATATACGTCGTATACAGAAGCTAAAACATAGTACAAATGGCTAGTTAAAATCGTTATTACAAAGCTAACATGATTATTATCTCCGATAATAATATGTCTTATGGTACTACTCAATTAATAAATCGAATTGGCTTCAACCACTGCTAATTGTGATTTTGAACTTTAAAAGGGTTAAATATACAAATAACTGAAAGTAAAGAGGATTATTTATTTGTCAGTCGTTCCAAGAAGAAAGACTGTGTAATGTTATTTTAAAGCCAGTGGTATGGTGAGATTCGAGTAAGAAACCCAAGAACATTAAAATTAACCAGTTTCGAAGTGTATCTGAATGTTTGTTTGTTCTGACAGAGAGGTTCTCCAGCTTGCTTGCCTAAACACTGCTCCACTCTCAGGTGATTTTTCTAACAGTTTAACTGTGTCTTTCCAGAAAAGAAGCACACAGATGGCGAAATCTTTTTTCAGTCTGGCCGGATACAAAATGTTCTTTTTATAACTTACTTGGACTCCCCAATGCTTCGTACTGACTAAAACCTTTATTTTTCGAAAGCGTTAAGGCTGTACTTTTTTTGGGTGTAGTTGTTTTAAGGTAAACTTTTAATAAAAAAATTACATACTTTTTAATTACAATTAATTACTTATCAATAAGTAATTAATTAATACTTATTCATTACTTTTTAATCTTAAAATCACAAACTTTAATTACATACTTTTTAGGTACAAAAAAAGAATCACCTTGTTTCTTTCCTGCTCTTCCCTTCTAAAAATTGGACTACAAAATACGTTGCGTGTTTATTCGGAGTAATATCTCAGGCCAAGTCTATATTTTGAAATGCTCAACTAGAAAATTCACAATAAATAAACACCCCCGTTGCAGCAGACTTGTATACTCGGCGAATTTAAAATTCTTAAAAAAAGTTTCAATACAAAATAAGCACTTATGACATGTTTTTAAATCTCTATAAGATTAACATGGGTATGAGTATGCAGCTTTGCTACAACATGAACGAAAAAATTGCGTGTTTTTAATACAATACCAGGGAGAGATTAACTATAAGAAGCCATATGCTTATACTTTACCATAGCCATATTAAAGAAGTGTTAAGAAATAAAGAAGATAAAGATTTTTTTAATTTCCCATAAGGATAACATTGGGATTGAAGCACATATTACATGAAGCATATAACATATTATCTGAAGCACCAAGAGTGTTATTAAGATGTGTTTAGAAATAAGTGGGATATTAAACTGTATTTATTTCCTTTGAGTTTAACATTGGGACAACGTACTGTGTTTACCAGTCTCAGTATTTTGGTAACCAACGGATCTCAAGAAAATATTCGAACCATTAAACTGTTTAGTTTATTTTTTGCTGAATTAATTATTGCAAACCGAAATTAATAATTTTTATTTTTCTGTGTAAAACTGTAATCCACATTTATTTTTTAGGGGTTTAATACCCCCTTACCATACGTGATCCGATGGACTGATCTGGTTGGTTTTCGAACTCGTCTGTATCATTACTTTTACGCTGCTGTACTAAATTTTGTAAAGCTAAAGTTCTAACGAATGGTGTTTTCGGCATCTGGGGGGCCAAAATAAAACTTGTTACGGTCTCAGGCTTAGGTTTTACCGTGAGATCTACGATAATAGCTTTTTCCCTGTAGGAGAAATTCGCTAAAACACTGAAATGGTTACTCTAAGATAACTTTTCGATTTTTATTCTCATCTCATCAGCTAAGTACAAAGTCATTCATTTGTGTCTTTAAAACCAAATACTACTTTAAAACTTTCTCACACAATAGAGTAATTGAGGCGGTAAATTGTTTTTATTAATCAACAAATTTTGCAGTTCTCCACTTCAAAAAGTTTTGAAGGGTGCATCTAGGCAGTTCGTGGTGTCAAGTTGGAATAGAGTATAATACAATAGTTTCCAAAATCAAAACAGCAATGTCTTACTAAAGACATAGTATTCTGCAGTCTATAGAGAATCCAACGAAAATAAATCGTCAACATCTCAGAACAAGAGAGAGAAGTCTCGAAGCTCAATAAAAGAAATCGGCAACGTTTGGATCGTTAATTTCTTCATCATTTCGGCGGCCAGTGGAGCGGAGCGGCTGATAGCACTAGTCACTCAGATAAACCGTATTGTGACGAGGAATGGCTTTTTGTCGGTATCAAACAAAGGATTTATACCTTCCTCCTCACTGTTCTTAATCTTCTTAGATTCGTGTTTTGATCAGTATTAGGCCAAACAGTAAAAAAATGTAGATACCACTCATAATAATGTTTGTATTTAACTTCATTATGTACAATTTCCGGACCTGTGTTGCTGTTATTAGTTTTTGTTTTAACGTGAGAAATCACCTGGTTAAATTGTTTAAATCAATCCCAAAATACTATTCGAATAATAAATTTAAAATACAGTTCATCACATATTGTAGAGGCTAGCTACCCAAGGGCTGACATTTAAGTTGACCACTTGCATGGCATCTGAGGATTAACTCGGATGAAATTTCGCCAAAAGGAATGTCTTTAAGCTTGAAGTGTCGTATAGAGACAATTTTTTTAAAGGGCCAAGTTAAGTTGTTAAGTAGCAATGGTATTACGATGACACTTTGGTCAAGTTTTCTTGACAAATGAAAAAAAGAACATTAGAGGATCTCGTTTTAAGGATAACAAGATAGAAGTGAAATCTACTGCTTTTCCTATGTTACACCACCAACAATGCATTGCAAAAAAAAAAAATAAAAAACCAAAATTGCATTTTTTGGTCGAGGCTATCTTAATAGCTTATGTCTCTTACAGCTCTAAACAAGTCTGTTATTTTGTTTCGCACAAGTAGTGTGAGCTCCTGGCTTAATAGTAACATAAACCTTAGAAAACGTATGCATTTTCATAGTCCTCACAATTTTAAGTTTCTCTTTGATTTGTCTGAATCATTGACTGAACTTACAGTCAAAAGGTAAATAGCAGCTAGATTTGAAATTAAATTCCAAATCTGTTTTGATAGAAGTATATTTCCACTACGATACTGCATGCATACAATTAAACCTATGTGGAGCCGTCAACTTAATTTTACATTCATACTCTCAAGACATCACATTGACGTTCCTTCACAACCAAATTACAATCCACGAGCAACCATTGTGCTGTACAAAGGAGGAGAGTGCATAAGCGATTTCGCAACCAAAATATAGTCCGTGAGATATCCTATTGTGCGAGGAAGGTCGGGCATATTAATGTGATATTAGCATGACCACGCCTCTGGCTGCATGTCTGCCTGTCTGTGTCATCTGGGCATGTCTGGGTGAGGTGTCTAGCCTTGAACTTTAAGTGTCCATAACTCCTTCCTTCCATATGTTCTAAGTTTATTTCGGACGTCTTCATAAACCTTTTCACCGAGGGCCGTAAAAAATTATAGCGCTAATTTTTGTACTATAAGACAGATATTTAAGTCTAATAACTAGTTACTGTAATAACTGTGGTTATAATAAATTGGCACATTTCCCTCCGGAGCTCCATGCAAAACCTTAGGAGTTTGACGAGTAGTATGAGGTGTATACTACTATGGCTTTAGAACTTGGAACTTCATTAGCAGATGGCTTCAAGTTAACTTATTCGGTCAAATGTTCCTTGGGGGAGGGGCGCCGAAGACTAAATAAGTTTTCTCTCCGAACTTTTTTCTACAAAATTGAAAGCACTAAACAAAAGTTAAAAGTACTGTATCATTACAACAATAAATTTTACAAATATTGTATTCCCATACATCCTAAATGAAGACCAAACTCAACAAAGGAAGCTGTAATACATCTTTAGAAAACCGATACCAATTTATCTGAAGATTATTTATCTTCAATACAAGGATTAACAATACAGACCTGGAATCGCACTTGCAGTGCATGAGCGTGTTGATCCTCCAGTTGAAGAGGCCGTACTTCTCCTCGAAGGCGGGGATGTAGAAGGGGCAGGCGGTGTCGTGCACGCGACAACACTTGTCTGCGGCGCCGAACCCTCCCAGCTGGTGGTACTTGGTGGCCGAGTAGCCCTTGCCGCACCACTTGGTGCCCGGGACCCTCATCAGGTCCACCAGGTCGCGTTTCCTCCTGCACTACCACACCACCACTCAAAAACCATACTCACTCGCCCAAAGTCTACACTCGTCGTTCGGGTTCGGATCGACCTGAAAACCTAGTCGGAAACAAAACCCAAACCACACGTCGATTTACCTATTGTCGCAGGAACAATGACTGATGGTGAACGGTCGGAAGTTGAGGTATCCGTACATATTGGAAAAGCCGGGAATGACCTTGGGACACAAGTCGTGAGTGCGGCAGCACTTGTCGAGGCCGAACAAGTGGCCCAGGTCCGTGTACTCGGCGGCGACGTGGCTGTGGCCGCACCACTTGGTCCCCGGGGCGATCAGAAAGCTCTGCAGCATCGAGGTCTGCGTGGGCGACCTGCAACCCGCACTGCCGCTACATCATACTGAGACAAGCAAATGTTTATAGCCTCAAATTTTATAGGGAAAGGTGTGTTTGAAAGATAGGTGGTAGAAGTGAGCAACCGTTTTGCAACCACAAAATTTCAACTCTTGTTAGCATTTCACACTTCAAATCCCATGCAAATTAGATTATTCGTCAAAGAATAAAACCTAGTTGCACATTACCCTTATATGTGTGATCCTAAAAATGAAATATACACGAGCTTCAACTATAATTGTTTATGATGCAGTCGATGTTTTGTGGAATTCATATTCCGTCCTAAGCGTTAAAAACCACACCCTAAGAAAAAGATTACCCAAAATTAGATATCAAAAGAAGAAGACCTTCACGATCAGAAACTCCAGTTTGGTTGTATCACATAGGCCTAAGGGACTCGAACCATGTCTAATCAAAGTTTTGATGATGGAATATGTAGTTTATGAACATATCATTGTAAGAGTAACCTACACCAACGAAATGGTTTTCGAACGTGACGAACCCCAAGAGGAAATGTATAAAATTAATCTTCTATTTCTATTTATAAAAGCTTTAAAGGATTAAACTGGAAACCTTACTAGGTGAGAAGAGAAGATAATATAATAACGTGTCCTATTTTCACCATGTAACAATTCTAGGATGAACTTTTTCAGAAAGAAAAGGAAATGTACTAGATGAATGTAAGCCCAAAGAATGCAATCTTGATGTTCTATAATATTAATATTAGACCAAATGATTGAAACACAGACAACTGATGTTACAAATTAGATTTTAATGGAATAAATCGGTTCTCCTAAAGCAAATAAATATGAAACAATCAAAATATGTGAAAGGCTTTTATATGAATATTTTTTATTTACTCATTGTTTAAACTCATTCCAAATTGCGTATCAATAAGAAGTGTGTATAGAAAAGTTAATTCACAATAAAGACAATTAAACCTCTTAAAAATTTACTGCAACATATTGTACCTCTGTATGTCCCTGTGGGCGCGCTGGCGCTGCAGCTTGCCGCCCCGGACCCTGCGGCGGGCGAGTCTCCGCAGCCGCCTGTGGTGGCGGTGACATTGCCGCCTCAACAGCGCGTAGTCCATCCACTCGGCCAACTCCGGAGGAAGCCGACGACCGTCCAGCGACCTCACGTTCCCCCTCGCCTCCACCTCGCCTCTCACGCTCTCCTCGAACGATCTCACCGCCTCGTCCTGTCGCAGGTACTCGCAGTCTTGCAGCTCGCCCTTGCCGCTGTATATCAGCTGGATCAGGTGCTGGCCGTCCGTCAGTTGCCGCAGCTTCAGCGCCGATCTGGACACCAACAACGAGAACGGTGTTAGGCACCCATAATTTGTCCGAGGAACTCCAAGTTTTAACTTTTTACAATTTCTTGGGATATTGTTGAATCCCCACATTTCGTGTATTCGTACTTTTTCTTGGCAATCGTTGAGTATCTGATTCAATTATACTTCATGAACCTACGGCCTAATATTTTCCTCCTCAACTATAAATCAATGAATATAAGAAAGCTATCCTTTCGGAAAATAGTCAATCCATTTAATTTTCGCCCAAACCAGCTTGGTGCGGCCGTTTCTAGAGAGTATCGGCACAAAAGGGGGGTGAGATGATTTCCCTCCCTTTTTAGTTCTGTTCTCTTATTAAATAAACTGACAAATTGCGCATAATACTTTTATGTAGCAAAGATATTCCTGGCAAATAATATACTGTAGACTGAAACCAATTTATGTAAAACAAAACACTCATTCACGCTTAAAATAATGTAATCTAATTTGGGTTTGGGTCGGTCATTTTCAAAGCTTAATTTAATCAAAGCACGAAATCACAGAACAGAGCTCAAGGTATTTTAGTAATGGTTAACTGCAAATATATTATATTTTTAACTTTTCAAATCGCCACAAATTGACGACAAACAGTAAAAGGCTTTTTCGCTATACTGCTTCAAAAACAGATGTTTCTAATGCATGTTTTCCGGACCTAAATACACTCTTTTTATTCCTAGGAATTAAAAGCTGATGTACTCGATACCAGCTGACTCTTTAAAATGAGGGTTCACTCGAAAGGGGTTTGCATTTGAAAATTTTAAGTTGCCCCCAAAATCCCACATTTTTGGGGACACTCAAAATTTTAAATATCACCAAAAGAGACTACTTTTTCATTTAATAACATTTTTCCCAGGCTTGTTTCATTTTTACGTCGCCGAAGGTGAATTAAAACTCCAAACGTCCTAGAAGACAGGTTTCAAGGATGTGTTGTATTCTAAACTTTGACGCTGTCAATTTGGATAGAAACACGTTAGAGACCTCCAACTTTCACCATTCATCTACTTTTTGAACGCTCTTTAAAATGAGGGGTCACTCAAAAGGGGTTTGCATTTGAAAATTTTGAGTTGCCCCCAAAATCCCCCATTTTTTGGGGGACACTCAAAATTTTTGAAAAAGTCAAAAAATAATTTGGGTTGAGTTAGTATCATTCCCCAAAGGTTAATTGTTTGTCTTAACAAACAAAAAAAATTAAGGAGAGGGGAAAGGACTTTTTTTACACACTGTATAGATGAATATATATTTTTGTTAGAAACAATGATATAATAAATCCTACCATATCTTGGCAAAGACTTGTTCACTTAACGTTTTAAGATTTCTGGGGTTTCCTGTGTAAATAACTCGATTGTCAACAGCAGACACGACGATATTGTCAACTTTGGCTCTCGTCCACAAGACATTCATTGAGACCAAGTATTATTTAATTGTAATAATAATTTCTGCCCAAATAGGATAGTTTAAAAGAATATTTGCGAAATCTGTTCGTGAATAATCTCAAACATGTCAACAAGTAACAAATTGTGTCGATGATTATGATTAATATATTTTCATTCTACAAAGCGATTAAAAAGCGAATTCTTTAGCAGTCCCCTATAATTGAATTCTCTAGGACCAAAAGAAGAATCATGAATAGTCGTTTTTAAGTTAGCTCTGGCTTCTTAAGTGTTCGTTGAAAATATAAAAAAATTTTTAAAGCTCTAGTTAGTTATAAAACATCAAAATATTCAATTAAAAATTGTGAACTTTGTCCTCTTAGTTCAATATTTGGTAAGTTTCATGGACTCTCGAAAGTTGTAATTTTTTAATTATGGATGAATATGGTACTATGTAACAAAAAGTAGTTCCTCCAAGATCGTTTTAAGGAGCATATAAAACTATTTACCACTTCATGGGGGTCACAAGAGAATTCCAATAATCTTAGGTACATTCGTATGATCTGTTTTGAAATATTCATAAAATCTCTTTGAATTACAGATTTTTAAAATAATAAATCATATTTATTATTGAATCAATAGCTTATATAAGTTTGTAAATCTTTATATATTTTGATATTTATTTTAGTAGTGTTACTATAATATAATTTTCCTTTCAAATGACTAAAACCATTTGTGCAATATTTCGAGTTCCTATTTTCAATATTTTCGAGTTCAATATTTTGATAATTCCTTGACATTATCATATTCTAGTAGAGTATTATAATTTATACAGTATGTAAAAAAGTTCGTCCTCCCTCTTTAATTTTTTTTGTTTGTAAAGACAAACAATTTACCTTCGGGGAATGATACTAACTTTACCCAAATTACTTTTTACGTCACCAAATATTGTGGGTGTCCCCCAAAAATGGGGGATTTCGGGGGCAACTAAAAATGTTCAAATACAAAACTCCTTTTGAGTGACCCCTCATTTTAAAGAGCTTTAAAAAATAGGCGAATGGTGGAGGTTGGAGGTCTCTAACGTGTTTATATCCCAATTTGCAGCTTGTCAAAATTATGAATACAATTCCTTCTTGAAACCTGGCGTCCAAGACTTTTGGGGTTTTAATTTCCCTATTGATTATTTAAAAACTTAAACGAACCATGAGCAAACACTATTAAATGAAAAAAACAGTCTATTTTGGTAATATTTAAAACTTTGAGTGTCCCGCAAAAATGTGGGATTTTTGGGACAACTTAAACTTCACCAATGTAACCCTCTTTTGAGTGGCCCGTCATTTTAAAGAGCTTTTTAAAACACAAAAACATAAAAAGCGTTTACAAATAAGGGATCATTTAAAAGAGATTTACATAAGAAAAGTTTGAGTTGCCCCAAAATATAAAATATTATTAAAAGAGGCCACTTTTTTAATATAATAAACCTTTTCAAGAGTCTTTTCTTTTCAGTGTTTGAGTCACCAACGGTAAAATTAAAACTCTAAAAGTTTCAAGGAACTGAATTAAAAACTTTGAGTAGCTATCAATTTTAAGAGAAACACGTTAGCGATCTCCAACCTACACCATTTGCCTATTTTTTAGAGTTCTTTAAAATGAGGGGTTACTCAAAAGAGGGCTACAATAATGAAGTTTAACTTCTCCCGAAAATCCCACATTTTTGCGGGACACTCAGTTTTAAATATTACCAAAAGAGACCACTTTTTCATCTAATAGCGTTTGTTCATAATTCATTTGTTTTTAAATCATCAAAGGTGAAATTAAAACTCCAAAAGTCTTGGACGCCAGGTTTCAAGAAGCGCCAGGTAGCCAAACATTTGACAAGCTGCCAATTTAGATAGGGACACGTTAGAGACCTCCAACACCCACCATTCGCCTATTTTTTGAATGCTCTTTAAATTAAGGGGTCGCTCATAAGGGATTTGCATTTGAAAATTTTGAGCTGTCCTGCTCAAAATTCCTCATTTTTGGGGGTCACTCACAATTTTTGGTAACGTCAAAAAATAATTTTGGTTAAGTAAGTATCGTTCCCCAAAGATCAATTGTTTGTCTTTACAAACAATAAAATTAAAGAGGGGGGACAGACTATTTTTACACACTGTATATTTGATTTTAAATTAATAGGTATATCTTATATAATTAAAAAAAGTTATGTTACATTTCTGAATGAATGATTTTTTACAGGTTTGCACTACTATTAGTGTTAAAAAATTAATAACTCAATACCCTTTGATTCAATTATTTTATTTGGTAATGTTTGGGTAGGATAGTTTTATATCAGACCTTAAAAATTGCCTTAGATCCGAAACTGGTCGGTCAAATAAAGTAATCCAGTACAAGTGTACTCGTTCCTTTGTTTTTACTTATTAACATACTGATAATATACACCATATTTTAATTATTAATATATTTATAATGTACACTTTTTTATTATTGTATATTTTTACTATAATACTTAACGAAACAATTAATATGAAATATACACAAATAATAGAATTTGTAAGAACATCTCTTTCCGAATGTAGGTAATGGATATCTAATTAAAGGAACATGGAAGTTTAGTTTTAAAGAGAAAAGTTTAAAAATAGATGAAGAGCGGAACCTCTCCTTCGTTGATGCAAGAGAGTGTCAAAGGCACTTGACAGACAAAAGACACGCACCTCAATAGCTGCACACCAAGGCATGCACCTACAACGACGTGTAAACAGTTTTAGCAAACCCGCCATGGCTAACAGTATTTCATAGTTACAAAATTTATGTTTTACAAAATTTTCCCGGCGAGTTTTTGTTAAGCAGATGTTTTGTGAGTGTTTTTTCACATTACGCACTGGTAAAACAAGTTTCACGATTTGATAAGATCAAATTCTTATCTTGTCTTGAGAGTAAAACCTGTGAAACTTATGAAATCTAATATTCAAATCTAATTGCCAATTAACATTTTCCATTTAGCAAATTCCGATTTTTTGCTAAACTAAATATTAAATAAGAATTTATCTCTGAATGCCATATTTACAAAAGCTTGACAATACAGATGTGTTCTTCTCTTCTTCCCCTACATCTACAAAGATTTTAATATTATCATTTCGTTAAATGAAAATCGTTTAGAAATGGTTTATTCTGTCTACCAAATCCACGGTTAGGTTATTCACAAATATATCTCGAGTACATCAAAATGCGATTTTACCAATGATTTTTACAGTAAATGTTCCATACAATAACTGATATATTTAACAACTAAGAAAACAATTTGCACTATTATTGGTTTACCTTTGGTCAATGTTTCGTTTTCAGTACTAATTTATTTACGTTTTATACTGTTTTACCCTTTAAAACCTTTAATAATACCCTTTAACCTATATGCGGTAATACCCTTTAACAATTCAGTTAGTTGTATTGTTGTCGATTCGACTTAAAGCTAGGGTGCAAAATAATGGAAGTTGCATGTAAACTGCACTCAGGCATGACGACAGACTGACACGCGTCGGTCCCCGTGGGAATAGCAACAGTGCAATCCGTCTCCTCCTGCCACCCACACCGATCAGATCTAGGGCGATTTTGAAAAATGTATATTTTTAGAATATCATTTGTGTGGCATGATTAGCCTGGAATTAGATTTTTTTCCAGGGTGGTAGCATTTATTTGTGGAATTCGGGTTGCCTGGTCAAATAATTCATGCAAAAAGTTCAATTTCTTTAGTACAATTCCACAAGGAAAGTTTTAAAAGTTAAATTGTAATTTTTTGGGACACTGTATTTTCAAGTTGTAACCTTTAAAGTGGTTAAAAATAATATACAAAAAACAAATGTTTATAAACGTTTTTTGCAGTAATCATAAATCACTAAAAAATCCCAAAATACTTGCTATATAGACCATTTAGGTTTTCCGGTAGATTTGTATCAACACTGTGATTTTTGGTCTGATTTTTTTTTCTCTTTAGGACCTCTGTAGCTCTCACATAGCTTATAGAGACTTGTCGGCTCGTAAAGTAATTGTATGGACATTTTTTAGATTGATAGGTTGAACGCATATTTAGAAAGTTCCAGTTACAAATAAGAATTATGAAAATTCTTGAAAGAGTAATCAGGATTCTTACGAGCGATAAAATCAGGAGGTACAGTTTGGAGCCCGTTAGGTTTGATGGGTTGTCTGACGTAGCTACATTGTGTTATGCAACAAGAGCTGTTATCGTGTCCGAGTGATGGGCCTTTCCCTACAGAAATCCCCGGAATCGGCAACAATTTAGGCTAGCTGGCGCCACAACTAATAGTTTGGAGTAAAAGGTCCTGGTCAAGTATTTTTTTGAAAGATCTACAGGGAAAAATAACATATTGATAATAACTTTTTTTTACTTGAATCGGGTTAGACAAAATTCGTCTTCAAGGTTAATAAATGTTATTTCTCGTACCTTAAGGCGTTGGTGTAATAAGCTTTCCCGTGTTATCGTGAATGTTATCTTGTATGAATGAAGATAATCATTAAAATGAGAAATGCGGCTTTTGACATTCTTCTTTTACAGAAGTGGTTCACAAAATAATACAGGAGACATTCAGTATAAGTTAACAATGAACTAAAAATGTAACATGTGTTGTAGGAACACTTCCACGATCAAAATCATAGCCTTCCTGTTTTTTTGTACTCTCCTTAAAATATATGTATTCGAGCTACGCAGTCATTAACTGTCATATTATGTAGTCATCCATCTTACAAAATCTCAAATGAAATTGTAAAATTCATCCGAAACAATTTAAAAATTAAACGTTTTCCCAAGATTTATGATTTAAAATACGTTAATACCCTGTCTAGTTTGTAATATAATCGCGTGTTAATAAAACCCATACTTTTAACAATTTAACAATATACTGTACAAACGAATTTCGTTTGTGTACAATTGGAAATATTCGGACGTTTCCGTGAAGTGTCGTGCCACTTCGCAGTGAGGTTGGTCGGTGTCGTGTCGTGATAAACTGATAACATTCAATTTACTTCATGTGTCAACAAGTCGTCACATTACTCTTGCACTTTTATCTTAACTGGGACCTTGAGAAATTGTTGCATTAATGGAAAGTGCATAATATTCAGAGAAAAAGAACATATCTCTAAATCACTATATAATCTTAAGAATTCAACCATTAAGTTAAATGAACAAGTTAATATAAATCTACAGTTTTATTGAACGATTTCAACTCATTTGACTTTTGCAATTTTACTTTCAAGACTTTGAAAGGTACTTTATCAGGCTTAAAACACAAAAAAATAAATATACGCATTTGTGTTATTATTAAATGAACATAGTGCAATACTCAAGCTATAAAAGTGTATCATACCTTAAGAGCAATTATCTGTTAATAAATCCTAATAGATATTATTGCTGATATAATAATTTCATTGTGTGAGTTTTTATCCTGGATTGCTTTTGAAATACAAAATGTTTATTTCACATTTTTGCGTCAACAATTTAAATTGAAATTTTCGGCGACCGCGGTTTAGAGAATTCTTCCTCATTATGAGGCTTCATCTGACGAAAACTTTATACCTCTCGGAAGATTCTCCTTTTTTTAAACACATTACGGTGTCAAAAAATTTTTGTTCAAACAACAAACATGTTGAGTTATAAAATAATATAATTATAATTTATTATTTGGTTATTATATATCCTTTTCCGGATTTATATTCAGGCAAATCAACGATCCATGTAAACAGCATGCACAAGTAATTCTATGACGCACCTCGCCAAAGAATTCATGTTGACACTCACACCTCCCAACACAATAAGCAAGCTGCTCGGGCGCCGCGGCGGTGGGAGTAACTCTAATTTTGACTGTCTGCTATCGTTGCCAAAAGTAAAAGACGAGCCTCCAAGATCTTTCCGAATCTATACTTTCATGTTTAAAAAGAATAGTTTAATGAGTAATTACGTATGTTAAAACCTATGCTTCACAAAATGTTTTACTTTTATTGCAACAGTTAAAAATCGGCCGATTTTGCAAAAGAAAAAAAAGTTCTAAATGTATATACTACAATATAGTTATTCATATAATATGTTGTTACTATTGGGTGGGGTACAAGTGTGATGGTAAAACATGAAATATAATTTTAATTTAATTTTTCCATGTGTATTCTGTTTGATTTTACAATATAGTATTATTAAATGATATTATTTTGTCCTATAATGAACTATTTAGTTAGATTCAAGCGCTGTTACTCAAGTGTGTGAAAGTTTGTCATTAAACAACCGTTATCAGCCGGCCACACTATACACACAAAGCTGAGTGTCAGACGACGACTCAGTCAAGGCCGCTGCGCTCACACCACAAATGACTCATCGCATCACCCGTCTGCCGATAACGTGGCGGAAGCTTGTCTTAATGTTTATTTCAAATATTTGTTATATCGGATACTACACACCCTTTTACGGTGACGTGTGACTCTGTTAGTGTTTGAATTGGTTAAGTCGTTAAAATTGATGTAGATGTTATAAAAAATCATGATGCAACCATGGGATTCCTTTTACTGTGTGTGTGCGCCTGAGTGTATACATACATGCATACACCAATTAGAGGTATATATATTATAATATCTACATCAATTTTAACGACCAATTCAAACACTAACAGAGTCACACGTCACCGTAAAAGGTTGTGTATCCCATATAACAAATATTTGAAGTAAATACTAAGACAAGCTTCCGCCACTTTATCGCAGAACGTGACGTATATATATATATATATATATATATTCCTTAGCAATCCCAATGATTAGGCATTTTTAGAAAAATCATTATTTACGGAATAAAACGAGACAAATTATAGACTTAGGACTTAGAGGTCAGCATTGCAACCTTAATTGTTGCAATTTAGTTTGTTATATTTCCTCCTAAAAATTTGTTAACAATTTCATTAATCACTTAATCACTTAATCACTTTAATAAGACAGGTACCTCATGGAGGACGTTACCCTGAATATGAGTGAAGGATGAGTGTTGAACGTCCATCCAGCAGTAAGAGCTTTTAATTATAAGAATTTACAATTATAAAAAGTTATCGCGTGGAAGGTTTACGAATGAATCAGCTCTGCTGTAACCGATACGATGCTCATATTGATTTGACTGAATGTTACCATGTAAAGATTAAGAAAAAACAAAACTCTAATCAACCGAAAAGTCATCTAAAAGGGTGTGACAAATTGGGAACAACGCGGATAACAGCTTATGTATTTTTGACGTTTCCCGGTCCGGTTGAGGTGAATGCCAGCCGGGTGTTACTCAGGGGTCTATTCTGGGCCCTTTTGTGACGTCACGACTGCCCTACGAAGACCTTGACTGCGGCCAAGTTTCGCGACAAGTGACCTCACCGCCGATTTGGCAACTTGCAACTTCTACTGTTGTCCGGTGCCAAGCAGGTCAGGGGTCAGATTTGCAGAATTGCAAGAAGGTGAAATTCTCGACTCCACAAAGATGCTAATTCAACGAGCGACGCGCTTCGAAAAATGTTGGTCGGCCAATCTTGTCCCAAGTATACACAATACTTCATCCTTACATTACCAAATAAGGCGCCGACCACCAGTAAAGAATATGGACAATATGAAAATTTTTTTACTGGCAAAGACGAAAAATCAAGCGCAATAATCAATGAAAGCGGGTCCAATTTCTAACATTCGTAACTTTTTTCAATATTACTACTTTCAGTCTGATGTACAAATTTAAAAGAAATTATCATTTTGGTCTAATTTAACTTAATTTTGAACAAAAATATTATTTAAATAAGTTTTAAATCAAATTATAATAAATAACCTAAAAATTAGGCTATACAATCACGTCAATAACATATGCTGAATTTTAGATGATGACTCGTTTAATTTGATTCCGTCTTTAAGCTCTGTTTTTATGTTTTTCTTTAATGATTTAACATTTGGAAATTCTGTTTAATATTAAATTCAAATACTGTCTTATAATTTTTAATCAAACAGTGTAATTTTCAGGTTTTGAATACTTAAAAAATATGTATTTTGTCAAAATTAAACATAATAAATAATATAGGATTCTGTAAACGTATCAGAAAATGAGAAACTTAGGGCTTGGCCTAAACAAGAATGATTTGCAAGTCAGTGACCCAGCACGACCGGTCTCGCTCAGCTCTTATCAGCCAAGTTACGGGTCAGGAGACTGATATAAATTATTATTACAATGAAAACTAAAATATATTTTAACTACGGTACTCCTAACAGTGCGACGTGAAAACATTTTGGATTATACGAGACGTCTTAAAAGTTTAATTTAGTTTTTAACGCTTGAAATTGATTTAAACCTTGACGACACAGTGGATGAAAAACTATAAGGAACAAAAAATGAAGACATACTAGCCTACTATAAATTAAGCAGTATTTCTAAAGAAAATATTTTGAGTACACTATATATATTTTTGGGTTGTCTTTATTACAATAGTCTTAACAATCTACAGTAGCGCTAAATCCAAGATATTTAAAAGGTCCTAGTATTAAAAATAAACCTAATCAATCGGTTACTCCATGTTTTTGGCTCTTCTATCGATTTTAATATTTTATTTTCGTTTATAGGATTTCCTTATAGTATAATCGACATTTAGTAGGTAATAAAGCGACAATAGAAGATTTATTTTAAAGAAACAAAAAAGTAAGTTCCTAACATGAAAAACCGACTGTACTATATTAGTTAATCCTCACGCATAAACCATTTAAATGATCATTAAGTCCTCGGTAAAACTAAAAACTGAACTTGGTGGGTGAAAGCTAAAAAGGTAAAATGCACATCTTGAAAAGGTGATAAATTTTCGAATAACATTCTTTCAACCTATTGCATACGGAAAACATGATACGCATATAAACACTATGCACCAAAGTTGCTTTCATCTTACGCCTCTAGTATCTTACGAAAAATCATGACGCCGACATCCTTGTACAATAAATGGTTCTTAACTAAAATTTATAACCCCATTTCAATACGTGTTTATAACTTTAAACAATGTATTTATTATATCTCTTAATTTGATACTTATACATTTATTCCTGGTAATAACAAAATCATCCTTTTCTTGTAATCAGTTATTTTATTGAAGTTAAATTCCAAGTTTTAGGGCTTATTGACCGGCCGGCCGAAGCCGCAACATTACCCGTGTGTGAGCCGTGTTGGCGGCCTCGCTGAGTGCAGATAACGCGCCGTGATAACGCGCTGAGCAAACTCTCCGCTGATTGCCCCCAGTAAAGCGGCGGGCACATTTAATGAACTTTTATTCAACTTTTCAAAATATCATTTATGATTATACTTGTAGAAAGAGTTTTTGGGGAAAATCCTCAAAATAAATACTTCAGTTTTATAAATATTACCAGAATATTTAATAATTTGTAATACAGTTAATCGATTAAATGTAAAATGGTATTTTAAATTAGTTTAGCCAGTATGCTTTGAAAAAAGCTACACTCATACTATCATTGCTCCTGCACAATAGTACTTCGTTTTACTTGGTAAGGCCCATGAGTGTAATTAATTTGAAGTTTAACAGTTTGGTTCGATACCAACGATTCAAATGTGTACCAATGATTCAGAAATGACTGTCTTGAGACCGAATTCCAACTAACGTTTAACACCTATAGTCATATACGTCATGTATTGTTTAACCTTATAAGTAGACTTTGAGGATACCCCTTTTTAAACGCCAACAAGGTAAGCTATTTTTCCAAAATGATTCCTCAACTTATGTTACAAAATGTACAGTGAACAAACTTAAGAACAAACTAAGTTTTGCGGTTACAAAAATAATAATACCAACTATGTTATTTTAACTTTCGGATACTATGTCTAACATCCTTACGTGTCATTTCCACCGCTGGCGACGACGGAAGTCTCCTTGGCCGTCAGACCGCCGTAGTGTACCAGGGTCTCCAGCTCGCCGTCGCTGAGGGCCTCGCGGGCGACGAAGTTGACCATGGCGGCGCCGCAGAGCACCACACCGCGGAGCACCACGAACACCAGAGAGCACCACGGACCTCGCACCATCTCACCACGACTACCCCTCACACTCTACTGTCATTGTTACAGATTTATCTTTGTCCGATCAACGCAGCACAAATTGAACTAAAACTACCAAAATATCAATATTATTTTTTAATCATATTGGTTTATTAATTTGAATGTCTTAGTTGAATATTTTTCAGTTGCTCTCGCGATCTGTAAACGTGGTTTATGGAAGTGACGAACATGCGATCTAGGGCAACGCGGCGGGTCGACTGAGAGGCTCGCGTTAGAAATTCACACCAAGTCCCGCAGCGCCCCTGGTGGGGAGGAACGGAACTGGCGAGGTCCGTCTCTGCTCTGGTCTGACCACGACCTCCAACGATTGGTCACTTCTCATGATCTGACATGAGGTGGAAAAAGTAAAAAATTGTAAACTGGTGGTATTCCACGTGGCATTTATCTTGCGTCCAAAAAGGTAGATGTTTTGATTTCAATAAAAAGTAGACTAAGGTGGGTTTGTTGAGTAACCTATTTCAAAATTAAAATTGTATTTAGAATTTTGCTCAAATAGTCCTCCAACTTTTCCAATAAAACATTGCAATAGTAATCAATATTTGATTTCAAGGTTGTTATGGGTAAACGCAATAACCGCAATTCTGTATTATGTAACATAAGTACTGCATATTTCAGGATTTATAATAATTGCTTAAACATTGTTAACTATTCTTCAATAACTAACTAGCTCAATTAGAGCTTTTAAACTCCACATTCCGAAGCTCTTGATTCTGAATTAATATACACAAAATCAGATAGTAAGAATGTTTAATGTACTCCTAAACAGCATTGAAAACAATTTTAGAACAAATTATGGATTATTTTTAAATACTAAATTATATATTTAATAATTTTTGAGACAGTTAAAGCCTTTTCGTCCACATCAGTTATTTAAAATTAAATAAAATGCGCCACTGCTTACAATTAATAATATTATAAGTTATAAGCATCATTTAACGAACAAAGTATCATAGTTAAAGTAGGCGACTTCATTTGAGTTAGATGTGAAGTCTCATATTTCAAGAAACATATTTTTGCAACGGTGCTTCATTTTACAATTGGAATTGAACCCAAACTGCACATTCCCAACGTCATAAAATAGCAAGCATCCATTTCAAGAGGCCTGTTCAGCAGGAGTAGGATTAAAGTTTTGCAGTCCGTGACACATTCGCAATATAAGAAATGAAGACTTAAAGTGCGAGTGACACATTCGCAGCTGCGAGACGACTCGCTCTGTGGTGTTGCGAATGGCCCACGTGCGTAGAGAATCGCCCTGTCTGGACGGCGCGGCGGCGGCGCGGCGATGACACGTGCCGTTAGGATATATGGGTGACCGACCAAGTCGGTCCGCGAGTCCAAGGGCCGACCGAAAGTCAAAACCTCTCATTAAAATACTCTCATTAAAATATTTAGAGCTAAATACAGCCTCATTCTCTACCAAAGATATAAAAGCTAAGAGAGCTATTAGGACAAGACACTAAGGCCTGATTTCACCAAACTTTAAACCACCGTTAAGGCTCGGTTAGTTTAATTTTATCAGCTGTTTAATTCTATTTCCCTATCTTCAACGAACGGTTTATTAACCGACCCTTAACTGATGTTTGGTGAAATCAGGCCTTAATGTTAAATACAATATCAATCATCCGACAATAATAAAATGCAGATTAGTTAAAATACCGTATATTCTTCATCTTCATCATGTAAGAGACTTAATAAAGACAATGTCTGAACGGTATACGTATAAAATAGTGTTTATAAGTGGTTAATGTCCCAAAATTTTCCCTGACAAATCTAATACGGTATGCAATGTATCTTTAAATTGTGATTTTTAACTTTGTAAGTATTCATTTTAGACAGATGTACTCAAATTGATTATATCTTTTCGTCGTTTTGTGTTTTTTATTGTTGATGATTCAAGTGATTTGAATTGCTTACAAGAAATCAACCCACTTTACCAAATCAGTTGATTGGCCAAGTTTTGTTTATTTCAGATCATATTTGTTCGGAATCTCTTTGCATTCGAATAGCTACAAAATATTTTAGACTTTGTCCATTGATAAAAGTACGAATCATCACCAAATACTTTCTGACATACGATTCACAATCTTGCCAGAATAAAAGTAAAAGGTTTTGTTAGCACAAACACCACTCCTCTACTTCAGTTTTTATGTCAGAATTGTTTTGCTCAAGAACTCGTTTCTTTTTATGGAATTGCTTCAATTGAAAAAAATAGCACACTCTGGTCACGACTTGCTAGCGACAGGTACATTCGCAAGTGTCTAGACATCCACTCGACTGACCGCATACTGAGCAGGCAGCCCGTGGTAAAAAGAGGCTACAAAAAATAAATACAAGGGTTCTCAATCCCTTGCAATTTAATTTAATATCTTTCATATTTAATTTACACTTGTAAAATATGTTTCTTCAAAATTTTTAATTTTGTTGGTGATTGTGTTGGAGGGAATGGTAGAAATGGTGATGACTTAAAAGGCGATAGTTATGATTTTACATCTCTTTTTTGATAGCTTAGCCGAAGTAAATCTTGGAGGCCAACAATGCTTTTGATAGACAGTTTTACGGGGCCAGAGAAATGTTCTTACCGTCCAGATCCTTTCTTGGAAGGTATTTGGTAAGCAGCCCACGGGTTGGGGTTGACTGGTTATTAATTTAGCATTTTATTAGGATAAGTGGGCTTGTCAGTGAAGTGTCAGAACTAATTATTTGATCAACAACAAATTGATGAATATTATTTTTCATCACTTCCAAATCAGATATATAAAACCGATTATTGTTTCTTAGAACCGAAAATTCTTAGACCAGGTTTATCAAATAAATCTTTCGTGAGCAGTTATAATGGCGGGAAGCTAAAAGCGTTCCTGAAAGTTACCAAAACAATGCAGCCTAATAGACTATTGCTCATTACATTATGTGTCTTAGGGTTAATTAAGAGTTAACATTTTGCAGTTGACTCACTTTTCTTTGGAAGCAAACACGATAAAGCAATGACGACAAAGCCTAGCGCGGAATGTGGTGCGACAGAGACAGCCAATCAGATCCTCTCTCGCATGGTCTGACTCCCATTACGTCACCATCAGGTGAGGCGAGCTGATGTTTACCTTTTGCAACACTGACACATGCGTCTCAGCGTCTCCACTCCATTTGATCTCATTTCTTCAGCAGATGATCTTAATAACGAGGCTTTTGCATTAATGAAAGATTCAAAAACATATATCTAGTTATGACTTAATTTTTGTCTCTGGAGAATAAAATATTTAGGTACTCAATACAAGTGAGACTATCCACGTTGATCACGTTGGTGATAGCTTTTAAACATGTGTTCACACTAGAATCAATTAAAATAACATTGAATAATAACGCATTGGTAATGGAACTCCAGTGGTTATACTTAAATAGTTAAAAATTCGTCGTCTGATACTTTTTGTAAGCGAGATTTGAAAAAGGAAACATGCATTTTAAAGGATCGAGGAAATAATTGTCAGGCAGGTTTAAACTGCAATAAACGGTTCCTTCACATTAATTCTCCCGACTTAAATTCGAAATATTTGAAGATAAGTGGTACGCAAGGGTCGGTGGTCGGTGGTCGGTGGGTGTGGTGGACCTTTTATCCACTCGAAGCGAGAGGCAAGTCACTTAAAGCGAGTTAGTTAGTGTCACCTATTCACAGTTTCAGTCTGATGTCTTAATTTGACAGCCCCGTGCCTTATCGACATATTTTCGAAATGTATCTCTGAAAGATAACTCATCTTATAGCGAGCTTATGTAATCTAAACTGACTATACCGGTATATGTGTTCGTTAATACAATTCGTCATATTCTATTTCAATAACAATAGCTATTTTACAACATTGGACAATTTAACTGGTTAGTTTCTCGGATCTTAACGTTTCTCATGGCGTCATCCGTTGGCGCCTTCCTGTTACTCTGACAATATTTGAACTGATAACAGAGTAATTCTCTTATCAGGGGCGTTGCGCGTGCAGGTGCATCTTGCAGCTAAGCCGCGATGCTAAATTTTACCCATCGTAGCTTGTGAGGATTCATCTTAAATATTATTTCATACGGTTAGATACTTCATAGTATTATTTTTTGTTACTGACAAAATGAATGTGATAAAGTTAAACATGCTTGATGGATTGATGTATTGAAGCGTATACGAGCATGAGTCGGGATGGTAAAATGTTTGGGATTCCATTTCAATGTTTATCGAATCAGCATCATCTTGCTGATGTAACAAAATTGACGTAATATGCAAACCTATATTGTGACAGATTCAATTATGGGGTAATCAGCACGCAGTCGCTGAGCTAAAGACCTAAAGTGCACATTTTTGTTCATAAATCTTTGTTTTAATTCCTAGGACCTCGACATCGACAATAAATGTTTAAATCAGTGTTACTCTTAATCTATAAATGCCGTCGAAAGTGGAGTTATTAATGTGTTTTTTTTCATGTTGAAATATAGCTTTAATTAGCTTATAAGAGATTTTCGTAGTTTTCATTGATTAACAATAAACCAGTCTATGTACAACTATTCTGATTCGTAAAAAAATACTAAAGAAATTGATAATACTCATTATTATTACTTTCTATAACTTGGGCGTGATCGCTCTTAATGGGTGAAAATGGATCGGCTAAAGGATTAAAAGAAGCCAAAAAAATCTTGGCTCAACTTACAAAAGGTAGAGCTATGGTAATGTAGGTGAATAAAGAATTATCAGGTGATATATATCAGACTTACTGTAATTGTCTCAATTAGAAGTGATGAATGGATACGCAAACATTATGTGCAAACCAAACATCTTCTCTGGGACTAGCTTAATTGATCATCAACGCTTTTTTAACTCAAACCTATTCAATCCTATACCATCGCTAGGTTGGTACCTTCTTAAGCTGATGGAAATGACAGGGTTGAAACCTCGCAAAGAACAAAGTGAACAAATCGCTTTGTCACCCCTGGACTACCACAAAGCCGCCCTCCACTCATAATCATGTTGACCGCAAACATTCAAAGTGGAATTGATTCAATCGACAAGCGGGTGCCTGGGAAAACATGAAAATTGACGTCACAGGCCGCAGTGCGCTTTTAACCTTACTCTTCCATAATTGGTTTCCTCTTAAACGTTTTAAATCTTTGAGAGAATATTTAGCTACTGGAAGGATTAAATATACCTTTTATGAGATAAAATAACACACTATACAGATGGGTCAAGACATCATAAGCAAATATATCCCAAGAAGATTTTTTTATAACAAAAAAATTTAAATCGAGTCGAAAATTAAGCATATTTAATATTGAGTGCCCCACTATCATTGATTTTGATGTTTTCTGCTATAGTAACTCTCTGCAAGGCTTACCTGGATTTACATTCATTCTGTATTTGATGATTATTTCAAAAATGAGTTTCAATTAAATAGGATCCTATATCTTAAAATCAATTTTATTTCTCTACATGTTTTAATTAATTATTACTGAGGGCGGTCATAAATTGGAACGTAACTAGGGCAAAAACCAGTGAATGACCGGGGAAAAACTTAGCGGTTATATCCTAGAACAAGATCGGTCATTTACTAGCTATGATCTATATTCTCAGCTGAATTATTCTTATTCATTGTTGTCAGCTGATTTTTCAATTTTTTGACAGTTATTCAGCCAAAAGAGACCAGTCATTCAACTGGTGCAAGATCGGTCATTCACTGGTGCAGTCCCGTTCATTTATTGGACTATTGACATAGTTGCCTTTTAATTAATATTATACAACCAGTATTCTCATTAGGTAACATATTTAACTAATATTGCTTAATTCTCAAAGATGCTGGTGCAGTCCCGTTCATTTATTGGACTATTGACATAGTTGCCTTTTAATTAATATTATACAACCAGTATTCTCATTAGGTAACATATTTAACTAATATTGCTTAATTCTCAAAGAATAAATGAACTTTCTAGAGTATAATGTATAACTGTGACTATGAAATAAGGGAGTAATGTCAAATTAACACGAAACATCGTCCTCTCCGTTATGGTTAAACAAACTTTTATTTAATTTAACAGCTAAGTGATTATAAGAAAAAAAATCAATCACATTCTGTGAATGTAATAACTGTGTCCACAGTATTATAAGGGACGGATACGGACTGCTCCCCCTTGGGCGCTTCCGACAGGGACATACGGATTGCTCTCCCTTGCCGTTATGGAATGCTTCTAGTCGAGACTGTACCAATATTAGTACAAATAATAATTGTCATGGCGTTTTTGAGATATGGGGTGCACTATCGCAACAAAACAAAGAATAGATATGTACTATCGCAACAATCAACAAAGAATTGGATTTAAAGTATATATCTATATTTTCGAAAACGCCTCTAATGATTTTAAAACATAGATAGAAAAATGAATCTGGGTAACAATTTTTTAGATTAATTTTTCAAAATTAATTAGATTTTTAATTAGATTAGTTAAAATCTAATTATATAGTAAACTTAATTAGATTAAGTTTTCGAAATTAATATTATTGGAGAAACCCCTGAGGCCTAACATACCCCAGTTCGACACAGCCGATGACAACTGGTTACCGGCCGGCGGAGGGGTGAGTTCCTATCTACCCCGATTTGGATGTGTGGATCTAGCCGGTTTACGAACTCGTCCAAGAGAATGTAATTTTACATGTATGTACTATTTTTTTAGGATCCGACCATTTACACGATAGTTATCACGCTACCACGCACGTGAAAAATGAAAATTCGATTACCCATAAAAGCTCGATAATGTCAAGTTTTGAAACAAATCGTGAATTTTGTGGGTAAAATGCGTTTCCCCCCGAAAAATCTATCCCGAAAGTATACATAAAAATCTATTAAATAATAGAAATATTAATACGAATGCTAAGTGCAGTCTTGTCTAGAAATATTCACAAACAAACATTCCAACATGGTAAGGGGGAGCAACCCGTATGCCGCTGTTTCTACCTGCTAAGGGGGAGTAGTCCGTATTCAGCCTTAATCGTGAGTGACGTTGCAAATGTACACAGTTTTGCGCACGATGATAATAAGGATGACAATCACTGGAAAACGAAAAAAACGATAAGACGTAAAGACACAATTATTGTACTTTATATACAAATAAAAGCTCATGTAAAATTTATCTAAAACATAATTTAATCAAGTGTATAAATCTGTTCTTGTACACAGGAAATAAAAACAAACTAATGCGTTCAAAATCTTATGCTTGTTTCGGGTTTTTGATTTTTACTCTCTCCCCCCTATACATATAGTATATGGAGAAAGTATTGTTTTCGTCAAAATTTTAGAATTTGAGTTGTTAGTGGATATATTCATTTTTGTGCTCCCTGAATCCAAAAAAGTGGTTTTTGGCGTGGTTCTGTCTGTCTGTGTGTGTGTGTGTGTGTGTGTGTGTGTGTGTGTGGATGTAAACAAAGCTAGAGACGACACCAGTGGCCCGATTTTCATGAAATTTGGCATGTAGGTATAAAGCCGTGGTATCTCCAGGGGTATTTTTCATTTTTTTGAATTTTTGGTTTTTAAGGGTATTTACCCCATAAAAACCCATAAAAAAAACAGAAATCCAAATTTCTCAAAAACGGCTCTAACGATTTTGATAAAAATTTCATGGTTTTTAGTGCTTAAGATGGCAAACAAAATGACACCACCCGCATGTCTGTAAAAATTCAGGTTCAGAAGTTATAGGGGTTTAAGTGTTAAAAAATTCATAATTTTTCAAATTTCACAAAATCTGTGACCTCTAAAGAAAATATACTTGCAACCATTAAATTTAACTTGGAAAACTAAGTAATCTAGTATTTTGAATCATTAGTTTACGTCAACTGGTTGCGGAGATAATTGATATTTTAGTTCGGCGGTAAACGCAGTACGTTGTCCAATGTTATTCTTATGGCAAATATTTAAAAACCGATATCTCCGTTATTTACTAACCGATTTTGATAACATTTGGTATATATTTGTGTGATAATTAATTGTTTTATTTCACTTAATATGTTTTCTGGTTTTAAATTATTTTAAGGGAGAAAGTATGTGTCAGTTTCCTGATACCGTTTATTTAATTGGCAAAACACATGGTTGGTCCATTTATCATCTTTATTTTAGTGTTGCATAAGTGATTTGGCCAATTTTACTCATCGGATGAAGCATTAAAATTGGATTTTAAAACAATAAATTAATTTGGAGGTGGGAACGCATATAACAAGAAATCAAACTCAATTTTAGAATAATGAACAGAAAGGAAATAACATGAGCAAAATATTTCTCTTGTATTCTACGATATTTATCGTACGATATTTCCACGTTCATGTATTTTTATAACTGCTCAGTCGACCAGAGTCTTGGTTTTAACCCAACATGATTAAGAAAATTCCCTTTTTGTTTCGATATTTTTTTTTGTTATTTTTGCTCAAACCTTCTAAATCGACATTCATGTTGGTAAGTTTTTTTTGTTATATATACGGTTATTTTTGATTTTATTGATGTAAATGTTAAAAGAAAAAGCAAGAAAGATATTTGCATGCCATGCCGAAGTGCATGAGAAGTAAGCAATCACGCTGAGTAATTCCGATACATAAACAGACGTATTCGCCAATTGCACATCTCGCCACCAGGGGCGCCTCACACCTACTGCGGTAGAGGTTACCTACTGTTGATAGCTTATTCGCCGCTGCACCGCTGACCGTGTCTGCATAGATATTTTAATTGTAAAGAATTTAGTTTAGTGAAGTGCGAGAAGGGCCTGCAAAATATTGCGTTGCGTTAAGGCAATGTTTTCTTAGCATGGCATAGAGTGCAAATATCTTGGGAACCTACGGAGCAGAAGAGACTGTTTGACCGTGTGAGCACAAGACATGGTGACCGTGTTGGGGTAGTCGTGGTGAGATGGTGCGAGGTCCGTGGTGCTCTCTGGTGTTCGTGGTGCTCCGCGGTGTGGTGCTCTGCGGCGCCGCCATGGTCAACTTCGTCGCCCGCGAGGCCCTCAGCGACGGCGAGCTGGAGACCCTGGTACACTACGGCGGTCTGACGGCCAAGGAGACTTTCATCGTCGCCAGCGGTGGAAATGAGGCATTCAATACGTAAGCTTATGCTTTTTTCGTTAGTGGTAAAACGTAAAACGTCCCTTAAAATCAGATTTATCAAACAGAATCAAAGGTGTCTGCATTAGTACTCATCTTAAAATTCGTAAATAAGTGAATTCACTACATTCTAAAAGCCATTTTACTTAATTAATTATGAATAAACATGTACAGGACATAAACTATATAATTTTTGTCTGTGAATTCTATTTTATATACAAACTATTTGTATAGCATCAACATCGACATTTTAATCTTTAGTAATAAGCTGACAATGCGTCAATTTCCACCAATAAACTATCGAACTCTGGTTAAATGACGGAAAATGTTTAAAGTCGGATGTAACAGTTTAGTTTTGGAATATGGCTTGAATATTAGTAAAAATAGTGTCGATTTTAAAATTTTGTCGACAAAAGCTCCAATAAGTTTGTCACCTAGGATAAAATTGACTGCTTGATAAAATGACTACTATTAATCACAGGTTTTCTGGACGAAAAATTAAAAAAAAGGTTATTACGGCTGATCTATAAAAAACAGCTGCTTGAAGGACTAATAGATTGTAAGCCCTTTAGGGCTGCAGATTACACGTTAAAATACGATTATAATTATGTTACAGATTTACACAGAGTGATGATCTATTAAGACTATGTTATTCAAGTCTTAAACAACCATCACAAAAAACACATACCGTCAAGAACTATTAAGACTAATTTTACCTGTTGCTGACTCTAGCTAATCTTAAGAGAAATGGCCTTCCACTTCGATGAGTCTAAAAATGCGCACTGTTATGTAACTTAGACGTAACCTAATATGTTTATATTTTGGTAAATTACATAACGGGGGGTTCTCCTTCTCAAATGTCTCCAAAACATGTTGCTAACATTTTAGCATTCCACTATGGTAAACATGCAGTAATTTTTATCTGAATGTTTTAGAGTAAAACGGTAAAATGTTTTGTGCCATTCATAATATTAATCGCTATCAACCCAATGATCTTTTGAAGCCTTCCTAGTTAAAAAGAATGTGTTCAATGTTCGTGTTAAAGGAAAGTGAATGAATTAGTCTCCAACTCAATTTTAATGCAAGTTCATAAATAAAACAAACCTTTGATAAGGTGGGTCACCAGAATTCAAGGATAAAAATTTTAAACCATCATCTAATTAAATAGCAAGTATGGAGAATTAATAAACAATTAAGCCTTTAATGAATAATATATCACTTTGAGTTTTAAAGCATTTAGATCAGATAACAAAATGAAGCAATTTTGTTACATCGAAGATATGAACTTCAAGAGTAATTGTTGTTAAGAAGTAAGTCATAAGAATGTTTAAAAAATATATTATTGGAAAATTATTCAAATCGCATATTAAATCTTTACTTAAAAACAAAGCATATCAAAATACTGTGAATTGACTAGTTTTAGTTTCATGTACTAGAACAACTAACGGCCAAATGCTATGTTATTCCCACAAAGCTCACGGCTGGCCTGTGTAAAATTTAAAAGTAACATCCAGTATTTAAAGTAGATGTTGACATTTGAATTTCATGATTGAATAGCCTCCGAATCACTATATTACCAAAGAAAGGTATAAAATTACCTGGTACTGCCAAGTGATTCTGATGTGTTGTTTTTAACGACCATTGGTTTCGAACCTCAAGGGTTCATTTTCAAGTTGAAAATCAAGCTATTATAAAACATTCCTCTTCAGTTTTGATGGTGTTGAAGAGACGTCATCACACTAATACAATAAAACACGACATTTACACGAACTGACAACATTAAACATAAATTTACAAAAAACTGACCAGTATTTAACAAAACCGCTCATGTGTCGTCGACGAAAGTTGAATCATGACTCCATGATTAAACATGAGGAGTCATGATTCAACTTTCGTCGACGACACATGAGCGGTTTTGTTAAATACTGGTCAGTTTTTTGTAAATTTATGTTTAATGTTGTCAGTTCGTGTAAATGTCGTGTTTTATTGTATTAGTGTGATGACGTCTCTTCAACACCATCAAAACTGAAGAGGAATGTTTTAATAGCTTGATTTTCAACTTGAAAATGAACCCTTGAGGTTCGAAACCAATGGTCGTTAAAACCAACACATCAGAATCATTTGGCAGTACCAGGTAATTTTATACCTTTCTTTGGTGACATTTGAAAGCTGTAATCGGGTAAAACACCTCTGTATCTACCTAACATGAGTGCAAAAGTTTCCTAATTATTGAAATATACACTCACTATGGATTCAAATTTATCTTGCATTCAGTTTTATTTTGTACTAATGAAAATGAAAATGAATTGCTCAGTAAATTAATAAAGTGTTTCAGTTTTATTAGATTAAATATAAACTAATAAAAAAATTCAAACTTTTTGTGCTGTAATTACACTTTAGTAATTTGGTCAAATTCGTTCAGCGGCTCGACTTTTTAACCGCTGACAAGTTATCATTCTCGTTGTTGGTGTCCAGATCGGCGCTGAAGCTGCGGCAACTGACGGACGGCCAGCACCTGATCCAGCTGATATACAGCGGCAAGGGCGAGTTGCAAGACTGCGAGTACCTGCGACAGGACGAGGCGGTGAGATCGTTCGAGGAGAGCGTGAGAGGCGAGGTGGAGGCGAGGGGGAACGTGAGGTCGCTGGACGGTCGTCGGCTTCCTCCGGAGTTGGCCGAGTGGATGGACTACGCGCTGTTGAGGCGGCAATGTCACCGCCACCACAGGCGGCTGCGGAGACTCGCCCGCCGCAGGGTCCGGAGCGGCAAGCTGCAGCGCCAGCGCGCCCACAGGGACATACAGAGGTAATGCATGTCCAAATACACTGAACTTTGCTGAAACATTTTTGTTAATTTTTTCGAATAATATAGGTAAGAACTTAGGCCCAGTAGCAATGCTTGGCCGACGTTTCATCATAATCATATCATACTGTATGACGCCCCCCTGAAGAATGGTGTTCTATATAAGGCCGGTTGGTTCTTCTACTTGGGAAAAAATAGGTTTCTTTAAACGATAAATATTAGTACTTTTTCATCCTTAATTAAAAGTCATGTCATGTGACATTTATTTTGTAAAGCTGTTCTACGAAGCTATGACTACTCCATATACGTTTTAGTATAGTAACCTTCCATAAATTGCCAAGACACTTCCACCACCTAACACTACTGTGGTAGTGCAGGAGGAAGCGCGACCTGGTGGACCTGGTGAGGGTCCCGGGCACCAAGTGGTGCGGCAAGGGCTACTCGGCCACCAAGTACCACCAGCTGGGAGGGTTCGGCGCCGCAGACAAGTGTTGTCGCGTGCACGACACCGCCTGCCCCTTCTACATCCCCGCCTTCGAGGAGAAGTACGGCCTCTTCAACTGGAGGATCAACACGCTCATGCACTGCAAGTGCGATGAAAGGTAGAGATGCATCATTCCCAAGCGAAGGTTTCGTAAAATCTGTTAGAGTAATAAAATAGGCAAACCGCGTCCTCTTCTAATTCTGGCCAACACGAAATGGGTGTCTACTTGTCTTCTTCTGTATATAAAGTCAGTGGTAGTCAAGGGACTTCGGACATTAATTGATGGCTGTAAATGCATTACCTGGAATTGTACCTCCTCCATTCAACAAAACTACATATACTGATTGATCCCACAAAACCGTGCAATTGTTTCAAAATGTGTAAGCCTGCACTTTTTTTAGGGAAACTTGAAAAGATCAGACCATCTCTATAGTCTCTCATAAATTAGGGCTTTCGATTTATTACAATTAATTTAAGGACTTAACATTAACATCTATATTGATTAAGGACCTTTTTTAATGTTTTATTATTTTTTTATTTTGACCAAACTTTCTTATTTAACTTAAACTATTGAATATCTCGTTCTGTACATAGAATGTACTAAATATGATGTACTATTACTCATATTGATATGACTACCCTTATAATAATAATTTTGTTGAACATGAAAAAATAAATTCTTAAATTTTCATTAATAATGTACTGTATGTTAAGTTTTTAGTATTTTAGTACTGTGATAGTAGGCAGGAAAGAACCATAAAGGTGTACTATGTTTAAATGTTATTTTGTATTATTAAAATCTTCAAATTATTAGTAAAAATGTCTATACAGTTATTTAATCTTTTTATATCCAGTTATTTTTTGCAAACAATAGTAAACCTTGAGGTTTCTCTTTCGGCATTGCGGTTGAAAAACACAAAATACAAAAACAATTCGACCGCACTACGTAGCACAGAAGCTGCTGAAATATCATACCCGAGGTTGCCTGATTTTACCCTAATTAATACTCATGAATGAAGAAGCTTACCTAGCTAGACTTTAAAGTATTATTCATGCAATAGTTATTAAGTTTAATCTAAGATGACTTAATAATTCTGACCTTGCAGAAGTCATCCACATTCTCACTATACTGCATGAACGGTTTATCATTCAGCTCTTATCATGTCGCTTTATCATGCTGTCCTGTCATGAGACAATGGGTTTGCTACTTTGTATTTCTGTTGCGAAAGTTTTATGGGCGCCGCCTTTATACGGCACAAACGCTCATGACGAAATTAATTCAAGTCTCACTCACAGCTGGGCAGTCCAATCGTTTGGCAAGTAACCCTAAGCTGTTCGCATTGTTTCTGGCGGATAGACGCTTCCTTGTTTGTTCGATGTTTGGAGCACAGATGGTCCGGTGAAAGTGGTTTGTCTGGCCACAAATACTACTGTAAAACCACTTTTAGACATCGTCAACAATCGATTATATTCACTAAACTGACAACTTTATAATGGATGTTCTCATAATGTTGCCGTGATTGTAAGCGTGGGTTGTACTGTACCTAAGTTTTTAAAAATATTTTGCCCAAAAATATATGCAATTCATCCTGTATAGTTTCCTGGAATATTATAAAAACATTAAGTGCAGTCATAATTAAAAGTGCTTAATAGTCTAGTCAAGATATGAAATAAAACACCTTAACCCCAAAAAAATTGCTTTAA
The DNA here is from genome assembly GCA_035578135.1 of Flexamia atlantica. Lineage (NCBI taxonomy): Eukaryota > Metazoa > Arthropoda > Insecta > Hemiptera > Cicadellidae > Flexamia > Flexamia atlantica. The sequence goes on from JAQJVK010000001.1 coordinate 215,865,156, forward strand.
ACGTTTTTTAAGTGGTTTTTACTTCCAATAAGTGTGTTAAATAATATACTAAAAGTCTAATGAAATCGGAGTCTAAGAAATAGGTTTTTCCAATATGGCGTCCTGCAATTTGAAAAAATATACTAAACTTTATTAAATTTCATCATTTTTACATGCATTTTTTGAAATATTGACTCGGTACCAACACGTATCATTGCTGGGTGGCTAATTCTTTATTTCGACAGGATAACAATTTTTCGGCCGCCATCTTGGATCCGCCATTTAGGGTATCAACTTTATTTTTTTAATGTAAAGATGATGTTGTTACACATCATTATGAACTAGATTTTTACGTTGATTACAATGCTGAAATCCGTTTTTGAGAATATGCATTCGTTAAAAAGATATGCACAGATAAAAATTTATCCCTATACATTTCTTATGGACGTTTAATTTTCTTAAAGATTTTTTAAGAATTATCTCTTATATCTTTGGTTCTAATTAAGGTATGTAGTTCGTTTTGGTCTTAAAATACTCAGTCATTTAACGGCTTTTATATGAGCTATTGATCATTAAAATCGGACGACTGCTAGACGAGCTATAAGGCTAAAATCGACTTGAAAATACATTTTTTAGAAATTTGTTTTTTGTCAAAGATTCATAGCGCAGGTCCTAAATGGATTAAAAAGCTCGTTCTCCCCTCAAATTACTCAGACGATTCTAGGCTTTCATATGAGCTATGGCTCATTAAAATCGGACTTATATAATTTGAGTTATGAACCTTCATTTACCATAAAATCTGTTCACTTTCGTAAATTGTATATAATTAATGACTCATACATAGAAAACTAACAGAGATTCAAAACAGTTTTATTTTTAATTAACTCAGTACATTATTGGGTTTCATTTAAGCTCTTAATCATTTAAATCGGTTGAATTTAAGGTGAGATATAGACCTCAAACCAACATAAAAATCAATTTTTTCAAAATTTCATAATTATTTAAAGTTTTGTATCTCAAGTCCCAAACATGGCCTGCAAGTTGGATTGGTTTTGAAACACGCGCTGATCTACTAGCTTTCATTTGACATATTGATAATTGAAATCTGACAAAAAAAGGATGAGTTATATTCTTTTATGCCATCTTTGACAAAAAACAAATTTCTAAAAAATGGATTTTCGTGTCGATTTTAGCCTTACAGCTCGTCCAGCAGTCGTCCGATTTTAATGATCAATAGCTCATATAAAAGCCGTTAAATGACTGAGTATTTTAAGACCAAAACGAACTAAATACCTTAATTAGAACCAGAAATATAAGAGATAATTCTAAAACAATCTTTAAAAAATTTAAACGTCCGTAAGAAATGTATTGGGATAAATCTTTAATTGAGCATATCTATTTAATGAATGCATATTTTCAAAAACGGATTTCAGTATTGTAACCAGCGTAAAAATATAGTTCATAATGATGTGTCACAACACCATCTTTACGTTAAAAAAATAAAGTTGATATCCAATTTGGCGAATCCAAGATGGCGGCCGAAAATTAATATCCTGTAAAAACAAAGGATTAGCCAACCAACAATGATAGGCGTTGGTCTCGACTCAATATATATAAAAAAAGCATGTAAAAATGATGTGAGGTAATTTTTTTTAAATGATCCCTTGTTAATTTTTTTGACTATTTATCAATGGTATTTTTTGTTTTTCCTGGGTTATGCTGTAATTTTTAAGTGGCAAACAAGCAAAATTTTAAAGTACATGTCAATAGCAACAGAAAAAAATATGTGTCGAAAATTACCACGGGGAGGGAGGGTTTCATATTGGCGGCCCATGGTCTGCAAGTGTTTGACAAAATATTAATATTGGACGCCATCTTGAATTTTAGACTTCCGCGTCTCCGATTCCATTAGACTTTTTTTCCTGGTAAATACACATATTTTTTAATCAAAACAACCAATCAAACAATTTAAAGCAATTTTTTTAGGGTTGACATACGGATTTACTCGACTACAATATGAATGTTGTAAACCGGCAAACTGGCCCACTAAACTTTTCCCTGAGAATGTCAAAGAATTTAAATGAAATATTATGACAATTAATGCTATGCTTTCTTAGCCTTTTTCAAAACTGTACAACCTAATCTGTACATTCTGCAGTATAACTAACCTCAGTAAACTGTATCATGAATAGCTTATCAGTGTCACTGTGCGCCGCGAACCGCGAACAGTGGCGATAAGGAGATGATGCAGGGCTCGCGTCCTCCCAGCCTTGCTATCCTACACTGCCGCTGTGAATTATGGAGTAACATGACTTGTTTGAATTCGAGTTCTTTTCTTATTCAATCATGCAGATTTAAAAAAATCTTATTACAATGCGGAGTCACCCTAGCGGGCGAGAGAGGAAATAGGCGTTGCTCCTCGCTGATACTAAAACAACGTAGTGCAACATACAAACCAAACAGTTTTTGTTCCATTTTCATCTCACCATTGTTGAATTATTTGGTTTTCTGTGACAACCAAATTTGCTATGTTAAGTATATACCTGTATTTAGTCACATGATTATGATATACTGCCATCTTTATCGACCATAAACACGAGTTTTTTGTTACAAGAATATGAATTTCTCTAAATATACCATGTCATGAAGTTTTATGATGCCCCCTGCGAACTTCAATTAACCCTACTTCTCTAAAGATTGTTTCTGTCGTGTTTTGCATGATAGCTCGTAATGCAAACGACAATCATCTATATTTAGAGAAAGTCAGTGTAACAGGATCGTTGCAAAATCAGGTGGAAGTGTTGAGAGGAAGTGTTTAGGCGAGAGGCTGAAGTGTCCTCAGCCGAGTGGCGCGGCGAGCCAATACAAACACTCTCAACTGACACATTTACACTGAGTCTTGCTCTGTTTCACTGTAGCATTACAAATGTTGGGGGTTTACGGCATATTAGTTGATTTATTTAAGTGTAATATGGAAAAATGATCACATTTTAGATCCTTAAATTACTTGAAAAGTAAAGTCTCGAGTAAATTGTAAGCTTGTAGGTTTGGTCGAATCAATTCACCTTTAGTATGTTAGTTTGATTCTGGTTTTAAAATAGCGATCGAAAATGTTTTTGGCATCGCCATCTCAAAATTATTTGCATCGCCTTATGGAATAAAGGCAATGACTCTTACGTAAATGTACTTGAGTCGCTACATACTCTTAAATTTCTGGTTTTTTTTTATTACTAAATTCAAATATGAGTTTTTGGTTTCCAGATTCCGTTCCTGTCTCAAGATGGCAGGTACAGGCTCGGCCAACCTTGTGGGGAAACTATTTTTTAACGTCTTGCAGTCCAAATGCTTTGTCTTAAAATCTGAAAAAATCTGCGTCAAGTGGTCTTGGTGGGGCAAATGTAAGCTGAAATACTTGTTCTTACACTATCTACTTAACAGGCGAGAAAATAATGGAGATTCTCTCACTTAGAAGTTTCATCTCAATATGTTTATATATATCTTTAAAATCTTTTATACAATGGATGAATTTTTTCGGTGTTCTAAAGATCAAGAGGACTTTTCAAATCAAGTCAGACTAGGGAGATCAAAGGAGGGAGAGGGTACCCGATAATACAATGTATCATTAGATAAAAATATAATTTGTTAAATTCAGTAAGTTTATGCAAATGAAATTATTGTGGAAACTACAAGAAGTATGTGCAAAATCTACTTAAAAAAAAGATTTGCATGAACTAGATAGACGTGTCCCATGGCTTTGCCCTCGTTCAAAATTTGAATTAGCTGGCAATGCTGCTTTTTGTATCTGTCAACTAGAATTGGGTTTTTGTTTAAATTCGTCTGCTTGGATGACTTACATAATGTGACAAACAAACTTTGTTTACATAATATGAAAAACTTTTACATATTCACATCTATAATATTAGTAGGATATAGAAGACATAATGAGAAATGTGCAAAAACATAATATGCGTGTTACTGAAACTCCAAAGTAAATTTTCTTTCCATTAAATTGAAAACAATCAATTCAAAAAGCTTACATTGCAATTTAAAAAAGGTTTTTTTTTCAGGCAAGAAGATGGTTGTAAGAAAGAAGGCCTTCATCAGAGGGAACCAATCATACTGACTCATCAAAAAATGGTTTAGTTGTTTGAAAATTAGAAACTTCATCTCTTCTTCGTTTAGTGGCCAAAATTTACAATTGATGAACAAAGAAGGTATTATAAAAACTTATTTGTCATCAGTGAATTTAATTGGAAACAGATAATAACCTATAATAACCGATTCGATAAGATGAGTAGTACAAGGAAACCATTACAACTTACTAGAGAGCAAACTATTAACCTCCTTGAGGGTAGGAATTCCTTCAGTCTGATTCTGCATTGGGTATCTAAGTACTGTGCATTTTTTATAATTAATCATTGCACTTTCGTTAACTGCTATATTACAATGTATACAACTTAATATTTGCTTTTCATCCAGTCCTTATTAGACTGAATTCTCAAAGTTATGTAATTGCCACCTATGAAAAAGTGGATAGGTACAGTATATAATCGTAAAAATTGGAAAAATGTATGTAATTAGTTGTATATAATGTATATCTTTGGTAAAAAATTATTCGACTACTTAGCAAATAAGTATCCAATATTGTAAATGTGTTGAAATATGTTTGTAAATACAATTTTCTCTGTTTTAATTTGTTGAAATATAATTTATGAGCCTCAAAAGCTTAGACGACTGGAAATTCCATTTCCATTTAAGGTCTGTAAAATACGAAACGAAAGGTCTGACGAAATCATGCTATGCCACGGGATTTTTTGTGATCTGTATGATTCCTTTTAGTTCTTATTTGGTAGTCTAACAAAAATTATGTAGGTACAGCATCAAAAGTTACCATTCGCATGTTAGTCCTAGACGACAAATTAGGTTTCTTTTTTAATTAGTTTGGTGTATTAATTTATGACAATCATTCATGAAAAATAAATATAAACTATAACGCATATAAAAATCAATACCATAGAAATATTTGTTAATACGAATAACAAATTAAAAAAAACACGACTGGTCTTTTATTTTACAATTTATGCGTCCTTAATATAAAAACTGAAATTTTAATTGACCATGAATATGAAATATTTTGACTAATCAATATGAGAGTTCAGACGGAATATTTTGCACGGATGTGGACCGCCAGCCTCCGCGGCCACCACGGCCGCCGCGCCGCGCCGCAGGTAGACACAGCAGGTGTGGGGCCCATTCACAGACTCCCAAAGATGTTTGGGAACTCACATTCGATACGCACAAACCAATAGAAAAACTGTCCCGAATCGAGGTGAAAAATGGTCCTTTAGAATCCACACACAGATTTATTGGTTTTAAACCCTGCGTTATTTAAGTCATTGTATCGAATGCATATATTGTAGTTTGCTGTGCATTTTACTGATACGACTTCGTGGAAACAACGGGATAGAGAAAACACAAAGCTTCTGTTCACCCTAGTAATTTTACTAATACTATTAAAATCACAATACGAATTGCTCAACATCCAAGCGTGCTCTACGTTTTAAATCATGTATAAGCTGAAAAATAATTAATATTTCACATACTCTTACTTTAAATGTAAGTGAAACTTGGTCTTGGTTGAGTCTACGGTTATAGACTAATAAGGTTTACTTCAGAGTGACAAGGTTTGAGTTTAATATAAGGTGATAAAATAAGATTAGGTGGTACAGTATAGGGAAAGTATATTTAGCTTCGTAGACATTCTACTGAGAAGCAACATTGTGTTCTTTACTTATTCTTGACGTTAAAGGATCATAGCACTTTTTAACTTTATTTCAATCTTAATTTTTTTGTTAATACCAGTGGCAACAAGTTAAATATACAGATTTTTTCGGAATATATAGTTTTAATTTTTTTGACGGAATATATAGTTTTTGTCATGAAGCATTTATATATAGGGTTTTAACAATATGTCCGATGATTGTTGCTAACTGAAGTGTTGAGCAGTTACAAGGATGATTGTTTTACTAAAAAGATTTCACATGGCCAGCAAGAAACTACTCTTTGATAGCTGTCAGTGAATTTACCACAGCTTCTATCCTCTACTTGCGGATCTCATTAGCGCTTTCAAAAGAATTTGTTTTACAAAAATAGTTCAACCTTAAGGTGGCTGTAAAGTAACCACAGGAAGGCTGCCTTTTGTCTACGTGAGTTACTGTGCGTAGGTATAATGGAGGTCTATTAGACCTAAGTGCCTCAGGATTATGTTCTGCTGCTTATTGACCAAATAAATATAACATTTGAGTTTCGACTTTTTTATACTTATTTTAAGGGCCACTAATTGCTGAAAGCATAAAATAATAGAAAGAAAAATGATCATATGAATAGGATATGAAAAGGATTAGATATCATAACAAAAGGATTTATCCTGTTAGAAAATGATCCTTTATAAATCATTATTGATATGATTCTCTTTAGTGCCTGGATGCTTGGAAACGAGTTAATCGTGGTAATGGACAGTTATACCAATGGCATTCGCTCATATCTATTCTTCAATTATGAGATTTTTTCAAGCGGGAAGTACAAGGTGCAGTTCAATACTAAAGTTGTTTTTAATTATATGACTGGCCGTAACACGCCGTAAAATTATCATGAACTATCTTATTCTGTGTATTTAGAAACAAATTAAAACACTCATTTCAAGCTAATACTTAAATCAATATCAACATGGCCGCCTCTTGTTAAGGCCGCGCCTTCAATCTGGCAAGGCCACTCTACAAGGTTTTTTGTATTGTAAAAACCCTTACAGTGCCAACTGATTTCAAGTAAACAAGACTTATTAAAAGACTTATTTGAGAGTACGGGTAGACAAATCAGCCGAACCCTCAGGCGCGATGTTGCCATTTACTAGCGCCGCCGCGGCCTTTTTACTAGGCTATGATACTATGATAATGCATACTTGTTTATTTACTGATATTAAAGATAGTTTTTTAAACCTTTTATTTCTGCGTCACAAAACTGCAATAAAGGAATCAAACAGAGTAAAAAAGGTAACTTTTAACACGATGGCATTTTAGTTTATTCAAGTCAATATCACAAAAATATCTTTATCTTCACCAACTGCTTAAAATCAGATGACAAAAAACCTGGAGGAAAGTTGAGGATAATTTAAATTTAAAAATATTTATGCAATTACAGTTGAGAGATGTTGGTGTTATGTGTATAGAAAGTCCGAACGAGCCTCGGGGCCGATGTCCAGCTACCACTTTGTATCAAGGTGTTTGGACCTATAACCTATAGCGTCGCTGCCGCCCTCTGCCACCTTTATTTCCAACGGAATGTTGCGGTAAATTATGTGAGCGAGATAAAAAGGGTTTGTTTCGCCAATAGCTTGATGTAAACTAGGGAAATAGAAACCAAAATTTGACCGATTTCTAAGTTGACTATTGATGATTTACTGAGGAAAAATGTTATTTTTATTATTTTTAATACGAATTAAAAGTAATTTCAAAAATATCTGTCGTATTTTTGGTACTTTAAATTCATTAAACAAATCAAGAGTTGGATGCTGGACAGGTTTTTTCAATGCATCTTTGATTGCCGAACGTTGTGTAATCGTCATTGGTTCAAGAACGTTGGAACTAGTCCCACCCCACGTCAGAACGCCATACTGTAGTACATGTTTGACGTAAGCGAAGTGCGCCATCCTGCTCAGCACGTGTTCCGTGGTCAGCACCCTGCCCGGCTGCGAGATAACAAAATTTAACTTCAGGAGTTTTTGTTTAATGTATTGCACGTGTGGAAACTAGCTCAGCTTGCGAACAATTATGACACCTAAATAACTGTATTGGTCCACATGTGCAATCTCCCCGCATATGCACCGAGCCAGATTGCAGCTGGCTGGGTGAATTAAATAATCTCCATTTTGCAGTATAATTTTTAGCTATGCAAATGATAGAAAAACACATATACAGATATGTTATCACAATTAAATAAGCTAACTAACTAGGTAGAAATAATATATTCGATAATTACTTCACTTACAATCGTACTTGCCACCTCATAAGATCAACCTTTGTGATTAAATTATTATTGTTGATGTTTTTTCTTTGGTTAATGGCTTTGCCGACAAGAGCTGTGTCACTGGGCTGAGCTATTGTATGAAAATTGTTGAGAATAAATAGTTTCACTGGTTTCAACTGTTTATTCAATCGGTTGACCGTAAAGGAAGATAGCATCAGGATCAAAAATTAGCATGAGGCCTCATATACTTTAGCCCTCTTTCCTGTCTGTGGCAAAGACCGAGTATCAAAACCGAAACGGCCCGAAAAGCGTAGGCCACTGACGCTACTCGGGATATGGACCGTTCGGTCTTCAACTCCGAACGGTCCATGAAGCACGACTTGGTATCTTAGATAATCTAGTATTCACAGCCGTAGGCATATCTATAAGAAGAAACCACTTCACCTGCATAATGTTTATTGGGTACGTTTGATTAAAAATCCTTGAACAAATGACATTTAATCGGAAAAACATTAAATTTTCATGATAAACCGCAGCAAAATAATCAGAATAGTATTGTCATTGCTGTACATGTATCACATGATGCGGCCCAAGCTAGGTCTGAGACGTCTCCGGTCAGTGGCTCCGTACAGCGTGTCGTTGTCCACAGTAAGACTGGTGTCTCTGTCGTTGTGTGGTCGCCATCTGTTCATGTGCACTTTGAACTCTTCAATACGCATTAAAAATAATGTTAAAAATGAAGCGTAAATCAATTATTATTTCCGTTTTTTTACATTTTGAACACATTTCTAGTTCACTTCTGTTTAACCCATCTCTCATGAAAAAATTCGTTCCTCTCTGTAGGTAGCACAAAAGGTAAAAAGGAAACCTGAGAGGATATAAAAAGTAAGATCTTCATACTGTATCTGAGTGTAATTTTTTTAACAGGCTGACTACCGACTGACACACCCACTATGATACACCTTGTGATGCTTGCGGATAGTGAGTGTGTTAAACCTTGATAATAGACTTAGATGCCGAATCATTGCTGGTTTGGAATTAATTCTAACAAAAGGTATTCTATTCTTATCGTTTATTGCATATTAAATATAGTGGCCTTTAAAACTGTATAAAAGATCATGGCATAACTGTTGAATGGAAATCTATTAACTCTAAACATTCAGTGACAATAAATCTTTATTATTAGATGCAGTGTTATTGATGTTTACAATTAACTGATGTCATATAATTTACCGAATGTTACTTTCCTGAAATATTTAACTAGAATTAAAAACTTGTGGTTCTATGTTACCTCCTTAAATATAATGAAGGTCAATCATGACTTAATATCAATTGCTATAAATCTACAGTCAATTATAGCATACATTCTCCGTTTAGATCGCATTCAAAGTGAGATGGCGTGGCGGAGTTCTCAACCGGACCGTTATGCAAAAGGTCTTAAATTATTCTAAATTAAACTCCTGGGTGTTCTGATGGCGTGTCAATTAGGTATTTATGGGTTTGGTTAATTAATCTACTTTTACAAACACAAGACTGGTTCTTACCGGTCGACCGGGTAAGTCTTGCCCAAGTATGGTCGAACATTTGCATTTTGATAAACTACGTTTACCTACAGATAGATTGCAGAATGGTCTATCAAACTTTTAGGGTGTAAAGTTTTATACAAGTCATGTAAAGTTATTTTACTTCTCAGGAATTAACGAAATTGATTCTCAAGGTCTCAGCGAATTTCCCTCAACCGTCTTGGACGTCTTGGATAAGATACCATTTCAGAGAACGAAATCTCCATTATTAAGTTTTGAAATTTCACGTTTCAAAAATTGCTTTTGATTTTATTTATTAATAAGTTTACGTTAGAAACTAACGTGTAGTTAAAATATCCTTCCTAATACATATCCTTCCATAAGGATATTTTCCATGTAAAACAATAGTTGTCATTTCAACGTTGAAGAAGCATGCTTCTGCAATTACTAACAGGAATCAAATATACAAAAAACCTAATTATTTAATACGTTTTAGGGCTAGTCATCCTCAATGCATTGTTTAAGGTTTATTTCAAGCAATAAAAATAAATATCAATAGTATAATTATTATCTTCCTTAATTAGAATATATATATTATATTTAATCCACACTTTTAAACTCCAAACAGTGTCTTTCCATTATTACAATTGGCTGTTAAAGTAACAATATCATGAAGTAGCATCCTTTTAAAAGATTCTTGTATCCGCGATTTGTGTCTTTGGTTGAGATCGTTAGTGCCTTGGCTATTCCATTTTTTGGACAAGTTAAAGCGCGTTCAGTCTTACACATCAAGTGAAAATTAATTCATATACAGATTGCTTTGTTAGTCAGTTATCTGCATGATCTGCAGTTGTTTTTATGATTATGTATTTATTCCTAAATAATGTTTTAACTTTTGAATATTTATAATAATGTAGAATATTAATGTACGAAGTGGGGTATTTACTGCTATTATATAACAATGTCTGACAGGCTTTCTAGAGATACTGTACGTATGGGAGACTTGTACCGGGTTAGGTCCCCCACAGTTTGACAGTATAAACAGGTTGTCATCATTTGAACTCATCTGGTGGAAAGATGCCCTTCACCTCCATGGGGGGAGGAAAAAATCCTTGGGCTTTTTAACCCCTAAGTCCTCTGGCTGGCTAAACACGGCATGGCACGACTATTTTCAAAATTAAATTAATAAAATAATATTAAATAGAATAATAAGATGATATTACTTTAACCACTCCGTTATAAGGTGGTGGTATCAATCATGGAAACATTTTAAAAAATGCTCAGGGACTAAGCCGTTTACAATGCTGAGAGGCGCACAGCCCGGACACCGGTCGGGGGCATCTTGTTACAGACAGGCACCAGCTCAGTACAATAAATCTGGGCAATTCAGCCTTTTCTTAATTCGTCTGCAAGACGGGTCTACAGCTTCTGACATCTTTATTAGGCGGGCGTCCTACAGGTTAAATGAGTTAAATTAATAGCGTCTTCCTCTTTCAACGTAACCTCATTCTATATAATTGATAGGTGGTAGTAAAATTTTACTTTAATGTCAGTTATCACAGTGCACAATACATAGGCAATTAATTTACAAGATGGTCAATTTAACACTTACTAAATTTAACAAATGCCTAAAAACTAATTTAATATTATGGAATGATTGCAATAGCTTACGGCATACACAACAACTGTTTTTCATTTTAACCAAGAATGTTGAATTACTGTTCATAAATTTATTTATTTATGAACATGAGGATTGTCGAACTAATATTAATTTTTTTAAATCCTATTTACTCCAACACCTCATGGTTACTGAGGTATCAAAGTAGGCTATATTAACGTATGTTACAATATTTTAATGGTAAATAGTAGGATAGTTAAAATATGAAGTAAAAAAAATTTCATCATAAAATACTCCAGTTATTTGTAAGTGATTTAGGTAACATACAACATACGAATATATGTGATCTGATGCGGACTTTATAAATTACAGTGTACGGACATCTTGATATTTATAACGCAGAAACTGGAAGGTTATTTCATACTTCAAAAGCGATTCTCTGAGTACAATGTATTCCATACAGTAAGTACTAACAATGATGCCATTATAGTAAAGCAGCTGTTTTATGCAAATTAAATTGCAGCTATTACTCTTAGTAGCGCTAAATTTTCAACTAGCGGGGTTTTCAACTGGTTTAATCAATTCTTTGTTTGAAATTCATTGTTGGTGATGGTGCTTTTATATTTTGATTAGGATTTTTGCGGACATTTGCCATCACTGTTAGTGTTGTTTTTTACTAATCAGTGATGGCAAATGTCCGCAAAAATCCTAATCAAAATAAAAAAAAATGGTTTAATCATTTAGAGGCAATTAGTAATTTGAGATTTGGAGGAAATCCATTTAAGGTCAACCCTGAAAACAAACTATAATAATCCCTTGCATTGCTCTAGCTAGCAGCTAAAAAAAGATCATTTCAACGTCTATAATATTTTACTACGGCTTCGATGAATGAAAAAGGAGAGACGTGTATTGCAAAGCTGTCCTTATGTAACGCCAGAAAATAAATTTAATTATTTAGTTTTTGTCGTTTTGCTTTAAACCAAAAATTTTAGTAAATATGAACCCTTCCAAGACACCTATCTATGTTAGGATAAATCAAAAATAATAAGAACCTTACTTTTAAGCAAATCTTATTTTGTTTTCGATGAAACTATAAGATTAATTTTTATCTTCTTTCTATAGAAGAAGGCAACGTTACTTTCTTCATAGAAAAAACAGATTCAAAAATAATTAATTTTAGAATTTTCAGACCCTTTCCATTAGAAGAGGTAAGACAAAGGCGTAGATATGACAGGTTAGGATACGTTAATTACTATTATTACTTTTGATTATTTAATTATATGTGAAGTTGACGGATATCTTTGAGCAAAGGTTCCGGTTGAATTCCATGTATCCAGATTAACTGCTGGTATTAAACATCATCAGCCCACCAGTTGGGAATCAAACACATTCCTCAACTTTAACAGCCGTCCCGACATTTTAAATGCCCGACTTTAAATGCCCGAAATTTTATGCTGCAGAACATGTCTGACCAGCGGGTTGGTGGTCGTAATGTGTTTCTGAAGTAAAAATGTTGATTGACAGACTTGGACTTCAAACGGCATATCTTTGAGGAAATTGACTTGCACTACTCTCAACATTCCAACATATTAGATTGCTGTAAGAAATAACAGGACGGAAACTGTTAGAACGCTAATCAATCTCAAAAAAGAACCTTCTTAGCTAATTTTAGAGCATTCAGACTGGGAGAGACATATGGATATGTCTGTTTAGCTCAAGTTTGTTAAGTCGATATTAATGACTTGTTGAGCAAAGAATGAATATATCAATGTATCATATTGATTCAAATCGCAAGCGTTAAGGTAAAATAAATGTGAAAGTACGACCAGACGACCATGATTGGCAGTTAGTAAATTTAATAGCATAAGCTATTAGACTTTATTTATTGGCATGAAGTAATGTAGTTATTATTGCTGTAAAAATTGTATTTAATGTAACAACAACAATAAAAAAACACGTATATGTATCAGGTAAAGTGGGTGTCACTAAACCCTTGCTTTACAACATATTCTGTTTGATCTACGGACCTAATTATTGCTGTTTTATCTAACCATTTTCATGGCAGTTTCAGCATTTGAGACACTCCATTATACTGGTTTATAGGCATATTCAAATAAACTGCCTGAATTCCTTCGGTGTGGTCTGTTCTATTACGTAGTCTATTTCCAAGTTTTATTTTATACTTTTTCTTCCCTGTCTCGTAATGGATTGGTGTAAGCCATTATTTTACATTCCTGTTTAAGGTATTTTAAGATAGACTGTCCTGTTAGTAGAACCATATTGTGATTTACAAATAGTTAATGCTCTACGAAAATATCAGGCTGAATACAGAATCAATATTTACTAAAACTACAGACGAAGTATGAATAAATAAAAAAGGATGTTATTAGTAGTTCATTTGTGAGCAATCGATTACATGTCCCAGTAGAGACAAGCAGGAAATTATTTAACAGCTAGTGTCGTTTAACTTTTTATGGTTCGTTAAAACTGCGATAAAATATAGAGATGTTTTTATTACAGTAAACATAATACTTTACAACCTGATATGAATATAATTAATTTATTTTGTGTTGGCAACCAAACTTTAAATTTTTAAAATCAGTCGGTTACAAGAAATGGTTTTAATATAAACAACGATAACATTACACCTGATATGTGCAGGTGCTTGTAAAGAGGAAGTAAAGTAATACTTTTCAGCCCGCAGCGATTTAAGTTTTCTTTATCATTGAGGGGGGGGGGGTGTTTACTTTCACTGTTTACTTAGTCAATGTAAGGAAGTAACGTAGGCCTCAACCCATAAGAAGAACTTTGCAATGAATAATTCAATATTTTCAACGAGATGTGCAAATACGTTGCAGGATTTGGATTGCAGGCGCTAAAAACTGATTAGTGGCAATGAAACTACGAATAACAGAACCTAAAACGCTAAAAGCGCTTTCCAAAAATTAAGGTCTTGAGGTTGGGTCGAACTGGTGCTTTTATATAATGTTTTCGTGTGACACATGGTCACTATTATCTGTGCAGGGTGGGGCATTATAACAAAATAAAGTGAATTGTCACGGGACAAACTTATCGCCGCAAACCGATGCAAACCTCGGCGACGACCATTTTCCTCCGGAACAAATGTTGAATTTTATTTCCTTATACAGAATACACAAATGGCTTGTTTTTGTATGATTTCTTGAGTCTGCATTTTCTGTTCTAATACGTATATCATTAGTGGATAATTATATACTAGACTCATATCCATATATTTATTTTTATAAGAAGCACACACATTGTGTAATTGATCCCTGGATAGAGAAGCCAATCCCCTTGATTTTAGGGTAGATTTAATCCCGGGATTCTCAGACTCAATTCCAGTATTTTCTGGATTATTAAATTTACATGAAATATCAATTTTGATCAGGTTTATTTTTTTAACAACTGTGTAACTAGGAAACCCAGTAAAATTACGTTATCCACCAAGTATTCGAGATTTGATGAGTTTGATGATATTTGCATGCCCTCTTCCACTGGTTTTCGTTTACATTTCCAAACGTTTGAAAACATTAAATATTAAATTTATTTCTGATACATTAAAACTGTTATTAAGTGATATTATGAAGCTCTTATTACTATTTTAAATTATTTTAGTTGGGGTTCTAGATTTATTTTACTTTACATCAATCAATCCATCCGAAATTTTCTTTATAGTTCTGATTTTATTTTTTCAAATAAGTCATATACTTCAAATAAGAATTTTATTAACTTATGTTGAGATAGATATTTTGATAGTTTATTTACACATTTTATTGTTATACAGGATATGTGTTTCTTTATCACTTACCTGACGTATTTTATTCAGTGGATTATGATATAGTATATATCGACTGTGTTTTTAATTTCTCATTATTGTTATTTAGTTAAACATTCAGCATCTGTAAATTTCCTTTAAAAAATGGGTTTAGTAATGCACTATAATTACGATAGCGTATATGCGAAAGTAACCTCATAACTTTCTTTTGTTGCAGCAAAGTTAGGTCAATCCCGGGATTTATTCAGTCAACCATTGTTTTCAGTCTCGTTATCCCGGGTTTGAAAATATTGGTCGGGATTGGATAGGAATATCAAACATTAACTATAGAAAATTATACTGTTTATAATGATTCTCTTACTGATTGCCACTCTTATTTATAAACTACCGACCTTATTTAGCGCACTTGGAAAGTAAAATTATTTCACTGCAAAGGAGGTAAGTAGCCAAGTAGCGCCTTATGGCAGAACGCCAAAACGACCTTTTACAATGACGTCATAATTGGATTCGACAGGAGAATTTATTGACCAGATAATCTGAAAACTTAACTGGCGAGAGTTCTCAACGAGGTGGCTACGTCTTAAGCAGCAGTAGAGGTCAATAATTTATTGAATATTCGTTGCAATGGAGAGTTTTTCCGTTTCCTTCAAACGACATCATACTGAGGCTACACGTTGTAGCCTAGATTCTACACATTTAATTTTATTTATTTATTTTTGTATTCTTCAAACTCACATTTCAACCAATACACCACTTCACATTATGCCGACATTATAAATAACAGAGAAATTAAACGTAGATAAAACAAGCGACTGACTCTTATACTTAATAACTATCATGATATCATTGTTAAATAATATTGCAAACTGAAAAACGTTTTAGCGAATCTCCCTTATAGGAAAGAAGCTATTTCCCTAGGTCTCATGGTAATACTAAAGCTCGTGACCATCATAACTTTTCGTTTTGGGGCCCCCAGATACCAAAAACACCATTCGTTCAAAATGTTATATATAATTTCAATTGTATATATATTGATAAATGAAGATCATAGATGACTATTAAATAAATATTTACTGGATGTAAATAAAAAACGTCTTACAACACTAAAAATATATTTACACTTATACTGTATTTACATACAAGATGGTAAATATTCAATAATGGTGGATAATGGCGATCGATTTCGGTTGGTCACACCAACTATCATCAGGCCCAATGAGAGACTCATTGACTCATTGAGTCTCTCATTGGGCAACACGTATCATGCTAATAAAGAAGTTATAAATATTTAAAAATCAACATGAATGCCCTTTTTTAATAATTCTTTTGTATTACAATATTTGTAATATGTAAATAAATAAATAAAAGCTATCAGAAAAGCTTTCGAGAAGTCAAATTATAATATAGCATTTAGAACCAGGAACAACCTCTTCGAGTTAATCAACAAGTTTTCAAAAATGGACGACAATCCAAATTTGAAAAAATGCTGTATTTACAAAATAATAGTTGGTAAAAATATAAAATAAATATAAAATTGTTTACAAAATAAGGGTACTCGTGTTGATTTTTAAATATAAATATATCTGTATATATGTCTGTGAGCACGATATAGCGCCCGCAAAAACCATTCGATCGGAATGAAATTTTGCACAGGTGTGTAAAGTAGTAAGCTGTTTGTAAGCTGTTTAATTCAAAGCAGAAAAATAGCTTTTGCCATTTGTTATTTGCAATATGTCAATGCAAAAATTAAAGAATACTTCATTTCATTCGGGGGTTTTACATTTTTTTAAATCTTATAAAAGACAGTAACAGGTTGAAGTAAATTCACCAAACAGAAATTTCAGAGAACTACATCGTGCAATCGCAAGTTAACTTGCGATGGAAACATCGCATCACAGCTGAGTTGCTAGAGTTTTTTCACTTTTCTCACACACCCAACAATGGCCACGTGCCCGTGTACAGTTTCTAGTTATCACTGCGCTATAACCTGGACAGACGACAGACGCGCACTCGGCATTCTTCTGCGGCTAGTGCTCCCTCCACGACGCAATATCATATCACGCATTCACGTATCTCAGGAATGGTTTTCATGCATCAAGTTATTTTTCCGGAAGGTATTATACTGACCGATTAAAAATGTATTTAGTTACTCTTTTTAATTAAAAAAATTCTTTTTGAAATAATCTGATTAACTGTCGTAAAATACTCCCTTTGAGAACGTTGTGATCTTATCCTCAAATGAACGGTTTGAGGATAAGACCGTTAAAAAAGTTAGTTATTTAGGGTTATCATAAAGTTTTAGTTAGGGCAATATTGCAGGCGAAATTTTAACTGTACAGCTGGGTAACCTAAAACCAGAGACGTAGCCAAGGGGGGAGGGTCCGTGGGGTCCGGACCCCCCTTCCCGCTAATTATTTTAATAATTATGATATTTATTCAATCCAGTTACGAATTAAACTTTCTCTTTTTATCAGTGCATGGTGCAGAAATGATATAAGCAATATTAAAGCAAAAGAGTAAAAAAGTACAAAGCAAAAACAAAATTTAACCATCCAATTTTCATGCCAAAAATACAAACTCCTCGATTCCTACAAACATGGTCTTAAGAGGAGGCTAAAGGCAACTCGGTGTCGCCCTCGCGGTCGAGATACGTACTAAAATTACTCCGCGATAATAATCGGAAAAAGTAGTGTGACGTAGTAAATATCCAGTTATTCTAAAATTATTAACTAGCATAAAAAGTACTCTTTTCTACTTTTTAAGTCCTAAATATAGCTGCAGAGGCTGATATAATGTCGTCGCTCATTTATATAAATGTTCAAACAATAAAGAATGTAGTAAATATTCCTCCGCGGGGTCGACGATCAGCGCGTGTAAACGTTCACGCGGTCGCATTTTCCGGCGACATATTTTAATTTAGAGAAAATAATTTTATTGCACCTTGAAGACAAATAAATTCAACACTAGGTTCGTGAAGTACATTTTTCATGTTCTTTCTACATTCTGAGTTATTTTAGCTCAAAAAATCAACTAGCTAAAACCCACTATTTGAACTCTAACGCAAATTACTCTTGTATTTGTTAAGGTATCGGAAAAATAAAAAAATGCATATTGAAAGGAATTTATTTCTTTTCCTTTTGATACGTAGCTTATTGTTGTGCGTTGAAAAATAACGTCAGGATATGGTATTGTGCGATGTTGTAACCCGCGAAAATCATGAAAACACCCTCGTGTGCGGGGACGCATTCCGACTAAAGTTTTCGACCGAAAATGAAAACATTATGTATCAAATTAAAGAGGAGAAAAAACCTACAAAATATTGTAATTTGGTTCCAAGATTATAAGAAAGGTAATTGAGTGATTACACCTAAAGTTCAGCCGATGATTTTTAAGTGATTTTTAATTAGGTAAATTGGACTATGCAAATTCAGAGGCTGATTACTCCTATATTTTTCGTATAATCGTAATTAAAGTGGTATTTTTTTTAGAATTTGTTTTCCTCCTCAATTTGATATATTTCGTTTTGATGTTTGATAGAAAATTATGGTCGAAAAGCCTTCTCAAACACTAGGTTGTTGTCATGATTATCGCGGGTTTCAACATCGCGCGAAACCATTTCCTGACGTTATTTTTCAACGTATGACAATAAGCTACGTTTCAAAATGAAAAGAAAAAAATTCCTTTTAATATGCGTTTTTTATTTTTCTGATATCGTAACAAATAGAAGAGTAATTTGCGTTAGAGATTAAATAGTGGGTTTTAGCTAGTTGATATTTTGAGCTGAAATAACTCAGAATGTAAAAAGGAAATGAAAAATGTACTTCACGAACCTAGTGTTGAATTTATTTGTCTTCAAGGTGCAATAAAATTAATTTCTCTAAATTAAAATATATTGCCGGAAAATGCGACCGCGTGAACGTTTACACGCGCTAATCGCCGACCCCGCGGAGGAATATTTACTACATTCATTACTGTTTGAACTCTTATTTGATGAGCGACGACATTATATTAGTCTCTGAAGCTATATTTTGGACATAAAAGTGGAAAACAGTACTTTATATTCTAGTTAAGACCATAATTTTAGAATTAATGGATATTTCACACACTATACTTTTTCCGATTATCATCGCGGAGTAATTTTAGTAGGTATCTCGACCGCGAGGGCGACACCGAATTGCCTTTAGCCTCATCTTAACATGGTCTTGTAAATCGGCACTTGGCGCCCAGGACGTCCCGGCCCCGTGAGAGACTCGCCCACAACACCTCAGACAATGAGGTCTATTTACTCAGCCGAGGTGATTGAAAGAGATAATATCCTGCGGTCGACAATGCGAGCGGCATGATTTGTCGTGGCCCATTGATCTACCGATGATGAGTGATTGTAGTGTTCTCCTGTGACGATGCTCTTTCCCTTTTTGTCGTAATATGTTAAGTACCTTGCAACAATAAATAATAACCTTGCACGCTCGGTGAATGGCATAAATTGTGAACGAGCGGATCATAAACAATCGTGACAAGATGGAGATTGTTGCAGTAACAAGGGGATCCATATTTGAACCGTTCATTTGAGGATAAGATCACGACGTTCTCAAAGGGAGTATTTGACAACAGTCACTCAAATTATTTCAATTACCTTATGAACCTAGCTATGCTGTAGCTATGAAACTTTGAGGCTGCAAAATAAATTATTGGATAATCTCTAACCTGAAATGAAGAAAAATAGTTACAAAACAAAAAACTAATTATTATAGGTTTTATGCTGTATTTGTTTGAGAAAATTATAAACTTTATAAAGCTGGGTCCCGACATAGGTTACTTTGTACATATCCAGCTATAACTTCAGTAAGCTATAATTAAGTGTCTGAAAATGTAAATAAACTACTGAAACGTTACCTTGATCATAGTAATAAGTGGAAACGGGTTGACGCATTTAAAGTCCGATCACGCTGAATGATTTTTGGGCCGATGAACGCCGGCGGCGGCGAGGCTGGGGAGTCTGTAATTTACGTTTCGCAAAAGAGTCCTCGGAAGTTTTCCCATCAAGAAATATATATTCTCAAAGTGATCGCTGTCATCACCATTTAACCTTTCCTCCTGTGGAAAGACAACGTTTTGTTTTAGGTGTAAACCATTATGCAAATAAATAACAGCTATCCTGCTAAGGAAATAATAAAAAACGTATACATTTCTGAACCCGTTTTAACAAAATCTTCGGGATGAAACTTTCTTCGAAACATACTACTTCAAAATACAAGCATGTAATTAAATCAGGCCACAATCAATACATCAACAAAACCTAAAATGTTTCATTGTTAAAACAGTGTAGGTATTAACAAACCGCAACAGCTGATCTCCTGAGAATCTTATGTCATTCTCCTTTGTGGAGACAATACGGATTCCCCGCGACACCAAGCTATCTTTACACTCCGTTTCCGCCGAGATGATGAAGAAATTGACGATCGAAGTTATTGCCTTCTTTATAGGCCTGGTCTCTTGTATCACATTGTAAAATCCAACCGCGGGCGCTGCTTTAGACACCGCCAGGTCAGAGTTTTCACACTGTGGTTACTCCAACAATAAATTCAACATGAATGAGAACTTTTAAATGAGTCTACGGTTATCTTGGCCCAGGTTGGCTCAGCCGAAATGATTTATATATTAGCTTTATATTGAATTGAAGTAATAAATAAATTAATTATATGTAATACATTTTAAATCAAAACTTTAATCTCGTCAAAAAAAGCCAAATATAGTTTAAAAAAGTACATGGTCCCTTTGTGATAAGTGACTTGCACCAAAGGCCTCTACGAAGATAAATTATTCATCAAAATAATAGGCATAAAACTATTATTATAAAATAACATAGGCTAATAAAATTAGATCGAAAATTTCTCGAGCCTAACAAAAATTCTTGGAAAGCTGGATATCGTCTTAATCTTTTCGTTTTACATCCAAGTAAATTCATTTGAGTTTTGTCCCATTTTACCTAGTGAGCTTTCAATAGTCAAGTAACGTTTAGTCAAGTCTAGTCAAGATATATTGAGAAATAAGCAAGCTATACAATTATATTTATTTCCCATAAGGTTAACATTGGGACAACGTACTGCATTTACCACTCTCAGTATCTCGATAACCATTGGGCATAGAAGGATGATTCAAAATAATAAAAAAATTCTTTTTGAGCTGAATTCAATAGCGTGAACTAAAATCAGATTACTTTATTTTAATTTTTCTATGACAAAAATAAAAATATCCTTTTTGGGGGGTTATCCCCCCTCACCCTCCCTTACGATGGTCGATGGCTGTTTTTCATACGCGTCCAAATAATTTACTACTTAACACGTCTGTGCCGAATTTCATTAATATTGAACAATTTTTACGAGAGTTATCGAGTTAACAAAGGCTTCATTTGATTACAAATTTTGTTCTTAAGGTTGACCACATATTGTAGTGTTTGCAAGCGAACTGAATAATTTAGTTATCTCATATAAGTAGACTAATGGAAAAGATTAGTTTCTACCTACTGACTTGAACACGATTTCTAAAGAATAACAGTAATATGTTCGTTACAAATAAAATATATTTTCTTAATAAGCATCCACAACTTACGTTCGATAATTGACAAAAAACTGAACACGTTCTCAAAAACGATGTCTTGGAAATTAAATGCTATAATCTAAGAATCGCAGTTCGTTATATAATTAAATGTTAAACGTGGGATGCCTCGGAATGTAGATCAAATTCCTTTTTTACCACCATAGTCTCTCGTTTTACAATCCTCGTAGCCTTTCCAGGCTTTTACTTTTATAATTCAAGCGTCTGTTTATAAACATCCCCACAAGAAGAAAAAATTATGAATCTAGGTAAAGGTAATCCAACTTGTTAAAAATCGCACTAAATATATATGTTAACCACAACAAATTGATGGTGAATTATTTTAAATAAGCTAAGATAGTGTACTTTACTTTTTGTGGCTCATGATTGTTTTCGGATAATGGGACGTACATCCAAACTTCGAATGACGCTTCCCATACAGGAAAATTGTAACTAATCTTTCACAGGAAATAGTTGACATTTGCCCTTTTCAATACAGAATCTTTATTTATAAAATCATTGCTTGAGCTCAAGTCATTACTCCATATGTTATGATGAACTCAAAGGAAGAAAGCAGTCGTTGTGTTGAGAGTGTGGAATACTGCATGAAATCAGTGAACGCTCGTGATGTAATGCAAGGTAATAATAATTATCCGCCGTTGCCAACCCAGGTGGTTCCTGAAATTATGAAGAACCGTAGGAGCCTGCCTTCCTGCACATTATGTTGCTCACGGAAAGTGTTTTTGAACGTGCCATCATTTTGACCTAAATGTTAATCGGTCTACTTAGGGAGTTGTTGCTCACTGGAATTGCAGACTTTCACCTGACGTGAGCGAAGAGAACGAGGAAAGCTGCCCGCCTCCGTCAAGGGATAAATTGCCGATTTAAGCTAGATTTGAAGACAAATCTTTTTGACTGCGAAAAGAGATTTTCACCTTGACATTTTTTAAAGAATAATTTTAACCTAAAATATTTAATTACTAAAGAATAAGTAGCACTGATGAAAATTGTAAAATCGTTGGAAATAATAACACATTTTGTTTACTTTCATCTAAAAACTGTGTATGAACAGTCAAATAAAAGCTATAAAATCTAATATATATTTCTCAAATACCACTCACTTATAATCGTACAGCCCATACTACTTGACGCGTAGTCAACGCCGAGAGGAATTACAAACTTATTTTAAATGTTATTGCCTAGCCTCCTATATGCCTTATGCAGATATCTTATGTGATATAGAGAATTATGTTACAGGAAATGTTCAAAAAGTAATTTTTATAATATAGCATTCATATAAGGTGATGTGCAAGTTTTTAATGCTTTAGCCAATTTCGTAAAAAATATCTGTTTAAAAAATTTGTCCACTCTGTATTTTGATATTTTGTGTTTAATATTTCATATTTATATTTTTTCGTTAATTTTATACAATGTTGAATAAGATTCTTTTTATGAGATTTTTTGTATCTTGATTGAGTTTTTCTTCTTCTTTCTTTTTTCTTCTTGAAGTTCTTTTTTGAGTTTTTTTATCTTCTCTTATACATTTTGCTGGGGGAAATATATGGATAAGATCAATAAGATGATTTCTTCCACCGCTTTGGCGAAAAGAGCTTTGGCAAATGCACCAAATGCACCTCGCACAAAGACGTTCCCACGGGGCCCTTGCCTGCAAGGGTCTGCCTGGCAGCTGATGCAGTGTACATGCAAGTCCCATTATTTATTGTCTTTTCCACGATCGCATGCTCTTTGTTTGTGAAAGATATAACATTAATTGAAATATGTTATTTTAACAGCAGTACCAAGTTATTTAACATTTCAAAATTTCTTAATCATGCAATATAAAATAAATACAAAAAAGGAAAATATTTTAAAACGAAATATTAATTACAAACGAACACTTATAACTAACTGTAGGCCATCTTTGGCTATCAAAACATTTTAAATTCAAATTACAAAACAATTAAATACCCATAAATCGTCTTAAGTTGAAATAGGGAGAATAATTCAGTTGTGATAAAAAACCCTCTTACAACAATAATTATTAACAGGATTTCATGATGTTCTAAGTATTTTGTATCAAGCATCGTTACATTTAAAAAATCTCTCTTTTTTAGAATGCTTTCATACTTCTAAAAATTAATTTCAATTAAATAATTGGAATAAAGTTACTCAAAATTAAGATGATAGGAGAATCCTTTGAATGTATTAATGTTTACTTAGTACTTAGTATGCTCTTTGATTTTTGGGGATCGTATTGAAATAGTATTTCATGTTTTAGTCAGTAGTTTACTTTGGTTTATTTTCTTTCAGGTCATTAAATTCATGTGACAGAAAATAATGTATTTTTCATAAAGTAATAGTTTTCCAAGAAGTAAGACAACATCTAAATAACCCAGCTGTTTCAAACAATTTTTATCGCATGGGAAAAAAATAACTTTGCGAAAGCCGACCTCTGAAGACGCACGAGTGAGCGAATCATCAGTCGGAACTCCCAGTCCCAACGTCATGCACGGGGCGATGAGTCAGTGATGCGATGGAGGAGCTCCGCACCGCCAGTCAAAGTCGCCGCCACACTTGACGGATTAGCGCTCTCAATAAATAAACACCACTTTGGGACGGATGTAAAACACCTAAGTTGTGTTGTTACAAGGGGCTGTAATTCGTGGTGTAAGGGGTTTTTGCAAAGTTCCGAAGTAATCGGATGCCGTGTCCTGTTAAAACATGGACATTTTACATTTTAGGATTAGCTTGGTTTTTGTTTCCTTGTTTTCATTTCATGTACTGGACTGGTAGTGGAATTATTTTTTACTTTAGGGTTACCTAGAAGCAAGCTAAGGAAATAAATAAGCTATAAATTCTATCATGCAATTCTTAAAAACATTGTTTACAAGGCGAGCATCATTCTATGACCATTCTTTTTTTTTTTTTTGTAAAGATGAGGTAAAGAAATGTAACGTAAAATACTATGGATTTTAAAGACCTTAACGATGTCCAAACTTTGTTAAATAATCACAAATCCACATTCGCGTAGATTATAGGGTTAATTTCCATTTCTAAAGCGGTACATGACATTAATGCATATAAAAGTAAACCAGTTACCGTATTGAAGTTAAAACGCCCTTAATATAAGTGCCATATTTTCACATTTCCGACCTTGCCAGATGTTGACATTTTAGTCCTTCTTAGGTGTTAAGTGACCCCTAATTTGCGCTGCGATTCTTAGGTATAAATGTAGCTGAAATAGACTAATGACAAATTTCGACAAGAATAAATTAAAAGAAAACAATTTGGCACATTATCCTCTCTCTGGTAGGCTCGACAAGCAACCGCTCCGGGGCACTGTGTCACTTAGCGTCTCGTTTAAACATAAGTGCAACCCCTGTAGTGACGATAACGCTATTTGCGGATGTAACCGTTCCTAATCGAATCAGTAGAATTCCATCGCAAAAAATATGCTATCTCAAGTCCTCGGTCAAGATTCCGGTCTCTTTAGTACAGATTATTTTTTGATGTATATTAATTTGGATATTTTGATATTAAAGTGAGGAGTGTAAGCAAATATCGTGCCCCCAATGCGTGATGGTGAACAACATTATGTTGTACAGCTATGCTAAAAATCATCCTCGTACGCTGGATACAACTAAAGTAAAAGGCAGGACTTAGTTTGCACTCGAGGATACCATTTATTTTAAAACATGTTGAATATTAATTACAGCATCATATAAATTTGTATTTCTTTAAAAAGGCAATAACAACGATCAAACGTATTTGTATGTATTCATCATAAAGTTTAATTGATCCAGTTTCGTTTGAGCGATTATAATTTGAATTAAATTTTGCGAAGCGGGCAAATTTTTACACGTTTTTGCTACACATCCTCTTAGATTGGGCGGTATGTTTTTCAGAGACGAGTTTAATCCTTCATAATTATCATCATCATCATAATCTCTATCATCATAAGAAAGAGAAAATCACTTGGCACTGAACTCCTTCAAACTGCAGATTTTTTAGTTTATAAACCCCTTTAAACCAGATTAAAACAAAAGTGTTTGATATTTTCTTCCTACAATGCTATATATTTCAGTAGCCACTTGTGGTATACCTGGAAAATAATGAGACTCATTAAAATTGTACGACGTCACTGCTTAAACTGGCAGCCACTTGACATTTAATATTTCAATCACCTCGGGCAGAGTAAATACACCTCGTTGTGGGCGAGCCGAGGGTCCGTCTTTCAGAGCCGTTCTTGAGTGACTTTCTAATTTCGAAGTGGCAGAATAATTAGATCAATTCAGTCCGAAGTAATGCCAGCAGCCCCAGGAGCCTCTACGTGCTGTTGCGCTCATGTATAATGATTGTTACTTAAAACGTTTGACAGATCTCAATCCTGTCTCATGTTCTTAAAATATCGTGTTCTCATTTAATATTTAATGTATACTTGTATTTCTACGAGAATATAACTCTCAATGATTCGTGCATGAAACAGGTTTCTGTTTTAAAGTGCAATGAAGCTCTATGAGTAAAGAAATCGCTACATGACCTAAGACGAACCGTGCGTGTAAAGGTAGTGAGATGAGGCTTAGGGGCTGTTGCAGTTAATTTTTTACGTGAGGTAATGGGCTCATGAAAAATTACAGGATAGAAATAATTTACTGTAAACTAAACCGTTCCTCCGTTTGCATTGAGGGGACTTACATAATTGGGCTTTTATAATGAGATAATAAACTTCTTCAAACACCTTGGCAGTATTTAAATATTTATAAAGTTATTATCTTGCACGGAAGACTCTCGGTAAATATTTCACCCCTTGAAAATCTTCTTACAGAATATTATTCTGTCTTCCTTAATACACTGTGATGTAACTTGGTATCTACAAGATATATTGCATTTTATTCTCTAATAAAGGACTTTGTTTATCCCCTCATATTAAATTCCCTGAAACCTTTGAAAACAATACTTTCTAAGAATACTATTAAACTGAAATTAAATCATGATTTTAAGGACTATTTAATAAGATGGAGGGTGCGAAGATAAACACTTTTAAGTTGGTAGCATAGGTTAATCTATAGATTAACCTATAACGCCATATATCAGCTGTGTAACGTAATATATAATTAAATATTCTGTGTGCATATTCAGTAACTTCATAACAGTAAAGAAATATAGAGAATGTAGTGTCATAAATAATATAGATATAATATTTATTATAAATAATTTATTTTAATATTTTATTAAATAATAATTATTACAAAATTTGTTTTATTTTACACATTCCACGCTTTTTAAATTAATTAAATAGACATTGATTCACCGCCATCATTAGCCTCTGTTCAAAAATGTCTATCAATTTATGTATTGTGATTTCTACAATATCTTATAATTGTACATAAAAATATTGTTTCCAAATTTTAATAACTTACTATCTTTATGAATCAGAAGTAATATCAGAGATGATATTTTAATGCCCTCCCCTTTTAAAAATAACTTGGGACGCCAATATAGATAAAGCTTAACAACACACCTTTTCCTTTTAAGATTCACAAAACCCGGCCTAACCCCCGGATATCCTGAAAGGGGACGAGGTGGCAAATCCCTTCTAAGCTGTGGGTCGTCAACAAAAAAGTCTCTCCGTAACAATTCAAAGAAAGCAATCACTACAAGTTTTAGAGCTGGATGGTTCAGTAGACCTCTAAGGCTTGGACATTTTCTACTTTGAGGAATTCCAATCCCCCAAAACCTGTCTTCTTTTTACAGTCTTGAAGTCAAAATGATGAAAGAATTTGTAATCCCATTCCACACAAACATCTCATGTGGAACAATTTTGAAGAAGAAACACAGTGCGTAGGCTACTAACAGTGCATATGCTATTGTAAGTCGAGTTTGATGCTATCATATAAGATTCGGCATTCGGTTAGAAAACCAAACTTTTGATTCGCTTTAAAAAAAAGTTTATGTTAGGCAAAGTAGTACTATGTGCTGGAAAACTCCAATGTGAAAACTCAATGTAGTTCGTAAATACAGATTTTAGGAAAAAACAAAAACAAAATGCCATTCGAGAATAACTAGAATAGATGAACTCTATTAAAACTAACTTGCTTATTAACCTGATTTTTAGCGATAGAATCCCGAAAATGAAGAAAAAGGTGTCCCCTACTTAAATATAATTTCTAATTTTTTTTTCTAATTTTTTTATTCACGTTCGAAGTTTATTAATATGAATGAAGAGATACAGCCTAATAACGGTCTGAACTTAGTGTCAAAGCTAGCAGAATACTTCAATAGAGCTTCGCCCTGATTTTATTGACGACTAAATGATTTCATCCCATCGCTTTAAAAATATCGTCATATTGACAGAACCTGCTTTGTTTATGGTCTAAGAAACAGATGCGGGCAGCATATAATCGGACTGATACTTTGATGAGTGGATTCTTTGAAATTAGTTTTGTTTTCATTAGTAACGTATAATTGGCATGTGCATTGATCTCAACTATTTTGAGATCTGCTTGGGAAACGTTAGATAAAAATAAGATATCGATTAAATTCTAGCATCGATATTTTATACTCCAATTGTTAACTTCATTAGTTACACAGTTTGGCAATAGCCTTTGTTTACATAGCCTTTGATAGTATCACAATAATTCTTTCTCATCTGATTTTCAGTCGCTGTCCATAGTTCTGCCATGAAGTACTTATGTTTTCATGAATCGCCCAGCCCGCCTTTTCATCTTTGCTATATTAGAGTTATTTACTTATACCGATAACTCATGCCATGTAAAAATACAAATCAAGACTCAATAAAATATAATATTAAGGTTTTAAGTTAATTTTGTCAATGCAGTTATATTGTTTTAATTGACGTTTTGCAATAATATCAAATCTCTATAAAGTCCTTATATTCACTAATTCACAATTTTACTATTCCTAAATAGTATCCTAAATAAATTCCTTCATATCATTAAAATATTTTATTACGTAAGTAGATTAATTGAAAATATTTGAAACTCGAATGAATTTATTTTAAAATGACAGCCTATATAGATTATATAGAGTTGTGAAATTAATCGTAAATCTCTGTTGGCTAAACTGACTCCAGAACTGACAAGAAAATAAATCAAACCTGTCAATTTGTGGGCATTAAACCGAAAAACGATCGTGTAGAGCTAATCTTTGAAAACAACGTTGAAAGGAGGTCGCACATGTGATACGATTTGACTTGAAATACAAATAGGATACTGGGGTCCAAGCAATGAAGTAATTATGTAAATAAACCTGTCAAGTTGAGGTGAGGGAGGTGATTTGATTTAAATATTAAAGTGTTTATTACTTTTAATCTTGAAGGCTTATCGTGTACAAAATTATTAAATCATTACCTATGCTTTCATTAAATTAACATTGATATACAAATCTATATTTTAGAAGATATTTAATTTCTGTCTTGTTTTTGTACATGAAGAAACTTTTAATAAATGTTTACCTCTACTATGAATAACCTTGCCGTATTATTCTTATGAAACCTTACTTTTATTTATTGGTTTTAAAAGAGATCATGGATAGCTTATTGACCAAAATCAATCAATTACTACACTTAAACAAAATTTAGATTAAACAAGATCACAAATTTGGGTATAAACAAAATTTAGATGCACTGTGGCGACAACATACAAAAAGTGATATTTGGTAACAGCTGGTCATGTATGTTTAGGTGAAAATGCTCCGATACTTCTAACCCAAACTCAAATCATCAGTAAGCTTTTTTAAAATTTCTTAAATTAAAAGAGTACTGAAATTACAAATTTCGTTAATTTAATGTGTTTATTGTAGTAAAAAATCACTGTTCCAAACTGGATAAAGCAGGTTAGGTTCCCTTTTTGTCCAATTCTTAATTAACTAATTATTTGTTTTGACAGAACTTACACGATTTCAATATAAAACTTGATTATAGGTTATTATAGCCTACGCCTGAAATAAAATTTGGTCCGACCTCCAAGCTCCTAAATATACATGCATTCCAGAAATAAAAAAGCGAAACGGCTGATAAGATATCAATAATTATTCTTATTTCTGGTTATCATTATTAAATATTAAATGTGTAATACAGTTTCCTTTGTTTGTTGAAATTTACAGTTCAGGGGTTCAAAACATTAGTTTTAATTAAAAGTACACATAGCAAATTTTTTATTTTTAATCATTCGATATATTGTTTTATTTATTTCTTATATATTTTATACTTATTATTTACCCAGTGGCAAGAACTTTAAATCATAATTTAGTTTACAATTACCTTGTTTATGCCTTTGTTCTTGCAAAGATGAATGTGTAAATGTGATTAGTGTAATAGTGTTTTTTTTCGCCACAATTGTGGCGAAATCCATCGGTGATCAACATTAATCTTTGCAAGAACAAAGGCATATATGCAAGGTAATTGTAAACTAAATTATCATATATTTTATACTCAAAGGATTAAGAGCCTCAAGGTTTACGTAAGTTGCTTGTTTAAAATTGTAACGTAAGTATAATGAAAATATTAGCAACTACTTAAACATATAATTATTTCGAGACATAATAATATATATACACATATTTAAAATGTGTATATATTTCCACGATTTAAAAATATTTATATTTATATGTGTTATATTTCACAGAAATAACTAATATGAAACTACAGTACCGTAAAATTTGAGTATGTTGTTGCTGTACCTGTGACTCAAAATAAAAAGTCATCTTTCTAAAATGTAGCTTACGTTAGAGTAATAATGCAGGTCTCACAACAATGTAGCAAAATTTATTGGTGGACCACCCGAATAGAGATGAATTGAAATGTTTCAATCCTGATTCCGCCCTGTAATCTATGATGTTAATTTCGGGGTGGGGGTAAGAGATTTATTGAGGGGGAGGTTCAGGTCACACCCTTGACACCACCCTCAACCCCAGACCCTCCCCCTCATAGTGGCCGTAAGGTTGTTTTTGCTATTATAACTACAAATAAATAATTTCCTACCGCATTATTTTCATGTTGTATACTTGTATTTAAAACTACCTTTTAATTTAATTTAATAACTAAAAACAACTGTATAGCACATCAGTTAGAATTTGTTTTCATACTTTATTTTCAAATAAGTAAACCTTTTCAGTTTTGTTTGTTGAATGCAGGAGAATGCTAAAAATAAAGTAGTTTTCTAAGTAAGTAAAATCCTTTTTTAATTGTAGTTTTTTTTACTTTAAAATAACCGGCGTGACCCAAATGATATGATAACTCTTAGTACCTGATGGACCGAGCCTTTCTCAGAGTTATTTCATATTTACCAGTTCATTATATTACTATGAAATATTTTAGTGTCATAAAATTGATAAATAAAAACATTTTTATTACTCAATGCAACCTTTATCCCACAGCTGTTATGATTACTTTATTTGTTTAATTTTTCTTTGCTTATTTATTTAGTTGCTATCATGGCAACTCATACGGTCAATGTTGAATTTTCCAACTTTAAAATTCATTTTATTACTTTATTAGATTTTCTTTGGCCAAGTAATCTGCAGAAAACACCTATTTTAGTCATAAATGAGTTATTTCAAGAGTTGGTAGGAAATCCTCGGAGCAGTTTTTGAGTGATTGAGCAAACAAACAAGCAAGCAAGCATACACAATAACACTGTTCATATAACAGTATAGGAGATTCAAGGCGTGATTAAGATATTTGAAACCTAAACATTTGCCAATGAATTTTCTGTTTCCCGTGTGACATCTTTTTGAAAGACGTGAAAGGCTTACCCGCCAAAAGTGCACTTCTCTTGCAGGTGAGTGGCTCTCTTGACCTTTGGCTGCGTAAAATGTTGCTTTTGTTTCAAACAAAGGTGCGTGAACGCCCGCAGCGTAACAAGTGGTGCTCAAAATTTTTTAAATGCAGCCCCAAATCGAGAGGGCTCCTTGCTCCCCTCGCCTCGAGTCGCCTCTTCATCCGCGGAATTAGACAGAGGAAGCGCTGAACAATGTGGAGGTAATATACTCTCAATTACCGGTTGTTTAGGTTTTAGTGTGTTTTTAGTGAGACGCACTTTTATATTAATTGTAACTATACAGATTCTTGCTGTAGTACTAAGCAAGCGAACAAAATAGCCAACCTTAGCTATTTTAAGAGCTTAGGATATTAGAGCTAAACAATATTGGTTGATGAATTTAAGTCGTCACATTAAGCTTACTTTTCCTCAACAGTATCTTAACTATGACCTTGGCTCTCCATGGTCAGTAATGCAAAGCTCTGGGTAACAATTTACATGTCTACTCTGTTCATTACATGGCTGTCAGACATAATCATAGATGTTTATTACTACTTACACAAGCTGTTTGTCTGCATGAGTTTGCATTCTTAAAAAAAAAAACTTCCTTTAACATATGATAATAAATTGTCACCTTAATTCCCTACGATCGTTCAAATCTTAATTGTCATATAACTTTAACATCTTAACAAATTCGCTAAATGATTTCGACACTTCAAAACAAAGCTCCTTAGCAAATTTAGCCAAATGCCTATACTATTAAAAATGTATTATGAAACTTTACACAATAATTACAATAATCATACATTGATTTTCGTTGCATTGTAGCCTAATATGTTACAGGGGGGATAGCCTAATAAATGAGCAGATTATCCTTGTCCACATAATCACACTCATAATAAAGGCCAGCTGAATAGCAGGTCAATTATACTTTTCTTTATGTGTATTGTAAAACGTATGTAAAATGTTTGTATTCTTTAATTTGTATTCACATGAAGCAAACGGCCATGAGAGGACTGTTGAAGGGAGTTAATTAAACTCATAGGAATATATTGACACAGAGGAGATATATATAGGAAATATATATACGATTGTACTGGATCACATTATAAGATGCAATGGATCCTAATCTTAATCACTTGACCCAATTTTCTTCGACTTGCTTTTGTAATATTATCCAATTTGTTCCTCATCAATAAATAAATCAGAATCATATGGGAAAATACAGGTTTCTCAAAGAAAAAAAAGTCAAACCTACAACTGCTAGATCCTTTCCTCGTTTCATATTAGTAACCCCATATAGCTGATTAATACATATTGTCATAAAATCAGGATGAGTTCGCAAGCGTTAACCTGTAAATCAGTAGTAAACTTTTGGTTGAAACCTGCTTCAACTGGACCAAATAGCTTGCTGTCGGCTGATTTGGAATTTTAAACATTTACGATGCAGACAGAATTTCTGGGCAACAGTTAATCACTTTCAAACCAGTTTTTCCACCACAAACCTAGACAAAACCCGCCCGCTCAAGAAAATTGATCAGGAAAAAGTAGATTTAATTGTCTAACGTGAACAATATTTTAGTGGCTAAATAGTATATTTATTTGTGTAGTTATATGTCTCGATCAACATCACAAAAGCATTTGAGGGGGATGGATCAAACAATAGTTCAAAGAAATTGGATTTTGTCAGGGTAGGGCATAGGACATAAGGCATAGGGGATAGGGACCTTTGCATTGATTTATTTAAGAAAACAATTCAATTGCTAAAAAAATGCTCGTACTTGGTCATATAAGGGAGAAGGGTGAAGAAGAATTTTGAATACCTCAAGGGTAGTATTGGCCCCACCCTTTTTCTAATTTATTTGGTCTTAGTGAAGCCGCATTTCATAGCAGGGTTCATGTAATGTTGCGATTGTTGCAAATACAGTTTAAACCCCAAATGTGAAGATGAAACAAAAAAATTCAAAATTATTGGAAGTCAAATGAATTTCACTTATTGCTTTTAATTAAAAAAATTGTATAAATTACAAATTAATAAGTTCAAAATAACATAAATCTAAACATTAATGAAGTCAGGATCCTCGGGACAGACCCGAAGCTGCCGGGAGGTCGAGCCAGTACAGAGCGGCAAAAAGAGAACTGGTCAAAGCGATCAGAGAAAGCAAGGCGCGCTGCTGGAGCGCACTGCGCGAGGACGTGAACAGCGACCCCTGGGGACAGGGGTACAAACTGGTCATGAGGAAACTCGCGCAGAGACCCCGGGTTCGTGCCGATGGAGCTGAGAAGATGCGGACCATCGTGGACGGACTATTCCCGGATCACCGGGTCAGAGACGACACCCCTTTGCGGGTGATCGCCGAAGAGGTCCCTTTGTTCACGCGCCAAGAGTTGGAGAGAGCGGTCAGCTCCATGAAGAACAAGAAGGCCCCGGGCCCAGACAATGTACCGTCAGAGGTGCTGAAACTGGTGGCGAAATGCCGCCCTCAGATCCTTCTGGACATGTACAATGTCTGCTTGAAAGCGGGAATGTTCGCATCCAGCTGGAAACTGGCCAAGCTCGTCCTTCTGAGCAAAAAAAGGGGCCCACCGGACGCTCCATTGTCGTACCGCCCTCTGTGCATGTTGGACACGGCGGGAAAACTGATGGAGAGGTTGTTGAAACCGAGAATCGGAGAGGCTGTGCGAGTGGCAGGGGACCTCTCGGCCCTACAACACGGGTTCAGAGAGGGCCACTCCACACTCAGTGCCATCTCGGAGGTCGTAGCTTCGGTGACACGAGCGGATCAGGCGTGCCACGTGGCTCGTCCGATCGTGCTGCTGGTCACGCTTGACGTCAAGAACGTGTTCAACTCGGCACGGTGGTGCGACATTCTGGTCGCACTGGAAAGAACAGTCACGTTACCTGGGTACCTTCTCGCCATAGTGAGAGATTATCTAAGGGACCGGCGGCTGATGTACGAGACGGACCGGGGTTTCGTTACCAGGGCCGTCACCTCTGGGGCAGCCCAGGGATCGGTGCTGGGGCCGGATCACTGGAATGTCTCGTATGACAGCTTGTTTCGCACGGAGATGCCACACAGAACGTTCCTCGTGGGATACGGCCGACGACGTGGCGGCGGTCATCAACGAACGAAACGCAGAGTTGGCCCAATTGAGGCTGAATCAGGTCATGCGTCCGGTGGAAGGCTGGATGCGCGATCACGGCCTTCAGCTGGCTCTCTCCAAAACGGAGATAGTCATGCTGACGAGGAGGCGGATACCCACGATCATTCCGATGCGGGAGGGTACCGAAGTGATCGAGACGCAGAGGACGGCCAGGTACCGGGGTGTGGTGCTGGACAACAAGCTCACTTACTGGGACCACATCAGAAGCGTGTGTGACGAGGCGGCCGAAGTGACATCCTGCCTCGGAAGACTGATGGCCAACATTGGAGGACCGAGTCAGGGGAAACGGAGGCTGCTGCTGACGACGGCACAGGCCGTCATGCTCTACGGAGTTGAGATCTGGGCAGATGCGACGAAGGTGAAGAAATACCAGACTCGCATGCTGGCGTTGCAGAGACGCGGCACGCTCAGGGTCGCGTACTCGTACCGCACGGTCTCCCAGGCGGCGGTGCTGGTCATTGCAGGAGTCATCCCAATCGACCTGCTGGCACAAGAGAAGAAGACCATCTGGGGGCGTACTCCCGAGATGGATCGGGAAGAGGCTGCCGAGCTGGCCCGTGGCCAAACAATGGTCGCCTGGCAGCGTTGATGGGACGAAGACACGACCGGAAGGTGGACATGGCGACTCATCAGGAACCTGGAGCCGTGGGTTTGCCGCGACCACGGGGAGGTGAACTTTTACCTCACCCAGTTCCTGACAGGTCATGGCTACTTCCGTCTGTACCTCCACTGAATGGGCAAGGTCGACTCGCCCAGGTGCAAGTACTGCGGACATGACGGAGACGACGTGCATCACACTTTCTTCGCGTGCCGTCGCTTTGACGAAGAACGGACTGCCCTCGCCGACTCGGTCGGCGGTCATCTGACCCCGGACAACATCGTGGGGAAGTTGCTGCAGGGCAGCGTCAGCTGGAACGCAGTGGCTGACTTCGTCATGTCCGTCCTGCGCCAGAAGACGACAGACGGGTGTCTCGATTGATCCCAAAACCGAGGACAGCAAACGGATGATCATCAACTGAGG
Organism: Flexamia atlantica; assembly: GCA_035578135.1. Lineage (NCBI taxonomy): Eukaryota > Metazoa > Arthropoda > Insecta > Hemiptera > Cicadellidae > Flexamia > Flexamia atlantica. Next base: position 215,900,653 of record JAQJVK010000001.1, read on the forward strand.
AGTCCCGAAAGGGACAGCAGCGCGGAGTCCTGAAAGGGAAAGAGGTCACGCATTGCGATGTCGCAATGAGCAGACGCACGGGTCGATCGCAATGATGTGGTGACAGCACGCGAGGGGTTTTTTAGCAGGTATGCCCAGGGAGATGTACAGACAACTCAGTACGCTCCAAGCCGCCTCGAGCCTCGAGGCGGGGCCTCGATATCAATGGTGTCGGTCAGAGGCTGGAGATTCCTGCTCGTCGCTTTGCTCACTTGAGCGAGCGGCGTAGAGTGAGCGAGCGGCGTATAGGGCCCGCATTTCGGTGCGGGTAAGAGCTATTTTAACCTCCTTTCCAGCGTGGATAAAAAAAGTCAGGATACAATTCATGAAGTAGAATTTCTAAATATACTATCCATAATTTTACGACCATAATTATTTGAAAATCTCTTCATGATTCTACTAAATTTCATAGATTTATTTCAATCAATTCAATTATTTGCTAATTGAGTATTATTGTGTTTACTTATATTTTGTGATGCGATGAATTATGTTTTGAATGTCATATTTTTCTTGTGTGTTGTTTGATTTGGTGTTGTTTTTGTATACATTTTCTTTGTTTTTAAGTAAACAATTTTAGGTAATTTATTTGAATAAAATAAATACATACAAATTGAAATGATTGTTTGATAATACAATCAGTAAAATGAATAGCTGTTAATGAATAATTTATAAGAAATAAAACCAAATAGTGCAACTACTGTTAATTTGTATGTGAGCATCGCATGGTCATTTTTTACTTTGACCATAAAGGTAATTTATGTGATTATAAAAATAGTATGAACTTATTTAAATTAATGCAATAATTTATCATAGGCTTATTGTATTGATTGATAAAATATAAAAATGTTTTAAATGCATTTTGAAAATATATTTAATCTACGACCGTTGCAATAATCACCAATAACGATGTTACAACTAATGTCATAATGAGGTCCATCAGGCCCGGCGACAGGATTTTCGGGCCACTGTGCAATCTACAATGCCGGGCCCTAAGACATGGCGACTTTTTTCTATTTGTTTTGTGCGTTTTTAGGCTCTCTTTCTGCTGTTTCGGGACCTTTTTCGGTGTTTCCGGGCCGCCTACGAGCCCGGGCCCCTATGCATTTGCCCCCCTGCCCTCTCCTGTCTCCGGCCTTGCCATTATTAAACCAAATACTAACCCGTTGCATAAAGTTAACTTTATGCAACTGGTGTCACTTTATGATACAGGTTCTAGACCAATGGGAGCGCGGCATTTGACGAAAGTAGTGTCCTAATGACAATTACGCAATTCGCACAACAGCTCATTGTTGCATTACGATTCATGTTTGAGTTGACTTATTCCATCAGCTGATTGGTCCACAACGATTCATGGTTAAGTCTGCTTATGTGCCTAACCTCAAATTTGAGTTGACCTTTTCCATCATTAGTAAAAGTCATGAGTTTTGTTTAACTTCGGGGGAAATTTTTCGTATATTGTTGGTCGTAGATAAAGTAGTGTATGCAACGATTGTATTATGCCTTTAAGCCACTCGTGAGATATTTAGACTCACTCATGGCTTAAAGACATTCATAATACAATCGTTGCATAAACTACTATTAAAATGACGTGTTTCGAGTTTTTTTTATTTATGATATTAATTAAATCAAATAGTACAGTTCCTCCTAATTTGTATATACGAGCATAACGTGTTAATTTACTTTTCCTTTTTAACTTTGACCAAACAGGTACTTTATGTATTATATAAATAGTATGAACCCATTGGATATGCTGCAATGATTTAATATAGACCGAATATATTGGTTATAAGTTGGTTGAAAGCCAATAAATTACTAGGTTCTTGAGCAGGTATAAAAATCTCAAAAAAAATATTTACTGGCCAATTTTATAGAATGATAGTTCGACCCCCAAAAAAGAAAACAATTGTTGCTCTGCATAATAAGTAAAAGCCATGAAAAGTTTTTATTCTTTAAACATTTACCCTCTATAATTAGGATGCGTAAATATATTTAAATAAGACATCTAAACAAGAGGTCCTATATATACATTTATAAAAAAAACAATCTTTAGCAAATATAACAGGCGTTTTCACGATAAAAAATCACAAAGTAAGTTTCAATTAAAGCTACCACCAATGGTTATTATTAAACATGACCATCTCCATATTTTAAGTGTTTGTTGTGATTTGTCAGATAAAAGTGTTTGTAAACCGAAATAAAAATCAGTTTGGGTTTCTTACACTGATTTTGTTACACATATTTATTATAATATGTAATGGAAAATATCACTTTGTTAATCATCCAGGAATATTTAATTTTTCAAAATGGAGATAGCCGCATTTGAAACCAAAGGTTTCATATTTAAACTAGTAGAGTTTTTCAGCTCTGACGCTAGAGCGCAGCAGCTGTCGTTCTTGGAGTTGCCGACACGCCACAACAAACAAAATTGTGAAATGACAGTCACTTTGGTTTAACAAGGTGATTGTTAACTGCTTCCAATGAAGAACATGTCACTTAAAAAATAGAGTTCTGGATGTGTAAGTTGATTGATTCTTCTATTTTATACTTTCTAGAAAGTAGCACAAAACGATTTTCATTTACCATGAACTCTAATAGGTAGCACTGTTAGGAATTGACTTAAAAAATAATATTGTGCTGTTAATATATTGTGTAATAATATTTTTAATCCCTAATAATTTCATTTTTATTACAATATACTACAAGATATATACAAGAAAAAAAATGTAAAGATTTTTGAGTGTGTATTTTAAAGGCGTTATTTTTTTATAATAAAAAATGGTTTAGGTTACCTTATCGTCAATTGATCCTATTTCAGTAGAAAACACTACAGCTGTTTCGTACTGCTTATATGGAGTACATCTTCATGGAATAATTAAAACCGTCGAATTAAAACTTGATATTACTCATAGTTGAGTTTGTCAGTTGATGATAAAACAAATGACACGGACACAAACACACACGGAGACGAAAAAACAAACATTTAAAAAACTTGGCCAAGTACTGTTAATTGAGAAGGCGTGATGCGGCATCGGTAATTAGCAGGTCATGACTCATGTTATTTTTTGGGCTGGCCCAAATACAACTTCAAACTATCCTGAGACGTATGATCACTATCTTTTAAGCTATAATGATGCCTATTTCAATTTGTTACATTGATTCGTCAGTAGGGTTGCATGTTTACGACAGGATTTAGGAGCTTGCAAAAGAGCAAAAGTAACCGAATATGAACATTTATTGTGTCCATATTGAATTTGGGTATGGTATAAGTTATATAATTAAAATTGATAAAAAAGTATTCATGAACAAATATATAGATTTAAAAATAAGTATTTTAACACAATTTTAGAATTCCAAAACATGCTTTCATCTATGCCTAGGTACACTAAAATAGGCATATCTAATTAATTCTTAAATTTGTAAACATGCATATCCTAGGTGCACTTATAGTCCTGCATCTGACAATGTTATCTGTGTGCAAATTTTGTACAGAGAATTTTACGTTTTTCTTTTGTTATGTGGGTCTAAAGAGAGGTTTTCCACTTGGGTGTCAAGCACGCAAGTGGTACGTTCTCCGGCTATGACGTCATCAAAATAGCGGATAAGCAATTTTTAAATGCGTGTCAAAACTATTTGTCCGATCGGAATAAACTTTTTTTTGTTTGGAAGATAATTTTTTATGCTAACCGATTTACGTTTACACATTTATCGTATTAACAATACTTTTTAAGTAATTTTGAAAATACCTTTTTTTAATATACTTTTTACTAAAATTCTTTATATAACTTTTTACCTAAAAATATCTAGTTACCTTTTTAACTTTTTTTTTAAAGAAATTCCTGACAAAACCTTCATCTGAAAATCTGTCACCTGACACTATCCCGGATGTTGTTTGAGCAGTTACAAGTACAGGGTGTTATTTTTAAAACGCAACCCATTTTTAAGATTGAATAATTCATATATAAATATGAAATAAGTATTGTTTTATGGTTCTTTGCGTTTTATACAATCTATTATTTAAGTTTGATAACATTTAGTTCACCTTATATGCTCAAAAAATCCGCGAGAGGCATTTGTTTGAAGTTATGCTCTCTCCATCAAATTCCCGAACACGTGTTGAATTTCTTGCATTACATTTGTTTTGTTTGTTTTGAGGTACTTAATATGATGTGACTTTTTTTAGGCCTTACTTTGTATGTATCCCCAAAGAACATAATAATATAGTGGGGTCAAATCCAGGGATCTTGTGGGGAAATAATCCTTCACCGATAAAATCAAGTTTTGGGTTGCGTTTTTAATGTGTGTGTCTCTAAGCACGATAACTCGCGTAAAATGGTCCGATCTGAATGAAATTTGCCACAGACATGTAAAGAGGTAATTATTCTACGAAAACAATTCAAAAGCTATTCAGCACCTTAAAACAAACATAACAAATTTAATGCAAGAAATTTAAAGAGGCACCTTGCATCACAGCAAATTCATATTCGGGGATTTGATTGAAAGAGCATAACTTTATACAAATGCCAATGGTGGACTGTTTGAGCACATAATGTGAACTAAATGTGATCAAACTTAAATAATAGGTTGTATAAAATGTAAAGATCAATAAAACAATACTCATTACACATTCATATGTGCATTATTAAATTTTAAAAATGGGTTGCGTTTAAAAAAAAAACACCCTGTATAAACATGATGTGAAAACAACTCGAGATGCAAAGTAAATCATATTTACCAATCAATTAATTACTCTTAATAAACGTCTCAGTGTGTTTGAAACAAATATTGAGAGTAAAATGACTGAATTTAAAGAATCTCTAGATTTTTTCTCAACAAAATTGATAGCTATGAGAAGAAGATTAAGGAAACCACTGACAGAATTAAATCCCTGGAAAAATCTCAATCGGATTTCGAAACAAAAACTAAACTTCTAAGTCAAGAGGTCAGAGGTCCCAGCCCCCCCCCCCCCAAGAGCAATGGCGCATGCGCCCCCAAACCAAGCCTAATGCCCCCCCAAAGCATGACAACCACCCCCCATCCTTTAATTTCCAACATTAGTTAGTATGTCAATTAAATCACACACTTTATATCCTCCCCTATCAAAAGGTATTATAGCGTTTTATTTACCAAACTCTTAAAACACAATTGACTACTAAGCATCAAGTAATAAAGTGATAAAGCATACAATAATAAAGCATACCAGCTTTAGGTAATAAAGTGATATGACTTCAATTTATAGGTAAGTCTAGTTCCAATAGCGTCAGTAAAAAAGTCACAAATATGTTGCTAGTTAATGAAAATAATGAAGTTTTTTCATACAGTATGTGACACTAGTAATACAATACAAATAAGCAGTGTTGTAATATATTTCGCAACAATGGCTGAAAATGAAAATGAGGTTTGCAGGCTCGAGATCGTGTTTCAAGCATTCAAACAAATAAATGATCAGCTGACTTTCGGTTCTAGGGCCGAAAGTTTTTGGCCCTCTGGCGGAAAAAGCTGGTTTCGGCTACCAAATAAAGTTAGTAAAACAGGTGATTACGTCGCGGCGTTGTGTGGCAAAAATCTTTTTCACCACACTGGTAAAAGACTTACCACCAGAAAGAACCACCAGATGAATCACCTGTTTTACAAACTTCAAACGCGGGCCGAAACAGCTACAATTCATATGGCGCGCCAAATAACCCAAATTATTTTCTCACCTTACATGGACAGTGGATATTTGCAAAGCAAACCATAATTCAAAAATCCTCGGCTTTAGCCGTTTTTTATGTATTTAGGATGCCTACCGGGTAAATCCCCGCAGCTCAAGTCTAAAATCCCCGATTTTACCCATTTTTTTGTTAAGTAAATTTCCTCAACCCAAGTCTTACATCCTCGGTTAACCCCTTTTTTTAACCTCAGCACGGCCTCCAAAATACCCGAAAACCGGGTAAATACCAGGTTTTTGGCAACAATGCTAACGGACTAACGGATGTATCAGACTGGGGCCACAGACCGTGTCTGATACCATGGGCCTTTCATGGGCCCGATGTCAGACAGGGTTGCCAGTCGAGCCAACCGCCCTTCAAAATAATTTAACAATTATAGATTAACGTGGAGATTCCGGGGATGGCGAAATTGAATACATGACGATGGCAATCCTGATTAAATGGTTAGATAAATAAACAATACTTTTAACTGTTACGTATATGGTTATGGACATTTATTTGTTTTTAATTTTCCCTTAATCGCTGGTTTAAAATTCCTCACAAAAAACCAAAATTCCTTCCGAAAAATCATGCCCCCCCCCCAAAAAATTTTGATGGCGCAAATTGCGCCATGCCCCCCCCCTCTGGGCACCCCTGCAAGAGGTAGCTTCTTATAAAATTAAATTTGAAGAATTGGAACAGTACAACAGAATTAATACAACGGTAGACTACGAAAATTACTACGTGTACATAAAAATTGAGGATAAAACTTTCAATCTGCTTTGTCGACAGTTCTGATGCTAGCGATCCAAGCGTGGAAGTTTGGAACTCTTTAGTCCTGTTTAACAACGTAGAACGACGTGAAGGCTGATTTAAGTTCATTTCAAGTACAGTATAATCGTGATTGTTCAATAAGTAAGTTTTAAACTTTTGTACAGGGCTAAAGTACTCTATCCCAGAGAATATTTCCGGAAAATTTTCAAATACTTGTTTAACAGTACAAAGCTACGGGCATGTTGTGTGCGTCATATCGTAGGCATATATAATAGTCCGGCATCTGACAATGTTATCTGTGTGCAAATTTTGTACAGAGAATTTTACGTTTTTATTTTGTTATATGAGTCTAAAGAAAGGTTTTCCACTTGGGTGTCAAGCACTGCAAGTGGCGTGCAGAGACGCGGCACGCTCAGGGTCGCGTACTCGTACCGCACGGTCTCCCAGGCGGCGGTGCTGGTCATTGCAGGAGTCATCCCAATCGACCTGCTGGCACAAGAGAAGAAGACCATCTGGGGGCGTACTCCCGAGATGGATCGGGAAGAGGCTGCCGAGCTGGCCCGTGGCCAAACAATGGTCGCCTGGCAGCGTTGATGGGACGAAGACACGACCGGAAGGTGGACATGGCGACTCATCAGGAACCTGGAGCCGTGGGTTTGCCGCGACCACGGGGAGGTGAACTTTTACCTCACCCAGTTCCTGACAGGTCATGGCTACTTCCGTCTGTACCTCCACTGAATGGGCAAGGTCGACTCGCCCAGGTGCAAGTACTGCGGACATGACGGAGACGACGTGCATCACACTTTCTTCGCGTGCCGTCGCTTTGACGAAGAACGGACTGCCCTCGCCGACTCGGTCGGCGGTCATCTGACCCCGGACAACATCGTGGGGAAGTTGCTGCAGGGCAGCGTCAGCTGGAACGCAGTGGCTGACTTCGTCATGTCCGTCCTGCGCCAGAAGACGACAGACGGGTGTCTCGATTGATCCCAAAACCGAGGACAGCAAACGGATGATCATCAACTGAGGAGTCCCGAAAGGGACAGCAGCGCGGAGTCCTGAAAGGGAAAGAGGTCACGCATTGCGATGTCGCAATGAGCAGACGCACGGGTCGATCGCAATGATGTGGTGACAGCACGCGAGGGGTTTTTTAGCAGGTATGCCCAGGGAGATGTACAGACAACTCAGTACGCTCCAAGCCGCCTCGAGCCTCGAGGCGGGGCCTCGATATCAATGGTGTCGGTCAGAGGCTGGAGATTCCTGCTCGTCGCTTTGCTCACTTGAGCGAGCGGCGTAGAGTGAGCGAGCGGCGTATAGGGCCCGCATTTCGGTGCGGGTAAGAGCTATTTTAACCTCCTTTCCAGCGTGGATAAAAAAAGTCAGGATACAATTCATGAAGTAGAATTTCTAAATATACTATCCATAATTTTACGACCATAATTATTTGAAAATCTCTTCATGATTCTACTAAATTTCATAGATTTATTTCAATCAATTCAATTATTTGCTAATTGAGTATTATTGTGTTTACTTATATTTTGTGATGCGATGAATTATGTTTTGAATGTCATATTTTTCTTGTGTGTTGTTTGATTTGGTGTTGTTTTTGTATACATTTTCTTTGTTTTTAAGTAAACAATTTTAGGTAATTTATTTGAATAAAATAAATACATACAAATTGAAATGATTGTTTGATAATACAATCAGTAAAATGAATAGCTGTTAATGAATAATTTATAAGAAATAAAACCAAATAGTGCAACTACTGTTAATTTGTATGTGAGCATCGCATGGTCATTTTTTACTTTGACCATAAAGGTAATTTATGTGATTATAAAAATAGTATGAACTTATTTAAATTAATGCAATAATTTATCATAGGCTTATTGTATTGATTGATAAAATATAAAAATGTTTTAAATGCATTTTGAAAATATATTTAATCTACGACCGTTGCAATAATCACCAATAACGATGTTACAACTAATGTCATAATGAGGTCCATCAGGCCCGGCGACAGGATTTTCGGGCCACTGTGCAATCTACAATGCCGGGCCCTAAGACATGGCGACTTTTTTCTATTTGTTTTGTGCGTTTTTAGGCTCTCTTTCTGCTGTTTCGGGACCTTTTTCGGTGTTTCCGGGCCGCCTACGAGCCCGGGCCCCTATGCATTTGCCCCCCTGCCCTCTCCTGTCTCCGGCCTTGCCATTATTAAACCAAATACTAACCCGTTGCATAAAGTTAACTTTATGCAACTGGTGTCACTTTATGATACAGGTTCTAGACCAATGGGAGCGCGGCATTTGACGAAAGTAGTGTCCTAATGACAATTACGCAATTCGCACAACAGCTCATTGTTGCATTACGATTCATGTTTGAGTTGACTTATTCCATCAGCTGATTGGTCCACAACGATTCATGGTTAAGTCTGCTTATGTGCCTAACCTCAAATTTGAGTTGACCTTTTCCATCATTAGTAAAAGTCATGAGTTTTGTTTAACTTCGGGGGAAATTTTTCGTATATTGTTGGTCGTAGATAAAGTAGTGTATGCAACGATTGTATTATGCCTTTAAGCCACTCGTGAGATATTTAGACTCACTCATGGCTTAAAGACATTCATAATACAATCGTTGCATAAACTACTATTAAAATGACGTGTTTCGAGTTTTTTTTATTTATGATATTAATTAAATCAAATAGTACAGTTCCTCCTAATTTGTATATACGAGCATAACGTGTTAATTTACTTTTCCTTTTTAACTTTGACCAAACAGGTACTTTATGTATTATATAAATAGTATGAACCCATTGGATATGCTGCAATGATTTAATATAGACCGAATATATTGGTTATAAGTTGGTTGAAAGCCAATAAATTACTAGGTTCTTGAGCAGGTATAAAAATCTCAAAAAAAATATTTACTGGCCAATTTTATAGAATGATAGTTCGACCCCCAAAAAAGAAAACAATTGTTGCTCTGCATAATAAGTAAAAGCCATGAAAAGTTTTTATTCTTTAAACATTTACCCTCTATAATTAGGATGCGTAAATATATTTAAATAAGACATCTAAACAAGAGGTCCTATATATACATTTATAAAAAAAACAATCTTTAGCAAATATAACAGGCGTTTTCACGATAAAAAATCACAAAGTAAGTTTCAATTAAAGCTACCACCAATGGTTATTATTAAACATGACCATCTCCATATTTTAAGTGTTTGTTGTGATTTGTCAGATAAAAGTGTTTGTAAACCGAAATAAAAATCAGTTTGGGTTTCTTACACTGATTTTGTTACACATATTTATTATAATATGTAATGGAAAATATCACTTTGTTAATCATCCAGGAATATTTAATTTTTCAAAATGGAGATAGCCGCATTTGAAACCAAAGGTTTCATATTTAAACTAGTAGAGTTTTTCAGCTCTGACGCTAGAGCGCAGCAGCTGTCGTTCTTGGAGTTGCCGACACGCCACAACAAACAAAATTGTGAAATGACAGTCACTTTGGTTTAACAAGGTGATTGTTAACTGCTTCCAATGAAGAACATGTCACTTAAAAAATAGAGTTCTGGATGTGTAAGTTGATTGATTCTTCTATTTTATACTTTCTAGAAAGTAGCACAAAACGATTTTCATTTACCATGAACTCTAATAGGTAGCACTGTTAGGAATTGACTTAAAAAATAATATTGTGCTGTTAATATATTGTGTAATAATATTTTTAATCCCTAATAATTTCATTTTTATTACAATATACTACAAGATATATACAAGAAAAAAAATGTAAAGATTTTTGAGTGTGTATTTTAAAGGCGTTATTTTTTTATAATAAAAAATGGTTTAGGTTACCTTATCGTCAATTGATCCTATTTCAGTAGAAAACACTACAGCTGTTTCGTACTGCTTATATGGAGTACATCTTCATGGAATAATTAAAACCGTCGAATTAAAACTTGATATTACTCATAGTTGAGTTTGTCAGTTGATGATAAAACAAATGACACGGACACAAACACACACGGAGACGAAAAAACAAACATTTAAAAAACTTGGCCAAGTACTGTTAATTGAGAAGGCGTGATGCGGCATCGGTAATTAGCAGGTCATGACTCATGTTATTTTTTGGGCTGGCCCAAATACAACTTCAAACTATCCTGAGACGTATGATCACTATCTTTTAAGCTATAATGATGCCTATTTCAATTTGTTACATTGATTCGTCAGTAGGGTTGCATGTTTACGACAGGATTTAGGAGCTTGCAAAAGAGCAAAAGTAACCGAATATGAACATTTATTGTGTCCATATTGAATTTGGGTATGGTATAAGTTATATAATTAAAATTGATAAAAAAGTATTCATGAACAAATATATAGATTTAAAAATAAGTATTTTAACACAATTTTAGAATTCCAAAACATGCTTTCATCTATGCCTAGGTACACTAAAATAGGCATATCTAATTAATTCTTAAATTTGTAAACATGCATATCCTAGGTGCACTTATAGTCCTGCATCTGACAATGTTATCTGTGTGCAAATTTTGTACAGAGAATTTTACGTTTTTCTTTTGTTATGTGGGTCTAAAGAGAGGTTTTCCACTTGGGTGTCAAGCACGCAAGTGGTACGTTCTCCGGCTATGACGTCATCAAAATAGCGGATAAGCAATTTTTAAATGCGTGTCAAAACTATTTGTCCGATCGGAATAAACTTTTTTTTGTTTGGAAGATAATTTTTTATGCTAACCGATTTACGTTTACACATTTATCGTATTAACAATACTTTTTAAGTAATTTTGAAAATACCTTTTTTTAATATACTTTTTACTAAAATTCTTTATATAACTTTTTACCTAAAAATATCTAGTTACCTTTTTAACTTTTTTTTTAAAGAAATTCCTGACAAAACCTTCATCTGAAAATCTGTCACCTGACACTATCCCGGATGTTGTTTGAGCAGTTACAAGTACAGGGTGTTATTTTTAAAACGCAACCCATTTTTAAGATTGAATAATTCATATATAAATATGAAATAAGTATTGTTTTATGGTTCTTTGCGTTTTATACAATCTATTATTTAAGTTTGATAACATTTAGTTCACCTTATATGCTCAAAAAATCCGCGAGAGGCATTTGTTTGAAGTTATGCTCTCTCCATCAAATTCCCGAACACGTGTTGAATTTCTTGCATTACATTTGTTTTGTTTGTTTTGAGGTACTTAATATGATGTGACTTTTTTTAGGCCTTACTTTGTATGTATCCCCAAAGAACATAATAATATAGTGGGGTCAAATCCAGGGATCTTGTGGGGAAATAATCCTTCACCGATAAAATCAAGTTTTGGGTTGCGTTTTTAATGTGTGTGTCTCTAAGCACGATAACTCGCGTAAAATGGTCCGATCTGAATGAAATTTGCCACAGACATGTAAAGAGGTAATTATTCTACGAAAACAATTCAAAAGCTATTCAGCACCTTAAAACAAACATAACAAATTTAATGCAAGAAATTTAAAGAGGCACCTTGCATCACAGCAAATTCATATTCGGGGATTTGATTGAAAGAGCATAACTTTATACAAATGCCAATGGTGGACTGTTTGAGCACATAATGTGAACTAAATGTGATCAAACTTAAATAATAGGTTGTATAAAATGTAAAGATCAATAAAACAATACTCATTACACATTCATATGTGCATTATTAAATTTTAAAAATGGGTTGCGTTTAAAAAAAAAACACCCTGTATAAACATGATGTGAAAACAACTCGAGATGCAAAGTAAATCATATTTACCAATCAATTAATTACTCTTAATAAACGTCTCAGTGTGTTTGAAACAAATATTGAGAGTAAAATGACTGAATTTAAAGAATCTCTAGATTTTTTCTCAACAAAATTGATAGCTATGAGAAGAAGATTAAGGAAACCACTGACAGAATTAAATCCCTGGAAAAATCTCAATCGGATTTCGAAACAAAAACTAAACTTCTAAGTCAAGAGGTCAGAGGTCCCAGCCCCCCCCCCCCCCCAAGAGCAATGGCGCATGCGCCCCCAAACCAAGCCTAATGCCCCCCCAAAGCATGACAACCACCCCCCATCCTTTAATTTCCAACATTAGTTAGTATGTCAATTAAATCACACACTTTATATCCTCCCCTATCAAAAGGTATTATAGCGTTTTATTTACCAAACTCTTAAAACACAATTGACTACTAAGCATCAAGTAATAAAGTGATAAAGCATACAATAATAAAGCATACCAGCTTTAGGTAATAAAGTGATATGACTTCAATTTATAGGTAAGTCTAGTTCCAATAGCGTCAGTAAAAAAGTCACAAATATGTTGCTAGTTAATGAAAATAATGAAGTTTTTTCATACAGTATGTGACACTAGTAATACAATACAAATAAGCAGTGTTGTAATATATTTCGCAACAATGGCTGAAAATGAAAATGAGGTTTGCAGGCTCGAGATCGTGTTTCAAGCATTCAAACAAATAAATGATCAGCTGACTTTCGGTTCTAGGGCCGAAAGTTTTTGGCCCTCTGGCGGAAAAAGCTGGTTTCGGCTACCAAATAAAGTTAGTAAAACAGGTGATTACGTCGCGGCGTTGTGTGGCAAAAATCTTTTTCACCACACTGGTAAAAGACTTACCACCAGAAAGAACCACCAGATGAATCACCTGTTTTACAAACTTCAAACGCGGGCCGAAACAGCTACAATTCATATGGCGCGCCAAATAACCCAAATTATTTTCTCACCTTACATGGACAGTGGATATTTGCAAAGCAAACCATAATTCAAAAATCCTCGGCTTTAGCCGTTTTTTATGTATTTAGGATGCCTACCGGGTAAATCCCCGCAGCTCAAGTCTAAAATCCCCGATTTTACCCATTTTTTTGTTAAGTAAATTTCCTCAACCCAAGTCTTACATCCTCGGTTAACCCCTTTTTTTAACCTCAGCACGGCCTCCAAAATACCCGAAAACCGGGTAAATACCAGGTTTTTGGCAACAATGCTAACGGACTAACGGATGTATCAGACTGGGGCCACAGACCGTGTCTGATACCATGGGCCTTTCATGGGCCCGATGTCAGACAGGGTTGCCAGTCGAGCCAACCGCCCTTCAAAATAATTTAACAATTATAGATTAACGTGGAGATTCCGGGGATGGCGAAATTGAATACATGACGATGGCAATCCTGATTAAATGGTTAGATAAATAAACAATACTTTTAACTGTTACGTATATGGTTATGGACATTTATTTGTTTTTAATTTTCCCTTAATCGCTGGTTTAAAATTCCTCACAAAAAACCAAAATTCCTTCCGAAAAATCATGCCCCCCCCCCAAAAAATTTTGATGGCGCAAATTGCGCCATGCCCCCCCCCTCTGGGCACCCCTGCAAGAGGTAGCTTCTTATAAAATTAAATTTGAAGAATTGGAACAGTACAACAGAATTAATACAACGGTAGACTACGAAAATTACTACGTGTACATAAAAATTGAGGATAAAACTTTCAATCTGCTTTGTCGACAGTTCTGATGCTAGCGATCCAAGCGTGGAAGTTTGGAACTCTTTAGTCCTGTTTAACAACGTAGAACGACGTGAAGGCTGATTTAAGTTCATTTCAAGTACAGTATAATCGTGATTGTTCAATAAGTAAGTTTTAAACTTTTGTACAGGGCTAAAGTACTCTATCCCAGAGAATATTTCCGGAAAATTTTCAAATACTTGTTTAACAGTACAAAGCTACGGGCATGTTGTGTGCGTCATATCGTAGGCATATATAATAGTCCGGCATCTGACAATGTTATCTGTGTGCAAATTTTGTACAGAGAATTTTACGTTTTTATTTTGTTATATGAGTCTAAAGAAAGGTTTTCCACTTGGGTGTCAAGCACTGCAAGTGGCGTGCAGAGACGCGGCACGCTCAGGGTCGCGTACTCGTACCGCACGGTCTCCCAGGCGGCGGTGCTGGTCATTGCAGGAGTCATCCCAATCGACCTGCTGGCACAAGAGAAGAAGACCATCTGGGGGCGTACTCCCGAGATGGATCGGGAAGAGGCTGCCGAGCTGGCCCGTGGCCAAACAATGGTCGCCTGGCAGCGTTGATGGGACGAAGACACGACCGGAAGGTGGACATGGCGACTCATCAGGAACCTGGAGCCGTGGGTTTGCCGCGACCACGGGGAGGTGAACTTTTACCTCACCCAGTTCCTGACAGGTCATGGCTACTTCCGTCTGTACCTCCACTGAATGGGCAAGGTCGACTCGCCCAGGTGCAAGTACTGCGGACATGACGGAGACGACGTGCATCACACTTTCTTCGCGTGCCGTCGCTTTGACGAAGAACGGACTGCCCTCGCCGACTCGGTCGGCGGTCATCTGACCCCGGACAACATCGTGGGGAAGTTGCTGCAGGGCAGCGTCAGCTGGAACGCAGTGGCTGACTTCGTCATGTCCGTCCTGCGCCAGAAGACGACAGACGGGTGTCTCGATTGATCCCAAAACCGAGGACAGCAAACGGATGATCATCAACTGAGGAGTCCCGAAAGGGACAGCAGCGCGGAGTCCTGAAAGGGAAAGAGGTCACGCATTGCGATGTCGCAATGAGCAGACGCACGGGTCGATCGCAATGATGTGGTGACAGCACGCGAGGGGTTTTTTAGCAGGTATGCCCAGGGAGATGTACAGACAACTCAGTACGCTCCAAGCCGCCTCGAGCCTCGAGGCGGGGCCTCGATATCAATGGTGTCGGTCAGAGGCTGGAGATTCCTGCTCGTCGCTTTGCTCACTTGAGCGAGCGGCGTAGAGTGAGCGAGCGGCGTATAGGGCCCGCATTTCGGTGCGGGTAAGAGCTATTTTAACCTCCTTTCCAGCGTGGATAAAAAAAGTCAGGATACAATTCATGAAGTAGAATTTCTAAATATACTATCCATAATTTTACGACCATAATTATTTGAAAATCTCTTCATGATTCTACTAAATTTCATAGATTTATTTCAATCAATTCAATTATTTGCTAATTGAGTATTATTGTGTTTACTTATATTTTGTGATGCGATGAATTATGTTTTGAATGTCATATTTTTCTTGTGTGTTGTTTGATTTGGTGTTGTTTTTGTATACATTTTCTTTGTTTTTAAGTAAACAATTTTAGGTAATTTATTTGAATAAAATAAATACATACAAATTGAAATGATTGTTTGATAATACAATCAGTAAAATGAATAGCTGTTAATGAATAATTTATAAGAAATAAAACCAAATAGTGCAACTACTGTTAATTTGTATGTGAGCATCGCATGGTCATTTTTTACTTTGACCATAAAGGTAATTTATGTGATTATAAAAATAGTATGAACTTATTTAAATTAATGCAATAATTTATCATAGGCTTATTGTATTGATTGATAAAATATAAAAATGTTTTAAATGCATTTTGAAAATATATTTAATCTACGACCGTTGCAATAATCACCAATAACGATGTTACAACTAATGTCATAATGAGGTCCATCAGGCCCGGCGACAGGATTTTCGGGCCACTGTGCAATCTACAATGCCGGGCCCTAAGACATGGCGACTTTTTTCTATTTGTTTTGTGCGTTTTTAGGCTCTCTTTCTGCTGTTTCGGGACCTTTTTCGGTGTTTCCGGGCCGCCTACGAGCCCGGGCCCCTATGCATTTGCCCCCCTGCCCTCTCCTGTCTCCGGCCTTGCCATTATTAAACCAAATACTAACCCGTTGCATAAAGTTAACTTTATGCAACTGGTGTCACTTTATGATACAGGTTCTAGACCAATGGGAGCGCGGCATTTGACGAAAGTAGTGTCCTAATGACAATTACGCAATTCGCACAACAGCTCATTGTTGCATTACGATTCATGTTTGAGTTGACTTATTCCATCAGCTGATTGGTCCACAACGATTCATGGTTAAGTCTGCTTATGTGCCTAACCTCAAATTTGAGTTGACCTTTTCCATCATTAGTAAAAGTCATGAGTTTTGTTTAACTTCGGGGGAAATTTTTCGTATATTGTTGGTCGTAGATAAAGTAGTGTATGCAACGATTGTATTATGCCTTTAAGCCACTCGTGAGATATTTAGACTCACTCATGGCTTAAAGACATTCATAATACAATCGTTGCATAAACTACTATTAAAATGACGTGTTTCGAGTTTTTTTTATTTATGATATTAATTAAATCAAATAGTACAGTTCCTCCTAATTTGTATATACGAGCATAACGTGTTAATTTACTTTTCCTTTTTAACTTTGACCAAACAGGTACTTTATGTATTATATAAATAGTATGAACCCATTGGATATGCTGCAATGATTTAATATAGACCGAATATATTGGTTATAAGTTGGTTGAAAGCCAATAAATTACTAGGTTCTTGAGCAGGTATAAAAATCTCAAAAAAAATATTTACTGGCCAATTTTATAGAATGATAGTTCGACCCCCAAAAAAGAAAACAATTGTTGCTCTGCATAATAAGTAAAAGCCATGAAAAGTTTTTATTCTTTAAACATTTACCCTTATAATTAGGATGCGTAAATATATTTAAATAAGACATCTAAACAAGAGGTCCTATATATACATTTATAAAAAAAACAATCTTTAGCAAATATAACAGGCGTTTTCACGATAAAAAATCACAAAGTAAGTTTCAATTAAAGCTACCACCAATGGTTATTATTAAACATGACCATATCCATATTTTAAGTGTTTGTTGTGATTTGTCAGATAAAAGTGTTTGTAAACCGAAATAAAAATCAGTTTGGGTTTCTTACACTGATTTTGTTACACATATTTATTATAATATGTAATGGAAAATATCACTTTGTTAATCATCCAGGAATATTTAATTTTTCAAAATGGAGATAGCCGCATTTGAAACCAAAGGTTTCATATTTAAACTAGTAGAGTTTTTCAGCTCTGACGCTAGAGCGCAGCAGCTGTCGTTCTTGGAGTTGCCGACACGCCACAACAAACAAAATTGTGAAATGACAGTCACTTTGGTTTAACAAGGTGATTGTTAACTGCTTCCAATGAAGAACATGTCACTTAAAAAATAGAGTTCTGGATGTGTAAGTTGATTGATTCTTCTATTTTATACTTTCTAGAAAGTAGCACAAAACGATTTTCATTTACCATGAACTCTAATAGGTAGCACTGTTAGGAATTGACTTAAAAAATAATATTGTGCTGTTAATATATTGTGTAATAATATTTTTAATCCCTAATAATTTCATTTTTATTACAATATACTACAAGATATATACAAGAAAAAAAATGTAAAGATTTTTGAGTGTGTATTTTAAAGGCGTTATTTTTTTATAATAAAAAATGGTTTAGGTTACCTTATCGTCAATTGATCCTATTTCAGTAGAAAACACTACAGCTGTTTCGTACTGCTTATATGGAGTACATCTTCATGGAATAATTAAAACCGTCGAATTAAAACTTGATATTACTCATAGTTGAGTTTGTCAGTTGATGATAAAACAAATGACACGGACACAAACACACACGGAGACGAAAAAACAAACATTTAAAAAACTTGGCCAAGTACTGTTAATTGAGAAGGCGTGATGCGGCATCGGTAATTAGCAGGTCATGACTCATGTTATTTTTTGGGCTGGCCCAAATACAACTTCAAACTATCCTGAGACGTATGATCACTATCTTTTAAGCTATAATGATGCCTATTTCAATTTGTTACATTGATTCGTCAGTAGGGTTGCATGTTTACGACAGGATTTAGGAGCTTGCAAAAGAGCAAAAGTAACCGAATATGAACATTTATTGTGTCCATATTGAATTTGGGTATGGTATAAGTTATATAATTAAAATTGATAAAAAAGTATTCATGAACAAATATATAGATTTAAAAATAAGTATTTTAACACAATTTTAGAATTCCAAAACATGCTTTCATCTATGCCTAGGTACACTAAAATAGGCATATCTAATTAATTCTTAAATTTGTAAACATGCATATCCTAGGTGCACTTATAGTCCTGCATCTGACAATGTTATCTGTGTGCAAATTTTGTACAGAGAATTTTACGTTTTTCTTTTGTTATGTGGGTCTAAAGAGAGGTTTTCCACTTGGGTGTCAAGCACGCAAGTGGTACGTTCTCCGGCTATGACGTCATCAAAATAGCGGATAAGCAATTTTTAAATGCGTGTCAAAACTATTTGTCCGATCGGAATAAACTTTTTTTTGTTTGGAAGATAATTTTTTATGCTAACCGATTTACGTTTACACATTTATCGTATTAACAATACTTTTTAAGTAATTTTGAAAATACCTTTTTTTAATATACTTTTTACTAAAATTCTTTATATAACTTTTTACCTAAAAATATCTAGTTACCTTTTTAACTTTTTTTTTTAAAGAAATTCCTGACAAAACCTTCATCTGAAAATCTGTCACCTGACACTATCCCGGATGTTGTTTGAGCAGTTACAAGTACAGGGTGTTATTTTTAAAACGCAACCCATTTTTAAGATTGAATAATTCATATATAAATATGAAATAAGTATTGTTTTATGGTTCTTTGCGTTTTATACAATCTATTATTTAAGTTTGATAACATTTAGTTCACCTTATATGCTCAAAAAATCCGCGAGAGGCATTTGTTTGAAGTTATGCTCTCTCCATCAAATTCCCGAACACGTGTTGAATTTCTTGCATTACATTTGTTTTGTTTGTTTTGAGGTACTTAATATGATGTGACTTTTTTTAGGCCTTACTTTGTATGTATCCCCAAAGAACATAATAATATAGTGGGGTCAAATCCAGGGATCTTGTGGGGAAATAATCCTTCACCGATAAAATCAAGTTTTGGGTTGCGTTTTTAATGTGTGTGTCTCTAAGCACGATAACTCGCGTAAAATGGTCCGATCTGAATGAAATTTGCCACAGACATGTAAAGAGGTAATTATTCTACGAAAACAATTCAAAAGCTATTCAGCACCTTAAAACAAACATAACAAATTTAATGCAAGAAATTTAAAGAGGCACCTTGCATCACAGCAAATTCATATTCGGGGATTTGATTGAAAGAGCATAACTTTATACAAATGCCAATGGTGGACTGTTTGAGCACATAATGTGAACTAAATGTGATCAAACTTAAATAATAGGTTGTATAAAATGTAAAGATCAATAAAACAATACTCATTACACATTCATATGTGCATTATTAAATTTTAAAAATGGGTTGCGTTTAAAAAAAAAACACCCTGTATAAACATGATGTGAAAACAACTCGAGATGCAAAGTAAATCATATTTACCAATCAATTAATTACTCTTAATAAACGTCTCAGTGTGTTTGAAACAAATATTGAGAGTAAAATGACTGAATTTAAAGAATCTCTAGATTTTTTCTCAACAAAATTGATAGCTATGAGAAGAAGATTAAGGAAACCACTGACAGAATTAAATCCCTGGAAAAATCTCAATCGGATTTCGAAACAAAAACTAAACTTCTAAGTCAAGAGGTCAGAGGTCCCAGCCCCCCCCCCCCCCAAGAGCAATGGCGCATGCGCCCCCAAACCAAGCCTAATGCCCCCCCAAAGCATGACAACCACCCCCCATCCTTTAATTTCCAACATTAGTTAGTATGTCAATTAAATCACACACTTTATATCCTCCCCTATCAAAAGGTATTATAGCGTTTTATTTACCAAACTCTTAAAACACAATTGACTACTAAGCATCAAGTAATAAAGTGATAAAGCATACAATAATAAAGCATACCAGCTTTAGGTAATAAAGTGATATGACTTCAATTTATAGGTAAGTCTAGTTCCAATAGCGTCAGTAAAAAAGTCACAAATATGTTGCTAGTTAATGAAAATAATGAAGTTTTTTCATACAGTATGTGACACTAGTAATACAATACAAATAAGCAGTGTTGTAATATATTTCGCAACAATGGCTGAAAATGAAAATGAGGTTTGCAGGCTCGAGATCGTGTTTCAAGCATTCAAACAAATAAATGATCAGCTGACTTTCGGTTCTAGGGCCGAAAGTTTTTGGCCCTCTGGCGGAAAAAGCTGGTTTCGGCTACCAAATAAAGTTAGTAAAACAGGTGATTACGTCGCGGCGTTGTGTGGCAAAAATCTTTTTCACCACACTGGTAAAAGACTTACCACCAGAAAGAACCACCAGATGAATCACCTGTTTTACAAACTTCAAACGCGGGCCGAAACAGCTACAATTCATATGGCGCGCCAAATAACCCAAATTATTTTCTCACCTTACATGGACAGTGGATATTTGCAAAGCAAACCATAATTCAAAAATCCTCGGCTTTAGCCGTTTTTTATGTATTTAGGATGCCTACCGGGTAAATCCCCGCAGCTCAAGTCTAAAATCCCCGATTTTACCCATTTTTTTGTTAAGTAAATTTCCTCAACCCAAGTCTTACATCCTCGGTTAACCCCTTTTTTTAACCTCAGCACGGCCTCCAAAATACCCGAAAACCGGGTAAATACCAGGTTTTTGGCAACAATGCTAACGGACTAACGGATGTATCAGACTGGGGCCACAGACCGTGTCTGATACCATGGGCCTTTCATGGGCCCGATGTCAGACAGGGTTGCCAGTCGAGCCAACCGCCCTTCAAAATAATTTAACAATTATAGATTAACGTGGAGATTCCGGGGATGGCGAAATTGAATACATGACGATGGCAATCCTGATTAAATGGTTAGATAAATAAACAATACTTTTAACTGTTACGTATATGGTTATGGACATTTATTTGTTTTTAATTTTCCCTTAATCGCTGGTTTAAAATTCCTCACAAAAAACCAAAATTCCTTCCGAAAAATCATGCCCCCCCCCCAAAAAATTTTGATGGCGCAAATTGCGCCATGCCCCCCCCCTCTGGGCACCCCTGCAAGAGGTAGCTTCTTATAAAATTAAATTTGAAGAATTGGAACAGTACAACAGAATTAATACAACGGTAGACTACGAAAATTACTACGTGTACATAAAAATTGAGGATAAAACTTTCAATCTGCTTTGTCGACAGTTCTGATGCTAGCGATCCAAGCGTGGAAGTTTGGAACTCTTTAGTCCTGTTTAACAACGTAGAACGACGTGAAGGCTGATTTAAGTTCATTTCAAGTACAGTATAATCGTGATTGTTCAATAAGTAAGTTTTAAACTTTTGTACAGGGCTAAAGTACTCTATCCCAGAGAATATTTCCGGAAAATTTTCAAATACTTGTTTAACAGTACAAAGCTACGGGCATGTTGTGTGCGTCATATCGTAGGCATATATAATAGTCCGGCATCTGACAATGTTATCTGTGTGCAAATTTTGTACAGAGAATTTTACGTTTTTATTTTGTTATATGAGTCTAAAGAAAGGTTTTCCACTTGGGTGTCAAGCACGCAAGTGGTTCGTTCTCTGGATATGACGTCATCAAAATGGCGGATAACCAATTTTGAAAAGCGTGTATTTTGAAAACTATTTGTCCGATCGGAATAAACGTTTTTTTGTTTGGAAGATAATTTTTCATGCTAAAAGATTTACGTTTACACATTTATCGTGTATTAACAATACTTTTTAAAAGTTTAAAAACTTTTAAGGAGCTTTTAAAAAATACCATACTTTGTATGGTTAACTCAAACAATAAAGTGAAAAAAATTGATAACACTTAAAAAAACCACGAATTCCCCGTATTTCCACTAGAAAAGTTACAATCTTAGCCAGACCAGTGTTCTGTGTGCAAATCAGATATCAATAATTTTAACGATTTATTTTAGAGAATGTCTAAGGAAGTATTTTCCACTTGGGTATCAAGAATGCACCTAGAGCGTAAAATTTTTAGAGCGTAAGGTCTTAAAACGTTCTAATACAAATTATACAATAGGCATATTCAGAAATTTCTTTCAATAAAAAAGTTATATGCAAAAATTGAATAAAAATATATGAAAAAAAGGGTTTTATGAAAATTACACAATACATATTGGAAATAGAGTAAATGTTCAAATACAAATATTGTAGCCATAAGTAATATCTTTAAAACAAAAAAAGGTTTGATCAAATCGGACAAATGGTTTGTGAAATACAGCCTTTTTTGTTCATGGGTTCTCCGCCATTTTGATGACGTCGTAGCCGGAAAACGCTTTAGGTGCATTCTTGACACCCAAGTAGAAAATACTTCCTTAGACATTCTCTAAAAAATAAATCATTAAAATTCTTGATATCTGATTTGCACACAGAACACTGGTCCGGCTAAGATTGTAACTTTTCTAGTGGAAATACGGGGATTCGTGTTTTTTTTAAGTTTTATCAATTTTTATCACTTTATTGTTTGAGTTAACCATACAAAGTATGATATTTTTGAAAAGCTCTTAAAACGCTCTACAAATTTTACATTAGGCATTTTTTAAATATTCTTTTATTATTAGAGTTATATGCAAAAAAAGTAAAAAGTTATCAAAAACAGTCTTTTTTTTAATTTACAAAATACTTCTTAGGAATAGAATAAATGTTCAAATACAAAAATTGTAGTCTTAAATAATGTCTTTCAAACAAAAAGAGGTTTAATAAAATCGGACAAATGGTATGTAAAATAGAGCCTTTTTTGTTCATGGATTTTCCGCCATATTGATGACGTCATAGCCGGAAAACGTTTAAGGTGCATTCTTGACATCCAAGTGGAAAACGTTTCTAAGATTGGTCCGCCACACGGAAAATTCCGTGTTTTTACAACATTAATCCAATTTATTTACTTTAACATTCGAGCAAAGTATACAATATATGGTATTTTTAAAAAGGTCATCAATTCTGTAAAAAGTTTACCATAGGCATATTTTGATCATGTTTTTAGGTAAAAAATTACTTAAAAAGTATTGTTAATACGATAAATGTGTAAACGTAAATCGTTTAGCATGAAAAATTATCTTCCAAACAAAAAAACGTTTATTCCGATCGGACAAATAGTTTTCAAAATACACGCTTTTCAAAATTGGTTATCCGCCATTTTGATGACGTCATATCCAGAGAACGAACCACTTGCGTGCTTGACACCCAAGTGGAAAACCTTTCTTTAGACCCATATAACAAAATAAAAACGTAAAATTCTCTGTACAAAATTTGCACACAGATAACATTGTCAGATGCCGGACTATTATATATGCCTACGATATGACGCACACAACATGCCCGTAGCTTTGTACTGTTAAACAAGTATTTGAAAATTTTCCGGAAATATTCTCTGGGATAGAGTACTTTAGCCCTGAACAAAAGTTTAAAACTTACTTATTGAACAATCACGATTATACTGTACTTGAAATGAACTTAAATCAGCCTTCACGTCGTTCTACGTTGTTAAACAGGACTAAAGAGTTCCAAACTTCCACGCTTGGATCGCTAGCATCAGAACTGTCGACAAAGCAGATTGAAAGTTTTATCCACAATTTTTATGTACACGTAGTAATTTTCGTAGTCTACCGTTGTATTAATTGATTGGTAAATATGATTTACTTTGTATCTCGAGTTGTTTTCACATCATGTTTATACTTGTAACTGCTCAAACAACATCCGGGATAGTGTCAGGTGACAGATTTTCAGATGAAGGGTTTGTCAGGAATTTCTTTAAAAAAAAGTTAACACTTGCAAACAATCTAAGGATATTAGTGTGAACGAATTTTTTTTGACAACTTGTTAATCCTTTTCCTAACTCTCTTTGGAGTTTTTAAATTTTAATATGTGTAGCCTACAGTACTCCAAAACTCATTCATTAATGGGCCCATACTTGACTTGTGACAGAGAGAGTCACAACGAAAATGAGATTTTTAGAATGACACAGAATGATTTTGATTATGGCGATTGTTCCCTTCAGCCCTGTTAGCTTAGCCTGCAAGTTCTTTGGTATTTTTATGGAAGGAACGTTTTATTTGGTTTACTTAGCGATATATGGGTCATCTAAATCAGTTTAATTTGGATAAAGAGCTTTATTCAAACATCATTTTTACTTCCAGTTACTTTGCCACTTACAGACCATTTGTTTGTGCAAATACATTGAAATGGTGATTTAATTATAATTACTGAGAAGCTACTCGTTTATTAGGAATTTAGAGAAAATAACCAGCTGGTCTCTATTAAAACCGAGGCTAAAATATATCAACTAGGCTAAATTATTTTACACACAAAATTAATTCACATTCTCCTGAAACATTACTGTATTTACGCGGCAGCGAGTCCGCAGCATAATTTATAAATTCAAAATCATAACTAGAAAGGAAAAACCATTTCATACATTATTTTTCCTGTAGCAATTTTTTTATCTCCTGGTGGAGTTAGCGATGACAAGATTCTGGTATTGAATAGCCAGGAAGCCTCAAATTCTGGAATATGTTTGCATGTACAGCAACGACTTCATAAATTTAGTAAAACACTATTTACAGATTGCTAGGAACAGTAAGCACTTGTATTTTTACTCTGACAATGTTTTCGTCAAAATGTTGTTTTTGTCACTTTTCAGCTAAAAAGAAAAATAAATATTATGCTTTGGGCATTTGATAGTGGCTTTGTGCTCTTGAGCAAATTCAACGAAAATGCATATTTATTTACAATAATTACAGTAGGGCCTACTAAAAAAATTTTCGTTGTTGAGCTTTAAATTGGCTAAACGGAATAATTAAAAACTGCAGTGATATATATTTAAATAAATTTAAAGAGTTATTAAGAGACACTAACAGTAAAACAGTGAAACAGTAAAGCGTTTCACGCAAAATCTATTGCAAAATTAGATTTAGGTTTAAAGGCCATAGCAGGATATTATTATCAACCGTAAACTTCAATGGTTTAAAAATACTCGCATGGGATATTTTGGGATTGTCTCCTCAATGAGGTTGGCAGCAGTGGGAGAAAGGCCGCGAAATGGGGGGAGAAGAAGAAGTGGGAGAACAGACGTCGACACGCAACTAGAAACTAAACAGCTGAGTGGACTGTGTCAAAGTTTAGTTGTCTGCTTCTTTGCTCGTTTGACTCGGTGTTTTCGTCGGTCTCCTGTGTTTTTCCTTCGGGCAATCGTTTTGTGAATGAAAAGTCCTTAAGTTTGCGTTAATTTTTATAAGTTTGTGTCTCTTTAACGTTTTGTGATAATGTGATGAATGTTGCAAACGATTCTCAGCTACACATGGATTTAAGCTGAAACACTTACCTGTATGTTTTAAGGTGAGATTAAAAAATGTGTTTATTGCTAAGTAAGTAAACTAACGTTTCATCGTTGAGATATATGGGATTTAATTATTGTAATTAATTAATAGTATGTTGCAATATTTTGTTGGAATTTGTTGTTATTAATTTGATATAGGCTGTGTTGTTGTCTTTTAAATGTTAAATAAAGCATATTCAATAGTATACACATACGCAATACATTAACTTTAATAATTTTAAACTAAAATTACTGTTTAAGGTTTTATATTTATTGTAAGTTTTTTATAGGCTAAAGAAATCTAGGATATCTTAGGTAGGTAAATAATACCTAATAACTCATGTTTTGGTTTTATTGAGGTACAGTTTGTAGCCTACGTTCTTTCGCACCGACAGTATATTTTTAATTTTTCTTTTGTTTTGATAGACTAATAATGTAATATTTAGCTTATCGTTAAATTTTTTAGTGGCAAGTAAGAATAATTAAAACCTATTTTGCTTTTGTAAAAGAAATCAGAGAATAATAAATATGCTGAGCATCCATAGATTATTTTGGCGTCTAGTTTATAAAATGTAGATATATAATCAGACTACCGGGTGGCTCGTAGACTCGTGGATAAGGAAGTTATCTCTTATTCATAACATAGACCAGTCCAAAGCCTTGTGCATCTTGTTTTGTTCGTAATCTATAGAGAAAATTACGGAATATTTTAAAAGATAAAATCTTTTGAAGAAAACAGGCGTAACCTTGAGGAAGGGCTGAAAGAACACAGTGTTCCTACTAATGTTCTAACTATTCCTATATCTGTAGAAACTTGGGGAATCTTCGAGTTCATTGACGTCGATCGGTTTAGCCGTTTGCGTGGAGTTTTATGAAGGAATTCAAAACTAAGAAGTGGGTGTTCTGTAACTGCTAGTATATTTAATTTACAACTATATTCAATAAAAAAAGACCGGCTACTTCCATATTCTCCCTTCTCCTGATATCTGTAGATTATATCGTAGATTATATAGAATAAAATTACATCATTGATGATTAATTGATTTTTTGATTCAACCACTTTTGACTTGTAACTTAGAATTTAACGATCCTGATGTAGGCTACTAGTTTAGACGGTAAATATATTCGTCCATTATTAATTTTATAGAATCTGTTCATACCTTGCTTATAGGCCCTCTTTCTGTTGGATGGAAAAGTATGAAGTAAGGAATGACACTGCATCACGTACAAAAACTTACGATAAGATGACAAACATTTAGATTTCAAGACATAGATCACTTGCATTAAAAATATTCGTTTTTTATTAAAATATTAAACGTCAAACGTGTTGCAACTAAATGAATACCAAAAACACTAACAACAAAACCTGATAAATCAGAATAAACAATATTTTTGCCATGGTACAGAATGTATACGGCCTCTTTAAGGAATCGATGGAATAGGTTTAAATATATTTATTTATAACTAAGCAAAGGGTAGTACTATTCCTGTTTAGGTTGAAATGTTAAGGAGGGGTCTTAAGCGAACTAAAATCCATCACAGCAGCGACAAAAGCCACAATCAATGTGTCGGAAGAGCCCCCTCGAGCGCGGAGAGGAGAGGCGGGAGTCGTTTGAAGGGTCGTTGAATAAATTAACGTTTGTGTGACTTTCTTATTGTGTTCTTTTTATATTTCACATTTATCGCCTTCGTTCGGCTTAAATCGTACTTCTAATCGTTATACTAACAGTTCTATTCGACTGGACTACCGGTATCAACAACCACATTCGTGGTAGGATTTTATTTGAGTAATGATCAATCAGTTATACAATTTTTTAATAGCCTAAATTAAGTTTTTTTATAACTAGTGATTAGTCATAGCCTAAATTAAGTTTTTAATAACAATTTTTAAATATTTTTTTAATAAGCCGATGTAATAAAACTTTTATTTTCCTGCAATAGAATTTTTTGCAACATTCAGACACGTTCTTTTATTTACTTTTAATTAGGGAAACGGCCGTAAATGACACTTGCAGATAATCCCTCTATTTTGATTCATGTAAGTTATCCTACGTTTTGTTAACAACAGAAAGAAACATCAACATTCAGATTAAAAACCTAAGCTACCAACATTATTGGTTTCCTTACCTTGCGCTCTGCGTTGAAGGAAATTTTGTCAGTTTATTGTAACCCGACTGTATCAATTTTCTTGATAAAATTTCCACCAACAAGCCAGTCGTTTAAACTTTTAAACCACAATGATATCTGTGAAAATATTTGAGTTGTTGACTGAACTTAATGACCTACCCCGTTGCGGACTGTTCCGCTTTTATTTGCCTTGCCGCACTATTCTAATAACTGGAATGTTGAATTTTTGCTTTAGGCTTATTCCTAACTAAAATAATTCAGCACTAGTACATTGAAAAATTAGCAACGGATCAACGGAACTAAATACTTGTTTGCAAAGACTCTTCTATTTCTGTCACTCTTCAACTCGTCTTTGTAGTTAAGGGGCATACAGCACTACCCTACCAAACCAGTAGGTCTATATTTTATAATCATATTGTTTTCTTTAATATTACCATCTTATTCTTAATGTCATATTTAAGACTCCATCGCGTGGAACGGTTTGTACTGTTCCGAAGGTAAGAAATGAAAAAGTAGGAGTTGGCTAATACTTTTCTACGCTAAATGATTTTTGGCCAGATCGACGAGTGAACGTGGGACAAATTAAATGTCTGGTGGTATTTCACCAAATCAGTTGTCGTATTTGTTGAAATGTTTACAGACTTGTCGAGGAAGTCTTTGGTTTCACGCCAGAATCGCCGTTCGTGACTTTCATTTCGAGTCATGCGCAGAGCTGCTCGTGCGTGGTCAATTTCATACAGCTATTTTCATTTTTGACGTTGACATTGAGTGCACATTGCTCTGCTGAACTCTAAACTACTGCCAAACTAGCGAAAACTAAAAATACATTTAAACACATTATTGTCACCTGTCAAGTAGTTATAGGGGCCAGGCAAATGTACAGTGGGTAGAAAAAAATCCTATCCGGGCATTATTTGTCTAATGCGATTGGGCATGAATGAAAAAACAGTAATTTTAACCGCTAGAAGCTTGTAATTATTATTTGAATTTCTAAAATTAAAAAAAGATTATTTTCTAAAAAGGGAGTTTAATGAAGTATAAATCAAGGAAAAAATAATTTCCAAATACGTTAATACTTCCATCATGGTATTGCAAAAAACGCTTGCATTGCTTGTGAAAAACACAATTCATTGGTTAGTGTTGCAAAATATATGTAATGATGACTTTTAATAGCCTAGCTATTGTTTTAGGTCCCCTTCGTCTCATAATATATATTAATGTAAATTGCAGTACTGCATAACAAATAGGTAGTGCTGTCAGGATAGAATAGAGGGATTTTTTCAGAACCAACAACCGAGCAAAAATCATAATTACTTTCTTACTTATATATAAATTAATGTTTCTCAAATTCTACATATATACTCTATGGATGTAAAAAAATTATATTGACAGATTCAAGAAGTTAATTATAAGTGATATTTTCCATTATAAGGCCGTGGTCTTAACTCTTTTTCTCATTATTTAGACCTATCTTTACTCAGAAAACGGATTAACACCTGGGAATTTTGAATCACTAGTTTTTAAACATGATTATGTTGTTTAGAATCAAATTATTTATGCAGAATTATGTGTATAATATAATCTCAATAACTGTTACTGTTAAAGTGGAATTTAGGCAAAAAATATTTGTCTTGTTTATCAATGCTGTAACTAACGCTTTGGCATAACGTTTGATTCATGTTTGAAGCCAAAAATAATTATATTTAAACTGTAAAACGTTTCCACCGGGTCCCACCCAGCCAGTCAACATAGTCTGATTACTTCTCCGAACGGCCAAAATGAGAAAATTAGTTGAAAATCTCTCACTTATAAAGTATATCCTACAGAAGTCGCCCTCGCTAAATGACTGCCAGTTATTTTGTCAGATTTGGTAGATGAAAATTAAAGAGGGAAATTGAAGATAATTATCTCTTTATTAAATAGAATACTTTGCACTTAGGGCCAAAATGGATTTGTGCAGGCTCGAGATCGTGTTTCAAATTATCAAAAACGAATGGCACGATCAAATGACCGAGTGCCAGCAAAACGTTTTTGCCTAAAAAGTTCAATTCAAACGCTATTGTTATATCAATTTTGTTTTGTTTTAATTACTTGATGAATCCAATTTGCTTAAGATGTTACATGGATTTTAGTAACAAACTTTTCATCTCCAGTCAGCTGTTTCAACAACATTAAAGCTGCCATTGATTCTTTGGATTTTAATTCACAATTCTTGGCAAACAAATCAGCTTGTGTTTGCCAGTGTCAAGGCTTTTACACTCATCATTCATTCATATTCGCCTAAAAATACATCATACTTTATAATGGTCGGCTGGTCGCCGTCTTACCTGGTAATGATCATTTGACAATAGTGACATGGAAAATATAATATGAATTTGCCATCGATCGGGAGTTTAAAAAATTGTCTTTTTAAAGATATTAAATTTGTTTTCTATTTTTGCCATAACTTATATACTCTTAAAAACTATATTTCTCAAGCGATTTACCCCCAAAAAATTAATTTAATATTTACAGCTGTAGTATCGATAACGGGGGGTGCAACGGCTTAATACCTATATGATTTCGACGTAATATGACTTGTGGCTCGAACCACCACCTAACTATATCGTCACAGCAGAATAATCCCCATGCCAGTTGGGGACACATGATTGAAACTGCTCGGTGACGAGCCTGTGAGTTGTTGGCGGAGTTTTCACCTCCTGTATAGTATGCCGTTGCGTGAAAACTCAATCACAGACACAGTTACTACAAATACATCGCGCATCAGCAGGACACAGCTGCAGGTAGTGCTCGATACATCGCATATCAGCGCGACACAGCTGCAGGTAGTGCTCGATACATCGCACATCAGCACGACACAGCTGCAGGTAGTGCTCGATACATCGCACATCAGCACGACACAGCTGCAGGTAGTGCTCGATACATCGCACATCAGCACGACACAGCTGCAGGTAGTGCTCGATACATCCACATCAGCACGACACAGCTGCAGGTAGTGCTCGATACATCGCACATCAGCACGACACAGCTGCAGGTAGTGCTCGATACATCGCACAACAGCACGACACAGCTGCATACATTGTGTTCGATGCAATGTACATCAGCACGACACAGCTGCAGGTAGTGCTCGATATATCGCACAACAGCTCGATAGGTACGATGCCAGCTGAAGAGCCAACCATCACACGACAGTCCAATAGCAAAAATCTATTTGCAGCAAGTGCACTGCACATTTCAGCCGTGACGACACAATGCCAAAAATGACTATAAATAATTAATAGTTCGTTTTTAAAATTCATTAATAAATTTTAGGTAAGAAGTGTACACACGCTGAAAATAAGTTTTTGGTATTGGACTGTCTTATGCCGATTGGCTCTTCAGTTGGCATCGTGAAAACGGGCTTTTGACAGGACTGTTAATTATTAGCCCAACAACCAATGGCAGCTGGCTCCAGAAACAACCCTTCAAAGATTTGGCTTCCTACAAGTTTGTAGGCGGGCACTATAACCACTACACCAACCAGCCATTTATACACGACACCGCTGCAGATAGTGCTCGATACATCGCACATCAGCACGATACAGCTGCATACATTGTGCTCGATGCAATGTACACCAGCACGACACAGCTGCAGGTAGTGCTCGATATATCGAACATCAGCACGGCACAGCTGCAAACAGTGCTCGAATCATCGCAGATTAGCACAAAACGGCTGCAGACAGTGTGCTCGAATCATCGCAGATTAGCACAAAACGGCTGCAGACAGTGTGCTCGAATCATCGCAGATTAACACAAAACGGCTGCAGACAGTGTGCTCGAATCATCGCAGATTAGCACAAAACGGCTTCAGACAGTGTGCTCGAATCATCGCAGATTAGCACAAAACGGCTGCAGACGTGTGCTCGATACATCGCACATAAGCACAACACGGCTGCTTAGACATCCTGCAGACACATTTGCTATATACATCGCACATCAGCACGACACGACTTCGGACATGATACAGGCACGTTTGCTAGATACATCGCACATCAGCACAACACGACTACGGACATGATACAGGCACGTTTGCTAGATACATCGCACATGAGCACGACACGACTACGGACATGATGCAGGCACGTTTGCTAGATACATCGCACATCAGCACGACACGACTTCGTACATGATACAGACACGTTTGCTAGATACATCGCACATCAGCACGACACGACTTCGGACATGATGCAGGCACGTTTGCTAGATACATCGCCCATCAGCACGACACGGCTGCAGACATGCTGCAGACTCGTATGCTTGATACATCTAAAATCAGTACGACACGACTACGGACATGATGCAGACACGTTTGCCAGATACATCGCACATCAGAACGACACGACTGCAGATTCGTGTGCTTAATACATCTCAAATCAGTACGACACGACTACGGACATGATGCAGACACGTTTACTAGAAACATCGCCAATTAGCACGACACGGCTGCGGACATGCTGCAGACACGTTTGTTAGATACATCGCACATCAGCACGACACGGCTGCAGATATGTTACAAAAACGTTTGCTAGATACATTGCTTTTCATCAAGAAATGGCTGTAGACACGCTGCACTCATTCTGCAGACATGTTTGTTAGATATGTTGCACATTAACTGCTCGGCTTCAGACATTGTGTTTGATTCATCGCACATCAGTACGACAGGCAGCAGACATGCTGCAGCCATTTTCTAGATACATCGCTCATCAGCACGACACGGCTACAGACATACTGCAGCAGTTTGCTAGATACATCGCTCATCAGCACGACACGGCTACAGACATACTGCAGCCGTTTGCTAGATACATCGCTCATCAGCACGACACGGCAACAGACATACTGCAGCCGTTAGCTAGATACATCGTTCATCAGCACGACACGGCTACAGACATACTGCAGCCGTTTGCTAGATACATCGCTCATCAGCACGACACGGCTACAGACATGCTGCAGCCATTTGCTAGATACATCGCTCATCAACACGACACGGCTACAGACTTGCTGCAGCCATTTGCTAGATACATCGCTCATCAGCACGACACGGCCGCATCGACAGTGAAGCGTGATTGCACGGTGCAAATGCGCCATTTGTCACGTCTGTGTTTTGACGCAATTAATTGACTAATAGAACTTTAAATATTGCCAGTGATTATCTAAACCTTATTGGATTACACGCTCACCGTGTAATTTAGACTTTATATGACTGAATCTCATCCTGTACTATCTTTTTGTGCATCACTGTCTTAATTCGTCTGTGGCACTGTACCGGTACATATATCTTAGTTTATGTTTATCATATGCATAGTTTATTTTAAGTTTTTTTTTGTAATATTCCTCAACTCGTCTCGCATGGACATTCCATAATGTTCATTAAAGAGTATGTAGACTGTAGTAGTTTCATTTTGTGAGTGTTATGTGAACTGGAGAATGAGTAAACGTGAACCGAAAAGACCAAATAAATAACAGTAATCATAACATAGGCACCCAGTTCATAAATATACATTTTTTTACTTAATAATACGCTGCAGTTTATTTAATTGAAATAATTTAATATTTTGTTGTTATTTCCGTCTATAAATATACATTTAATTCATTGAACGATCAATAACTAATTTAATAAAAGAGTATTTAGGCTATCTCTTCAGCAACCAAAACAGGATGTAGAGTGCATCGGTGATCCAAGCCGAAGGAGTGGATAACTTACTTTACATATGACCCAAAGAATGTAGATCAACAAGCTGCACTCGTCGATAACCTTGTTATCAGTTACTTATCAGTCAAGCTTCCTCACTCCCTCTTAACTTAAAAATTATATCTGTCCAAAATGAAGTTGCCGTTTTATTTTCTCTATTCGTCCAAATTAATATTGGCTTTAAGGATTACTTATAGTGCAGTTTTTTTATTGGTTTAAGTCATCGACCACGGTTTAAGTTTGGTTTTGGATTTTTCCATTTCGTAGTGAGCAACTTCGGTTCGACCCAAGAAGGTTAGTTCCAAATGTCATTGCTAGCCGTTCGTTGATTAAATAATATTACGAGAATTATGAATGAGTCAGGCAGTTAGTTGGCGTTTACAAATGTACACAGTAAATATATTATTTTGAAATGCGAGATGTGATAAGCGCACTATCACAGGGTCGGTCGTGGGCAGTGCCGCTCCCGGCTGCCGATTATCACTGCTGATTACGTCATCTGTTGATTCGTTTCCGTTCGAATCGTTTATTTGTTAATCGTGTTTGCAATAAACCGGAAAGAAAGATCGCGAGAATACTTAGTAATCTGATCACATATTTGTCCCAATTAAAGTTTTTACTATCTTAGAATTGTGAGGCCGAATTCAATAGTGATTCCTGTAACAGATTTTTTTGTAGTTCTAATTCCTTATATCTCTTGTATACTTGTATCTCAAACACCTACTTGTGTTTTTCAAACAATATCTACTAACAGGTCGATAACAGAGAGTCAGTTTAGAAATAATTATTGTCATTGCCATTGAATATCAATCTTTCCCTTTCGAATGATTCCTTTTCATGACATCAGACAACTCTTTCTCTCAGAAAACGTCTTTTTTACGGAAACCTTGTTTTAAACTGAACTTACTATATAATTTGGATGGTAATTATTTACAGCTATTTTACATCAGTGGCAGATATATTTCAAAATATTTAAAATCATTTCCTCCTCGATTCATAGTTTTCATTCCTTTCCCACAGTATATTAGTAGATATGAAGTTTTTTCTAGATTTAAAATGCCGCTTGAGATGCAATAGCTAATTGCATATATAATAATTGTATTGTATGCATCGGAAAACGCTCTCAAACTTATTTGAAAGTTCCTTGGTTATGTTACCTCTCTTACACAAGTAACGTTTTGTTGTCCTTTTCTCTGTTTTGTGTATTTGAAAGAGAAAGACTTTACGTTTGTCCGATTTATTCTCTACTGCAGACAGACAATCCTCACTCTTATAGTGTAGGCCTATGATGTTCATAATTGTACAAAAAATAAAGAGCTGGAAATTTTTTTTCTATAAATACTGCATAGACTTGAGTCTTTCTCAGTAACTGTTGAGGGTTCAACTTTCGATATTTATTTTGATTAAGTATCTTAAAACACAGACAAATGAGTACTCATTTGTCTGTGCTCAAAATATCAATTAGTCTATATAAATGTTCATGAAGTTTTTAATACTTTCGTAAACGTCCTTTTATATATTTCTCAGATAATGTACCCTACTCCAAATGCGTACAATATTCTCATCTTTAACTTCTTTAAAAGCAGAAGTACCTAATTTTTATGACTGGTATTTTTACCTAGCAACACATCTACAGGGTGAGTTTTTAATTCCTCCCTTAACTTTTTTCAACGTTTTTTGAAATATCAATCTTTGACCACCCCCAAACTTGTTGGACAGTAAGTACTTCACTTTTAGTGGGTGGCCATTTTCGTTCGCCATTTTGGATCCGGCCTATTGCAATTAAATTTTTTTTCTAATGTGGGTTGTGTATGACCCATCCCAAGATGGTACCTGAAAATGTTAATTCCGTTAAAGTCACGTGGAAATGGCTTAGTGCTTACTGGACATGGCTTAGTCTCGTGGAATGCTCGTGATTAATTCTCATTAGCTTTATTTGAGATTACGGGCTTATTTTTACAATTCACAAATGTTGAATGAGTTAAAGATAAAATTTTAAAAAGCCTTAATATCTTAAGAATGAGTCAATATTTTTTATACCTGATTGCGACATTCTTACCAATGTAAAAATCTAGTTTAAATTATGGGTAACAACACCCCTTTACATTTGCAAAAATACTTCGTATCCAATCTGGCGGATCCAATCTGACGATCGATAATGGATAATCACTCAAAATGAAGTACTTATCACCCAACAATGTTTAGGGAAAGTCAGGGATTGATACTTCAAAAAATGGAGGAAAATGTTAGGGGGGCCTTTTAAAACTCACCCTGAATACAGGGTGTTCCATAAGTAAAGTGCCAAAGTCCAGGAATAGGTTATATGGGTCAATAAAGTGAAAATGCAGATTAGAATTTTTCCAACAGCGCTTCGTTTTTACCAGACATCCCCCATTTTGTGTTTTTTACAGAATACTTTTTACCTCCGAAGATTTTCTATCGATTTTTTTAAAACTTGGTATGTACCTGTATCTAGTCAGGGTTAGTTTATGAAAAAAATAATCATCATGATCAACTCGTAAATTTAAAAAAGCCGGCTGTTTAAAATCTTTAAATTGAAATACCGAAAAACGGCACATTTTACAAAAAATATAATAAATAACATTATTTAGGAAACTTGATTTCCAATCTAATGATACCAAAGTCATGAAAATCGGTTAATTTTCAACTGAGTTATGGTCGAATACAATACGGCTAACGAGGCAGCGTATTTTGGAGCAAAATAGTCCATTGTTGCGCTGAGCCATGCACTGAAATAGACAAATTACGCTGCCTTGTTAGATAAATTCGACCATAACTCAGTTCTTTATTAACCGATTTTCATAATTTTGCTATCATTAGATTGGAAATATAATTACCTAAATATTGTTATACTTCATATTTTTTTGTAAAATGTGCCGTTTTTTCGGTATTTAAATTTAAACATTTTAAATGGCCACCATTTTGAAATTTACTATCTGATCACGCTGATTATTTTTTCATAAACTAACCTTGACTAGATACATGTATACCGAGTTTAAAAAATATCGATAGAAAATCTTCGGAGATAAAAAATATTCTGTAAAAAATACAAAATGGCGGTTTTCTGGTAAACGAAGCGTTTTTGGAAATATTTTGTTCTACATTTTCTCTTAATTTTGACCCATATAACCTATTCCTGGAGTTTGGCACTTTACATATGAGACACCCTGTACAAAATGCTGTTGCGAGAACATGTCGGTTGGCAAAAACAAAACAATGCATTTTTAAGGTGAAACTACAACAAACAAGGCATAATGATAAGTTATAATTCTCCATGCATCGTCCTAGGCAATGTGCGATGAATGGTCTGAACCATCCAGGCAATAATTGGCAGCAGTATAGGATTTAGGTCTATGTCGCGGTGTATGGGTTCGTCCCTGGCCCGAATGCCTTTGCATTTGTCTAAGACCCGCAGATTCATCAAGTACTTCGCAATGTCTCTTTATCCCGTCACACACCGTGTCAAGCTCTCCTGTGTGGTCAGTCGTATGTAATAAAAACAGTATACTACTGTTCATTGTTGCTTGTGGCATGTGCAGTGCATGCGAGTTGGGATGCTGTGCATGCTTTATGCTTCGTCCTCCGCAAATAAAATCGAATCAAATCAAAAAGCCTCTATTGAATCACAGTAATTATATACAATAGTGTCAACAATTATTTAACCAAAACAACATAATCTCTTGTTATAAAATATCTGAGAAATTAGTTGCAGCTTGTAAAAATCTCTCACAGTATAAATAGCCTGCTCTGTCAACAATAGTTTTACTTTTCGGCCAAATCGCCCCGCGTCTTGTTAAGCTCTGATATCCCCTTAGAGTGCATTAAAAAGTTTGATGCCGTTAAAATCCAAGTGTTTTTCAAAGAACGCCGTTTTAAATTGGAGAATCCTGATTAAATTACTCTAAGAGTGTACTGTGTTTGCTGGAAAGGTGGTCTTACATGATTTATGTTTTGGTGGAAAAAGACAAACAACTTTAGATGTAAATAAATGGAAAAGTTAGAATTCTGTTTTCTTTGAAAATTGGCTTACAAGATGAACGGCGCGATATTTTAAAGACGACCCTCAAAGCTTTCTTATGCGTAGTTTGAATACAAACTTGGTATGGGCACTCTCGTATCCCCAGATGAAAACCTACATATGAAAGGTATGGATAGATAAGTTCATAATAGGCGGCCAGAGTCACTTGGGCGTCAGCAAAGGAAATATATCACATAAAACTATGTTTGTGTGTTATGTTTTGCAACCACAAAAACCATATTCATTAAATCGTATATTTATAGTTCAGTTCCAATTCAAATTTTTAAATGAATCTAAAACCACTTGAGAGTAGCTTTTTGGAGGATTCCTCACACGAAATTGCTTCGTAGTTTAACAACGAATGTATTTACAAAGGTAACGAAGGTAACTTATTCGTATTTTTAACAGGTATTGCCTTGTATCAATTTGACTTATCCCAGTATTCGTCACATACCTGAGATGCTAACACATGTTAAGGCAGGTTCTTACTCTATGGTCTAATACGGTTGGGGAATGTTTTGGTGCGTCTCTTATCAAGGGCGCGGTAAATACGATAATAGGCCCACAGTCAGTCGACTGTTTAACATCACGGTTCTTCAGGATGTATTAATTCAGGATTCATATCTTATTCGATCGTAAATTAAAATTACTCATTTTAAAGTACTACGTAGGAGATGAGGTACTTGGGTTATGATCTTAGGGTCCGTCACAAATTTCAGCAAATATACGTCCTTATGTAAGAAGAGTGCGGTAAGTACGTCTCAAGTACCATTTAGCTTGCATATTCTGTCAGATTGCTTTAAATTATTTACGTTAGATTCATGAAAGCTGGTGCAGCAGTTTTTTTCAATAGGTTTCACGGCCAAGGTTCACCTTCACAAAGGACGCCACCAGACCGTAAGCTGCCAACAATGGGTGCTGGTGAGATTGATCGGCCTAATAGACCGTTCAAGGTGAAAGGTCGGAGTCGATTCATGACCCTTCCACCGCTAATGAGGCTCCGTCTCTGGACCGCAGACGATTCTAATCGTTCAAGATTACTTCAACCGGGGTCGATTGATTTCAGTGGGGCAATTACGCGAGTGCGTTTGGTTTAAGATATCGAATGTATTAATCTTCATTTTTACAAAGACCAGAATTTTAAAATGGTAACGTTAAATCTTCGAACATCAAAGGTTACACTGTCTCTGTTATTAAGTAACGCACTTATCATTACCTATCTTCACCAATAATTAATACCCTATTCGTACAGAAATAATGAAATGAAAAACATTTTAAGATGATGGTTTCAAAGCTGTTATGATTAATGATTATAACATAACTGAAAATTTCCAACGACAAGATTTCATTCACGACAGCCTAACGCCAAAGAAAACAGAATGTATAATTTATTCTCACCAGCAGAAGAAATCCTGAAAAAAATCATTGGAAGAAGGTGAAGATGAAACTTGAGAGCATAGAAATTACAGTTGCATCAAACAGGGTCTTGGTCTTTTCAAAACCCTATTCTGTGCCATGCAGAAACTAAAGTCAAGCAAGTTACTTCACACATGAAGTTGAACATATAATAAAAAAAATATAGAGTCAACGAGCTATGTACGGTTGTTATTTGTTTTAAAATGATTTATACTTTTGAGCTTCGCTTTTGTAGATTTCCTGGTTCACAAACCACAATCTTAATAAGTACAATCGCCGAGCGGAGAGTGCCCGATCATAACTTGGACTACTTTCTCCCAGTTATGGTTAACGTGCAGCAGAGCACCATTACGTGACTTCTCCTTCAGACTATTAACTGTTGGTCATTAACAGTTAATTATGTGACTACAGGCTGTTGTGCAATGACTCCGGTTAACTACTCTGCCAGATGATGTGCTGATTTTGTGACATCGTCTTAATGTGTTAAATGCGCGGCGTTTTTATTTTTACGGTGGTAAAAATATTTATTAGGGATTGACTTAGCAATTTTATATTATGTCGACATTATATTAATATGAGGCTGGAAAATATTGAAATGAAATGAAAAATGAAATGAAAAATTCTTTATTTAGCCGGGCAAAGTTAGGGCCACATGGCCCTTTCTTACACTTAACCTGCCTTAACACATAGAGATATAAAGCTTAATTAAACTAAACTGATCATAATCTATATATAAGCCAAAAACGGTTGACTGACTGACTGACTGACCGACTGACTGACTGACTCACACTGACTCACTGACCACAGTTTCTCAAAAACTATAAGGCTTTGGGCTATGGAACTTGGCACAAATATTCTATGAAGGCTCTAGATGCGTACTAAGATAGGATTTTAAGATATTTTATCTCAAAAGGCTAAAATAGGGTAGGCCTTTATTTAAAAATTCAAAATGGCGGCCATTTTTAGTTTTCAAAGCTTATTTTCTAAAACATCGTAGGGCTTAAAGCCAGGAATCTTGGCTCAAATATTCTTTATAGGCTCTAGATTCATTCTCATGAAGGATATTAAAATGCTACCTCTGGAAAGGCTAAAATACGATAAATTCAGAAATTCAAAATGGCGGCCTTTTTAGTTTTTAGAGCTATGATTAACAAATATCGAAAGAAGTTCTCTAGAATATTTTAAAGAGACAAAAAATAGGAATTCCATTTTCTAAAATAATAAATCGTACAATACGGTTATCTTATATTCAATATTTTTCAGATACCACATACCTACGCTACTCGCTTTTTACGGATCACCCGAAGTAATCGAACTAAAGTCTTAATCTGCATGGACATATCACTCCGTTATTTTTATAGAATCCGGGTTTTTCTGTACTAGATTTTAGGAGGGTTTGCGTGTTAGCCGAGAGCGATTTAGGCTGGGTTCAATCAAAAATACCATTTCTACCGAAAATTTTCGCCTCAAGCTGCTAAACCCGTAATCTAATCTCCAATATGATTGAAAAAAATTGGAGGATTAGAATGATGCCCTCATTTTTTGGCTTACACATTAGTTTTACATCCTTTCTAACATGTTTTGGAATATTAATAAACAATCTAAATTCATGTCTGTAGAGTCCACCTTTTGCAGTATTTAAATTTGTGGCCTTTAAATTAGTGGTATTTACATCAGTTATACATCATACATATGCCTCTTATTCTTTTATGTCAAATTGGCCGGCAGGTTTTAGGGCAAAGGGCGGTGCAATGAAAGTTCTGAGTTTGAACCCCTGAAGTTGATACGTTTTTATTCAAACTATTAGAAACCCAATTTTATTGGCTAAATAATTTACTAACTAGGACATTTCAGTATTCTTAAGGCTAAACTGAAAATTTAGATTATATTACCACATGGTAGCCAATTCTTAACATTTGAGCAAAAAAGGAAAATTCATCAAGGAAACGTTCCGCATCTTTTCATGTCCATCTGGGATGGAGATGCAACCTTAAGTTTGTAACCAAGCGCTTGAAAATGTATAGTTAATATAAAATTATTGAAATCGTCAGTCTATTTGGAAATTTGTAAAAGTTGCGCATTACAAATGAATTGAACCAAACATTAATT
The DNA here is from genome assembly GCA_035578135.1 of Flexamia atlantica. Taxonomy (NCBI): domain Eukaryota; kingdom Metazoa; phylum Arthropoda; class Insecta; order Hemiptera; family Cicadellidae; genus Flexamia; species Flexamia atlantica. The sequence goes on from JAQJVK010000001.1 coordinate 215,941,786, forward strand.
TTTAATCCTTTCAGCGAGCAAAGCCGCGGGTATATCTACTAGTATATACAGGGTGTTGATAAAAAAAAACCTTCAGGACTTCGGGATACGGTTACTTACACCAAAACTAAGAAAAAAGTTCCCATAAACATGGGTCCTAAAATGCTCGGTTATCTGTCCGTCGGTCAGTATGTGTTTTAACATGATTTTGCATAACTTTGGAACTACTAAAGATATAAACCTCAAACTTGGTACGTGTATGCTGACTAATAGGACCTATTATGGTGCGGAGTATCAAGTTTCTATTCTGTAACATTCCAAAATGGCAGCCATTTTTATGTTTTAAAACTTAATATCTTAAAAACCGTTAATTTTACCGGAATTTACAGGTGACAAAAAAGCTGCATAATTTTATTTCCTACAAAACCATATAAAGATAATAAAGATCTAACTACGATTAACGGAGTTATTGAAATTTTTCTAACAGAATATATGCTTGTTTATTTATGCTTGTTATTTATTTTTGTTATATTTATATTTTTATATTTTAAAACTTAATATCTTAAAAACCGTAAATTTTTCAAAAATTGAACAAGAAACAAAAAAGTTGAAAAATTTTATTTCCTACAAAATCGTATAAAGATTATTAAGATCGAACAGTAATTAACGAAGTTATTGTAATTTTTCTAATTTTTCTTTTTTTTTGTTTTATGGTAGCTATAGCAAATTTACTTGAATTATGTTAGAACAATTGCAATAACTCCGTAAATTATTGTTCGAACTTAATAATCTTTATATTATCTTGTAGGAAACGAAATTTCGCAACCTTTTTGTTTCTTGTCCAATTTTTGAAAAATTTACGGTTTTTAAGATATTAAGTTTTAAAATATAAAAATGGCTGCCATTTTGAAATGATATAAAGTAGAAACTTGATATTCCGCACCAAAATAGGTCCTAGTAGTCAGCATATAACTACGAAGTTTGAAGTTGATATCTTTTGTGGTTCCAAAGCTATGCAAAATCATGTTAATAACACATACAGACCGACAGACGGATAACCGAGCATTTTAGGACCCTTGTTTACAGGAACTTTTTTCTTAGTTTTGGTGTAAGTAACCATATCCCGAAGTCCTGAAGGGTTTTTCATCAACACCCTGTATATATACAACAAAGCAGGAAAAATAAACTATACTTAACTCATTCACTCAAACATTCATCTGTCAACAACCCCGCCCAAGACAAACCGCCTAGGACACACCAGCCAAGGACAACCGCTCAAAAAATAATTTTTTCAGCGCCCCCATAAACCGACGACGACTTTCAAGGGATCATAGGGAATCGGGTAGGTTATTCCAGAGACGACAGGCAGTCACAACAAATGCCCTGTCATAGGTCGCTGCCCTATGCTGAGTCATACGCAAAGTGAGGGAAACAGAACGTGTATTCCTTAGACTACCTTGAGATACAAATTTAAAATCATTTTCAAAATATCTAGGAAAACCAGTTTTTAATATCAAAAAGACAAGTGAAAGAATTTTGATTGATATTTGATCGTTTAATTTTAGTAATTTTGACTCAAGGTAGTAGGGAGTGATATATTTTGAAATATTGAAATATTGGAGTGAATATTCTGGAATATTGAATATTGTTTCTAATTTTAAAATATTTTAAGGAGAGCAATTACGTAAACCCGGCAGCTAAATAATTATCCAAACAGAAATTACAGTTCCTCAAAGATTTAAATATTCTTTAAGTATATAGTTAAAATTCTGAATATGTTCAATTACTCCCATAGTAGTTTGCAGAATGCTATCAAATGTTATGTATGGACCTATACATTTTTAACTAAAATCCAAAAATGTTTCATTATAATTTAGTAATTATTTATTACATTCCTAGGGGTTCTGCCTCTTGAGTTAAACATCGTAGGATAAGAACCAAGCAGTTCACCCTTATGAGGGTTTTTTGCTCATAGCTTAATAGTAATGACAGTTTTAATTTTTCGCGACCGAATTTGCGTTGTTGTGATCAGATATTTCTATATAACCAAAATTTTTGTCCAACTCTATATTAAAAATAATATGTTAGGGCGCAATAATTATTTATTAAAAGTAATTAATTGCATTATAACTGTTATAGGAATCGCTTCTAGTCGAAAAATTAAGCCTTGTCATGAAAATCCCTTTCTTTCAGATATAATAAACTTAAGTGCATTAAACAGTTTTATTTTTATGTTTAATATTTTAATATTTTCCAGCTATTGCTTGTAATATTATTATAGGCCGGTTTATATTGGTCGAGTTGGAGGGTGATTTAGTACTCGACCATAAACTTGCTGGGTGGATACCTACATTCACAAAAGAGCGAGTCGAGTGGTGGGCGAGTTAACAATTCTAAAAACTAAGAGAATCAGCAGATCCTAGCATCCGGCCGAGTTTTTCGACCAATGTATACCAAGTGTTATATGCACTTAAAAATAACTACACTAGCACTACTATAAATAGAGGAGTGAAAAAATATTTCTCCCGGTCAGAAAATTCTTAGACGCGTCTGTCAATGTTACAAACTGTGTTCTTTCACTAAATAATCACTAAATCACTTCACTAACCAAACCAGATGTAACACCAAAATATACCCAAAATTATGATTATCATAGTAAGCTGTATCGACTCTGATAGTTTGTGACCAAATAATATCTATCTCAGCTATTATATTTATATTTATATTATAAGAAAATATTTATATTTTCATTTTAGCACCGCCATGGAGTAAGTAATCGTTATTTTTACTTTATTCACGTTACCTTCAGTTACGCCTTTGCCGAGGAAGGTGTTTTTATGGTTTACATAAACAGTTTAACAATTAATTAAACGATTAACAATCAATCATAAATTGATCAGAAGCGTAGTCAAGGTAAACCCAAGGCCAGGTTCCGTATCCGTATACATTAACAGGTTGTATTCAGTGAAACTGATTATGTTTCAATTATAGTTAACACTTATCACAAATTTGCGCGGTTGTAAACTGCCTACTGAGTATTTTTTTTAATAGCCACTTCTTTATTTATTAAAAGCTAAAGTAATTTTTCCATTCAGTTTACTGGAAACGTCTATCACCGATGGGGGAAGTTTTTTACACATGAACATTTCAAACCCGCATCAATCCTCCACTCACCCCCAGCCATAACTTACTTTTAAATAGTAAGTACCCTTTGTGATAAATTAAATCAAAGACAACACATAACAAAGGGCGTTTTAGGTGAAAAACAAAATAAAATCACATAATTTGTTCTTGAGGTAATACACTATTTCAACGTCAAAGAAAGCGCCTTTAACCATTGTAACCTTTATTATAGCGTGGTTTATTAAAAATAAGAGGGTTCTGGTATTCTGATTGAGGGGGGAACGACTAGTACCATTGGAACTGATTTTTTTCATGATACAATTTATACCCCCTCCTACCGCCTTTTCACCCCCAACCCTAACTTTAACCCTTGAAAAATTACAGTCACCCTTTGTCATATCAAATTAAAAGAGACGCAAAAAGACAAGATTTTTGAAAAGAAAATTTAAAACGTATCACACATTCTCAAAATATTATTTGTAGTAAGAAACCCTTATAAATGTTATTATCCTAGCAATATTTTGAGAACATGTGATGCGATTCTCAATTTTCTTACAGAAAAATGTTTACTTGTTAATCAGTTTTAATTTACATGTTACAAAGGTACATAACTTTCGAATTCGTGTTTGCAATTTTAAAATTAGGTTTTGGGGTGAGAAGGGAGTTTGAGAGGGGGTAAAATATTAAGTGTGAGAAATATCTGACCCAATGACGCCATTTGTTTCCCTCAATCAGAATGAGAGAATTCCTCCTGCTTTTTAAATAAATAAAGATATAATAAATATTAAAATGGTTAAAACACGCTTCCTTTGAAATTTTAAGTATTGTAGCCTATTATTTCGAGATAGCATAATGCAATTTTATTTTTGCTCTCGCAAAAAATGTTCTTTATGTAAACTCTTTAATTTGACGTATGTCACGAAAGGTACAATATCATTTAAAACCTATAAGCTATGAGTACGGGAGGAGAAATATAGGGGGTGTATTGAAAATCCTATTTCAGTGTAACATAATCGATCTTTAACAAAGATGATATAAAGATAAAACAGTTTTAACATAGTTAATCCAAAAATTCCTACCACCCGGGCGGTAGGAATATTTGGGGGGGGGCGATTTTGCTTGGGGGAGAGTATTGCCCTTTAACTAAAAACAGGGTAAATGTAAAGGGAGTATCAACCTGTTATTTTGTGTATCGATATTGTAAAGTACAATAGAATAAATGTGAACAATAAACTAAATCAAACATCAGGGGCACAAAAAGTAAAAGATAAAAAGGGGGACCAATAAGGTTTTATTGAATTCATCACACCAAGAACATACAAAATAAAAACAAAAGAAATGAAAAAATGAGCAAGAAATGGAAAAATTTATGATTTGAACACATAAAATCATCCCCTCAAGCCAAAGGCTTCCTGTACATGCTTCGGGGTTTCGAAGGGCTACAACTGGTGAACTATCTTGCGATGACATAGGAATAGACTCAATTAGTACGATTTACGATTTAGCTTTAATACTTTAAACTACGATTTTCCTGTTTTTCGTTTGAGATTAAGAAAAGGATTTCCTTAAAACTCCTCAAACCGCGTTGCAAAAAATCTATCGAGCGAGCGCAAGCCCGTATTTACTTTCAAATAGCATGCAATCATCCGAATAATGTTACACTTGTACTAATGGTTCAAAAGCAAAATTTAATATCTCGGAACGGATTGTTTCGGGCCATAAAGGTAATTGAGGAAAATTAGAAACTGGCCTGGCGAGCCAATTAGCTAAGTCGTTATCTGTTGTGGTGGGAAGGTTATCTGCCTTTAGGAAGCTGCTTCCAGTGAGGTAGTTTATTTGGAGCTCTATGTGCCCAAGCCATTAGTTATGCCCAACATTATTTTATCTTTCAAAACGTTTATTCATTGTAGTATTAAGCCAACTATTTCCTTGCTTGCTTGATCTCTTGCTCAAAACTGTTTGCTTTTTAAATATTTAGTCAAAAAATTAAAGAATGTACTACTCATGCAGTCGCTGTCTTAATTTTGGATATTGACTACAAGTAAGTTGTAAATTACAAACTTTCTGCATTTTAAAATTATTATTAAGATGTATCTCAGAAGCAGAATGCCTCAATGATTTTATTTGCTGAATAAATATTCTTAACTATATGCGCTGCGTATATGGCAACGTAAATTAAGTACAATCCGATATTTATGTAGCTCAAAATATGAGAAGACTTGCCTCTGAATGTGCGTGCGACATTTATAAATATTATTTTAATTTTAGCCATTTGACGTGGTATTATCTATGTTGGCACTAAAACTGTATAATTTAATATGTAAGAAGCCAGAATATCCTTTATATTTACTTGGTACAGTAAGTAAGTTTGACGTAAAAATCCCCAGCTAGGCAAGCTTTTTGCATGATTAAAAATTGGAGCATGCCACCAGTTGCAAAATTAATGGTAAAAGTATAGTTTAGAGGTGTTTTAATGAATCATTTTCATTTCATGATTATTTCTATTATTTAAAAGCTGTTCCAGTAATGTGTCAGCACAGAAGTATTACAATGTTTAGTTAACAGTTTGCCAAAGAAAGGTATAAAAATACCTGGTACTGCCAAATGGTACAACTAACGGTTTGGTTTTGTTTTGCTGTGGGTCTCATTAGAGACTATGACGGACCTAGTAACGGACGTCGAATATTCCCATTCACAAAAAATATGAAGACTATTGTTAAACTGAAGATAAGAATGTGCATGTTCATTAAGATTTTTCTCGACGGATTTACACTAGGACTACGCCTTGAAGTTTTGCAAAATACCGAATATTTCGAGTCAATATACAAGTTACTCCCATCTATGTTAAGTTACATGAGTAACATGTTTGCATGAGATCGAATTTTACAACTGTTTTTCACAAAGTTAATCCCCCTTTTTCACCTGCCATCAGTAGTATATGCTATTTTACCTGAATTTAAGAGTTTTCCAATTACAGTATCATTAATTTACTAGACGACCCATTCGACGTTGTCCCAGGTGACGCGACGCTTAACACACTTTGCAATAGTCAACCTGTGTTCAGTTTCATCTTTTAGTATATCCTATGAAGAATTTACAGTGTTTATCTCAAACTTTACTTAATAATACAGTAAGCTTTTCCTTGGAATTTAACATTCTGGCACATATGAACTAAGCACATTTTCTTTGTTGTGCTTGAGTAATTTTCGTCTCAAAAGCTCTTTGACCGAGCAAGACATGGACTTTAAATATGGGGGTTTGAATTTTCTTACGATTACAGTTTCAACTCTTCAAATCACTAATATTTCCTAGCACTGTTTGGCTGTTGAAAAGTATTGCTTAACAAACGCTCATACAACTTCCCAAAACATTTCCATCATTACTTTAACTCTTTTTTAGTAAATTTTCAGTTCTATTAAATACAAATATATTTTAAATAGGTTATTTTTCAAGATGAATACAACTTATACAGTCCATTTCTCCAAGTGCGAAACTTACGCTTGGGGCGCGAGATGAGCATTTTATATTTGAAATTTTACTCTCACAAAAAAGTTTGGGCTTGGTAATTAGCACGGCAAAAAATAACACTGTAGATATATAGAAGTAAATTACTGTCGTAATTTAATATTTTTTTATGTCAGAGATGTATTTATTTCTTCCATCATGTTAGCCTTCCAGACAGGTGCTCCTTGAACCTTGCGGACGTGTCCAGATGTAACCCGAGATAGTCGGTTAGCTCTCCTGTTGCTCAGTCGCTGCCCTCTCGCCAAGTGTTTTCACTTGTGACAAATTACTGGCTGCAAGCGAAAGGTCACTTCCTCGTCTTAGTTTAAAACGGCGCTAACTCTTATTTGTTGAGCAAAAGTTAGTTTCAACCATTAAATAACAATTATAACTTTCAGTTCAAATAGACTTCCCTTTGGAATTGTAGTTTCGATGTTTGGACACCTCGACTCCTCGAGGATACATGTTGTGTTGTACATTAGTACATAATTCATCTCTGGAAATAACAAGAGATTGTGATTAAATGTAATAAGGCGGGATGATTGCTGCTCTGGACAGCCTTACTGGCGGGTGGCGAAAATTGTAATCTCCAAAATGTCTGCTAAATAAACACATGTTTTGGTAGAACTGTCAAAACTTTGTTTACGTTTCACCTCATTAACACTACAAAAGAATGTCCTGTGATATTTCACCGAAAGATTTCTTACGCAATTAAAATTTCTGGAAAATATTTGCGCAATGCATCAGCTGGTCTTTTAGTTTGGGAACCTTTCATCTTAAATGATTTGTTTACATTTAAGAATGTGTTTCCACACTTTTGTCGTCGTACTTCATGAATTGTGTTGAGCTTGCAAGCATTTAAAATTAGTTGCACTTGCGGTTGCAGCAAAATATATTCTTGTGCAAAGTACCTCTACATAAACAAGTGACCATGTGATTTATTACCAAAACATTGCAGATAATAAACACTAATTACGACAATAGCGCACTCACTCACCCGCCAGTAAGGCTGTCCAGAGCTTTAAAATTCTCCATCTATGTTTTTATTGCATTTTATAAAGTGGCTTTTATTCTGCAAGTTTTTTCTTCACATCCAGAGACGTCTACATATTTACGATTGGTCCCATGGCTGTATTTTATTATTGCGTCATGAAGTGTTAAGCTGACCGTTCACCTGTTCTGTCCAAATTGCATTATTTTCCTGTTTTGTGATAACATGCTGTAAAGGTTGAAGTTTGTGAGAGGTTTTTTAAACTCTCACATTATTTGTCGGATTCATTCGCTTAGATAATTATGTGGGTTAATCCCTTGTTTTTATTCTTCACCTTAATCCTATCAAGTTTTCCTTCGGCGAGTCGTGTTTTTGCGGGCTCAGTTTGAGGTCAGATTTACATTCCGCTACATCTTTACCTTCATTGCAAACAATACCATTATAAGTGAAATAAATAATTGTGATCATAGACAGTTTTCTTGCAATTGTTTAATTTTAATCTGTATTCACTTCTGTAAAGACATGTCAGTAAATAAAGCATTATTTCATTTCATTTAATTCATTTTCAATACCATTTTGGCCTGACCGAAGCTCTTGTAAGATGTAAAATTATTAATATTTGTGCTTTTCTAGAAGCGCGTCTCTCTTGTTCAAACGTATTATAATTCCATAGGTGTTATCTTTAATGTTATCGTCATTCGCAGCTCCCAGGGAACCAGTCCTGCCAGCCAGTCATTATTTCCCCAGAGTGACCACACTGGTTCCGGGCCTGACGGTCAACACGACCGCGCCGCCCGCCGCCCGCCGCCCGCCGCCCGCCGCCGCCGCCCGCCACCGCCCGCCGCCCGCCGCCCGCCTCGCTCTATTACGACACAGGGGATTAACGCGGTAACTCCGGTCAGGGTATCTGTTGCGTTTCGTCATCAAGGTCGTTGGAATTTCTGAGAGAAAAGAGAAATAAAACTGTTGAAATGTGATGATATATTCTTAGACTCTAACCACAGTGTTGCCGAATTGCTGGGCAGACGACAGCCTGAAAATTTACCAAATTGATCTCAACTTCCTGAAAATAAAACTTTGAGGTCCTTTATCCAGCTAGCACCGAGGATTGGGCAGCTCATTTTATATATACGATAAGAATTTGGATAATCGTAACTAATAAATGGATTGCCTTTTGTCAGTCACCTAAAGGGCTTCTTAGGTCAAGACGAGACAGGGTACTCGGCATATTGGCCCACCATCGCTCTCGTCTCCTAATTAAAGATATCTAACTAGGAATCATCGTTTGCTTTGAAGACATTCCTAATAATCTTTTTCCAAGAGAGCATGGATTTATAGTCCTTTTGAATTCAAAACCTGCAAAATTCCCGTTATTTCTCAAGGCATCGGATTTCCCATCATGCCCAGCCGCTGTCGTGCAGCCTCGGTGCACGGGACACCCCGGGTCCCACATCCGCGTGTCTGGGACTCAGAGACTCTGATGCCCAGCCGCTGTCGTGCTGCCCTCGGTGCACGGGACACCCCGGGTCCCACGTCCGCGTGTCTGGGACTCAGAGACTCTGATGCCCAGCCGCTGTCGTGCTGCCCTCGGTGCACGGGACACCCCGGGTCCCACGTCCGCGTGTCTTGGACTCAGAGTCTCTGATGCCCAGCCGCTGTCGTGCTGCCCTCGGTGTACGGGACACCCCGGGTCCCACGTCCGCGTGTCTGGGACTCAGAGACTCTGATGCCCAGCCGCTGTCGTGCTGCCCTCGGTGCACGGGACACCCCGGGTCCCACGTCATCGTGTCTGGGACTCAGAGACTCTGATGCCCAGCCGCTGCCGTGATGCCCTCGGTGCACGGGACACCCCGGGTCCCACGTCCGCGAGTCTGGGACTCACAGACTCAGATGCCCAGCCGCTGTCGTGCTGTCCTCGAGGCACGGGACACCCCGGGTCCCACGTCCGCGTGTCCGGGCCTCAGGGACACTGATGCCCAGCCGCTGTCGTGCTGCCCTCGGTGCACGGGACACCCCGGGTCCCACGTCCGCGTGTCTGGGACTCAGAGACTCTGATGCCCAGCCGCTGTCGTGCTGCCCTCGGTGCACGGGACACCCCGGGTCCCACGTCCGCGTGTCTGGGACTCAGAGACTCTGATGCCCAGCCGCTGTCGTGCTGACCTCGGTGCACGGGACACCCCGGGTCCCACGTCCGCGTGACTGGGACTCAGAGACTCTGATGCCCAGCCGCTGTCGTGCTGCCCTCGGTGCACGGGACACCCCGGGTCCCACGTCCGCGTGTCTGGGACTCAGAGACTCTGATGCCCAGCCGCTGTCGTGCTGCCCTCGGTGCACGGGACACCCCGGGTCCCACGTCCGCGTGTCTGGGACTCAGAGACTCTGATTCCCAGCCGCTGTCGTGCTGCCCTCGGTGCACGGTACACCCCGGGTCCCACGTCCGCGTGTCTGGGACTCAGAGACTCTGATGCCCAGCCGCTGTCGTGCTGCCCTCGGTGCACAGGACACCCCGGGTCCCACGTCCGTGTGTCTGGGCGACGCTCGGGACTCAGGGACTCTGATTGCATTATAATGTCGCATCAAGGTCACAGTCGGGGACAGCTCGGCTCAACGACTCGTTTGGTTGTCAATTAGGGCGATCCCCTTGTAAACCAGTTCTGTTTTGGACCAAACTTTTTTTATCGTAGGGATTAATTTGGGAATTTTAAATATAACATGTGATAGGGAGTGTATTACCTTCAGAAGCTACGTGCCACTCGTCATGCCCCTTAAATCGCCAAGATTTCTCCACTACGTTTGTGATAAGATTGTCATTAGTAGTTTTGATCCTCTCTCAGCCGTATAAAATATTGGATAAAGGAGGTACTATATTTTTCTAAACTGTGTTAAACACACACATAAATGTGCGAGTTGTCCTGCGTACTCCACTTCTGAAGACAATTCAGTAGCGAGTGTGGAGTCATGCAATTGAAACTCTGGATTCCTGCAAACCAAGTAGTCATTTCTTTACCTTTTATTTTAGGAAGTAATAATGAATATTTTGAACAAATTGATTACACTGTTTTGTATTCTCAATTGCTACTGTTTCATTCAAAATACTTAACTAGAAAATAGTAAACCAATACCAATTACTTACTATACAAACTAAAATTAATTTTAATATGCTTCTATAATCCTGTAATTATAGAAATATTTGAAAAAATTAATAAAAAATATCTTAGGAATTTGTTTTTATAAAATTATGGCGCGGTGAATGAATTATAAACATTTTCTGACGTTTACTGCCATTGAAACTCTGCATATTCACGGTCTACGAATTAATCGTTTAAATACATGCTAATGGGTCGAGTTTTATAGTAATTTTATTTATATCAGTTGAAAATAATATTTGTGGCGTTTTCTCCAGCGACTATAGTTTAAGTCCTCTTGTCGACAGATGATTGAATGTCACATTACACATTAAACAACTTCTCAAACAAAAACGGCGACGCTACATTATACTCAATTGAAGACCTCTCGAGAAGACAGGAAACAAAAAAACCCGTTCCTCGTTGTGAAGGAACTTCGTTTATTTATCCCGACCGATCCCAATGTCGAATGTTAATCGTGTTTGTGTTATATGTACTTTTACCATCTTTAATGACAAGAGGACATTAACTGCCTTGGCTGGAGGCAACGCCACATATTTTCCAAAGTTAAGTGATACCAAACACATAATAACAAGTAAACAAAAAGTACTACGAATGTTTTACAAATTATTGGGCAGTGAATGCGGTACAAATTGAATTCATCTTGAATGCGGGGTGCTTCTGCATTTTAATTATTAACATTTATTAAAAATTAAAGGAACATTGATACTGGTAACTCTAGTTAGTTTAAATTAAGTCCGCTATTGCTTTATATGCATGCTCATATAAATAAGGATTCCTATCCCATTACATAATTGTCATTTGTACATAGACTTCATGTAACTTGGTTTGATTGAATTCTAGATTATATATTGACAGAAAGTTCCTATATAGCCTATGTGAAATATTGAACTTCACATCTTGTAAAATGCCTCTGCTAAGTTTTGTTATAAAGAAATAATATCTGGCGAGTTGTTGAAAGCAATAGAAAGCACATTATTGTAAATCGAATTAATCTTGTTCCCCTGCTATGTTTATTCACGTTTCACTCCTTGTAATCAATCAAATAATACTTTTACTCCAAAGTAAATCCATACAGCTGATTGGTGGCAAGCAGGGAAATCGGATAAACTTATGCTTTTTAGGATAAACCAATCAATACAATATAGTCAAATTGCGATTGTTACAATCTTGTTTTCTTGTCAGTACAAAAACTATTTATCTATTGTGGATGAATTTTTTCGCACAAGAGTGGAGAATTTTGTGTGTGTTAAGAGGAGTAAAATGACTTGCCTCCCTCAGGAAAACCATTTCCTTCGAGAGACAATCTTCCTCCCTTATTGCTAAACCTCTGAATTTTTTAAATTAAAATTCAAGGATCACACAAAAAAGAAGTGTCAAAAACATAAAAACTGAATGACATTTGCCAGCGGTCGAAGTTGAGTCTGCAATACGCCTTTCAAGGGGGTTTTCTCGTAAGAACAATGTTAATTTCACAAAAGTCACAACACCTTTATTTTCCAGTCAAAAATTACAAACTTTGCGTTAATTTAAAGTTAATACAATTATCTAGTAATACATGATATTAAAATAATAATATACAGGGTGTATATAAAGTCCCGCACGGGATTAATATTTTCTAAACGACAACAGATCAATCAATAAGATTTTGTACATCAACACCACACCTAAAAATCTACTTTTTTAAGGAACTGTCCATTTTCTGTCTTATCATAGGGACGTCCCGCAAGGAGTCAGAAGGAAATCTTAAATAATAGCATAGGTCAATATGCACATCATTTTAAAGGGCTTAGCTAGCAGAGTTTAATGCCGCAAACCGCATTCAAAAAGGTTGATCCAGTACAAAATGGCGGCTGTTAAAAGACACGCATAATGTAGTATTTAGCTGCAGTATTAATTTAGTTGCAGTTTTGCTTTAATGGGATTATGGCTACTGTATTAGTAAAATGTAACAAAGTAAAACCTTCGAACAACCACCATTTTGTACTGGATCGACCTTTTTGAATGCGGTTTGCAGCATTAAACTCTGCTAGCTGAGCCCTTTAAAATGATGTGCATTGAGCTATGCTCGTATTTAAGATTTCCTTCTGACTCCTTGCGGGACGTCCCCATGATATGACAGAAAATTGATAGTTCCTTTAAAAAGTAGCTTTTTAGGTGTGGTGTTGATGTACAAAATAGTATTGGTTTATCTGTTGTCGTTTAGAAAATATTAAGCCCTTGCAGGTCTTTATGTACACCCAATTTAAATGGCCGCCATTTTGAAACGGGTGATCCTTTTGAGGAACGGTTTCCGGCATTGAACTCTGCTAGCAAAGTCCTTTAAAATGATGTGCATATTGACCTATGCTCCTATTTAAGATTTCCTTCTGACTCCTTGCGGGACGTCCCCATGATATGACAGAAAATTGATAGTTTCTTAAAAAAGTAGATTTTTAGGTGTGGTGTTGATGTACCAAATCTTATTTATTTATCTGTTGTCGTTTAAAAAATATTAAGACAGTGCGGGACTTTATATACACCCTGTATGTAACATCCAAAAAATAGTAGTAATATACATTTAAAAAACTACTTGTTCATTTTTAACTATGAATTTAACATATTTCGAAATGTTTTCTTCGCAGTTCTCTACTAAATATCAGTGAAAAAAATATTCAAGAATCATATTCATACAAATTAAGTTAATGCAGTAATTTGTGTTTAAAGCTTTGCATGTTTCAATGAAATTAGCATTGCCCTTATGGGACTGAAACCCAATATAGCGGGAGGTACTGAAGACTCGTAAGCATTTTCTTTGTTCAGCCAGTGTTTCAGTTTGCGCTTCACTACCAACTATACTGTACAAACCATTCCCGAAGGGCCCAAAGTTGCGGTACTAGCTAGACATATCAAGCTTGATCTACGAATCAACGGATGCATGAATTACTTGACATTTTGGACAATGGGTCCTTAAAAACTCAATAAAACAATTATATTAGTGCACTTAACAATATTGTCCATATTTAAATTCTGAAATCGTATTAAATGAAAAGGTTAAAAAAAATATCATTCGCTGTCAAAAAACATAATTATAAATATATTTCCTTAATATTTGAAATGCACATCTATTCCCTTCAGATATTGGATCTTTAATTTTCATTTTCAGTTTATAATATATGTGTAGTAGCCACTTGCCGTAATTGGCTGCACGAGCACTTCATGAAGTGGCCAGCGCGCTCGGGCACAGTGTAACTCGATTATTTCAATCAAAATTGCAGCATGTGCCCAACAAAACTGAACACTTGTAAACACAATATCGCTCATTGGACATCGAGGATGTTTGGCAGTTGCTATAAAATCTTTTGTTAAAATAAATCCCAATGTTTCCGTTAAATCCCAAAGTCTGTGTTGAAGTAGCCCATGTTTAGCATTAAAAATTTTTAATATTTTACAAATACTAAAATGTTAGTATTGGTTTATTCATAAACGCCTTTTGAAAATATAATCAGCCTACGCAATATTTTGATTATGAATTTTGTGTGATAAGTTAAGTTTTTACTACAATAAACAGCTAACAATAACGCAGGTATTTTTCACAATAACCACCTTTCTAGAATAAAATATTATAAATAATTATGATTGGTTTAAAGTTTTTAAAACACTATTGTGGGTTTAAAATAGTTAAATATAAAAAAATAGTGTAAAATAATAGGCAATGCGATATTAAAATAATAATAATGATAATTAAAAATTGATAATTTCTTACTAACCTTTCAATAACATTCAAAATTCATAGGTGTAACATACAGGCAACTCGATTATTTCAATAAAATTGTGACATATACCTTTAGACGAAGTCTTCATATAAATTTCCAATGTAAGTCTTTCACTAATACAAACATATAGATTTTCGATCATGTAGATTTTTTTAAGCTACTGATGTCAGCAGGAGTATAATAAACGATTTAAAGTACAATACTGAAAGCTGTTTAGTAAACAGGACACTTTATATAAATATTTTATAATTCTATAAATAAATAATAAAAATATATCACGATTAAAAGGTTCTTTCATGTAGTGATGTTACGTCAATTCATTCATAAGTTATACAATCTTAAAAGAAAAATTAAAACTTAAATTTACGTTCATGCTGTAAAAAAATGAAAACAAAATAGTGAAATTGAATATAATTTAAATGTCTTCAATTTTGATTTGTTGTACCTTGCTTCATTTTGATTTATTATAGGTTTTATTGAGGGTAACTCAGTAATTAGAGGATCAATTGAAACATGAAAAAAATAGTTTAATGTTAATATTAATGTGTTATGTTACATTTAATTGTGTTAGGTAAAAATGTTTCATGTTTTTTTAGTTGTTGAAGCAAAAATTGAATTGATTGAATAAACCAGCATAATTCATGAAAAACCTGTGTTGATTTATGTTTTCTGAGATATTTTGGCTACACGCCATTATTAATATTATTATTTAAACAATAAAAAAATTTTAACCTTTCAATGTTTTAAGAATAATATTAATAATAAAGTGTAGCCAAAATAGCTTAAAAACATAGAAGACACCAGCATAAAAAATACAGGCAAATCGTTGCTACATCAAGTGCCCAGCATCTCAGCTGGACACATGGTGTAAAAGGAATAGTTACAGCAATTCATGAAGTGTCCAGTTTTATTGGCCACATATTGTAATTTTCGATGACTTGGTACCTACATTAAGCATGTATATCTGGCTGTTTATTTTTACTTAATCAAGTACATTAATTGCTTAGTGTACAGTACAACTACAGTTTACAGTAAAACTGTATATGTGTATGCATATGCAGGAAAATTTAGTTCAATTACACCATGTGCCCAGGCGAGCTGGGCACTTCATGAAGTGCCCGGTTAGCGCTGGACACATCATGAAGTGCCCGGTTAGCGCTGGACACATCATGAAGTGGCCAGTTACATCAAGTGGCTAAGACATATGTCTCCGTAATGGACCGTTCTTTGAGCCTGGAAGTTCTGCCATTTCCGTGAAAGCGTATCATTCATAGTTACGTTTTGATTGTTTAACGGAAATACCACACTTTCACTCTCCTTCTACAATTTTGGCACCCAACTTCCTTGTCGGACATCACACTCAATTAGCACTACTTGAGAGCAAGAAATTTAACTACTGAATATAAGTTATTGCTGTTAATAAACTGATATTTTGGGGAATTTCATATTATTGAGTTAGATATTTAGTGACTATCATATGTACGAAAGGCGGAGGCTTATTACGCTACCTAGGTAGATGAAGCAAGATTTTTGATAGGGTTCTTTTAATGAGTAGGTCTACTCTAAATCTGTTGTATAATATACATTAATTTTGAATTTAATTATAAAAACCTTTAAAAACCATTGGTAAAACTATTCAGCCAAAATATAGATTTCGCGGCAAAGCAACATTTTATTTATGTTGTATCAGATTTTTTTTTGGGTGTTGAATCCAAACCTGATGTTTGTTGACAAACTTTTGTGACGGAACATTTTCAACAACGTAACAAAAGCAAAAATTCTAATTTTTCTATTTTCTTTTGCTGATAATTCTAAAACCGTAAATTTTATGTAATAAACTCTGATATGCAAATCGTAATTACGTAAACTTTCCTTCAAAATAAACTACTTGTATTTATTCCTATAAAAAAAAGCGTATGGTCAGCGCTGCAAATTGAAAATTGCCAATTTTTCAATATGAGCTAAATTTCTTTTAAGGGATAAGCTATTCCCGTATGGGTTACAGTAAGATATATGGCCCAATACTTTATCTTTTCATTTTGATGTCCTCAGACCCCAAAAATTACTATCCGTTCAAATTTTCCTGCATATGCATACACATATACAGTCTTACTGTAAACTGTAGTTGTACTGTACAGTAAGCAATTAATGTACTTGATTAAGTAAAAATAAATAGCCAGATATACATGCTTAATGTAGGTACCAAGTTTGAATTTTAGTTTATTAAAGTCTTCTATAAAATAAATAGAAGTGTAAATTTATTGTAACCAACAATTTATATATGTAAACGCATGTACAGAAAAATACCCGCGTTGCTCAGCGAATTTAAAATGCTTAAAAATAAAATTGAATCCAACGTAGCAAAATATGACAGATTTTTGTAATATCCGTAAGACTAACATGGGGAATGAGTATGCAGGTTTGAGGCAAAAAAATCATTTTAAAATTTATTAAATAAATTGAGTTTCTTTTATTTCATATTTATTAGATATGATCTAAAAGAACCCATTTACCATGTTTTATCAAAATGTAATAAGAAATAAGGGAGTTATAGAATTTTTTTCGTTATAGCGCTGCAAAACCGACAGTTTCATAACATGTGTTGCGGGCCTAAAGAAGCTCTTTTTCACCCTAGGTAGATAAAGAATCAGCTGATGTCGAGGACATTAGCAGTTCGAGGAGGTTTTCAGCAGTTCGTTCATAATTTACTAAAACTGCAAATGTGTGTACGTCAGCGATGATGGTGAGCTATCAATTACATCGAGATTGGTTGTCGGTTATTATTATTGATTTTATTCATTGTTGCATTGTTGTCAGTTTAATCGATTTGTGAAACTCGCTCATTTCACCAGTCGATAGTCAATGCGTTCAATACATCGATAATTGTTAATTGTTGTCAGTCTAGTCTAACTCAAGTGAAACAGAAAATAAGCTGATTGTTTTAAATAGAAAGGACAATTTGAAAGCCTCCTTTGGGAGATATCTTTAAAGATAAACAAGTTTTAACATTTTGGTTTTGTAAGTTAGTTACAGTGTTATATCGAGCGGTATAACGAAAAATATAGTTCATCACACTGGCCTAAAGCTGCTTTTCTTTACTCGGTCATTTTTCGACGTCGGCTCACTGTCTCGGTCTTAAAACTTGTCCTCGTTCGAAAAGCTTTGCCCGCCCCGTTACTTGCCACATCGGCTGCCCTCCGTCCGCAGCTCGAGCCCAGCACTCCTTTGTAGTAAGGCATTGTTTAATTCGCCTTCATTTGTACGCTGCATGCATACACGGTAACTACTTCCGCCCGAATCTTAAGCGAGAGTGGACTTGATCAGCTCAAACTGCGATCTTGGTTGGTTTTTCAGGGGAAACTCGGAAACACGACAGAAATGCTCGACGAAAGTATGCTAGAAGAATTAAAATTAGTTTCTTGACAGGTACCGTATACTCTTACCTACGACTACGACCCAACTATCTGATATTATCCATGATAAACAACAATGACTATTTGAAAACGAATGAAATAATTGAAATTATGTTGAAAAGTACTATTAATTTTATTATTAAATTAACTCACTTAT
This sequence comes from Flexamia atlantica, assembly GCA_035578135.1. NCBI lineage: Eukaryota > Metazoa > Arthropoda > Insecta > Hemiptera > Cicadellidae > Flexamia > Flexamia atlantica. The sequence goes on from JAQJVK010000001.1 coordinate 215,959,854, forward strand.
ATTCAATTTCCTTTCATTTCTACGTCTGGATGGGTGTGCGGAAACCACCGTCACCATCTCTCCGGGTCCTCGCTGAATTTTCGCTGAGTCTCCATCCACACATTAGTATTGAGTCCTCACTGATCTGAATTTTTAATCCAGCATTTATCGCTAATGATGACTTTATTTATAAGCATTTCTAAGAAGCTATCCAAATGTCATCAGCGTGTAACATCATGCATCGACCGCCGTTTTAATCTCTTTCGTCCTAATGCGCGGAAGAACCTTGACATGATAGTCGTCATTTTCTGTAATTCATATTACTTTGACTCTTCCTGTTCAGGTTAATATGAGGTTGCTATATACACACAAAGTCGATTTGTTTGCAGTAACTTAAAACACAAAAATGAAGGGGAAATGTTTAACTAATTTGGTCCAGTTTATAAATCTTTTATGAAATTAATGACGGCAATTTCTATAGTGAGTTATTTTAGATATTTTTACAATAAAAGGCATAGTATTACTCAAAAGTAAACACAATTGTTATAATCAAATCGAGCTCCTATTAGAGACAGTATTTGTTTATTAGTTTTGAACGATCACAGCTTTAAGAAGGCCTATTTTAACAATAATCGATCAAATAAATCAAAATTGAAAATTTTGATTTCATAAATATGTTGCTATGTATCGCGATTAAGATTTTACGATTTGTTTACAATGAACGGATTAAACTTAGTAACAGCACATATTACTTTTGATTGTAGAATCTGATAAATGTGAAGGTGCTTTCAAACAACTTATGAATATCTGTACTGGGACGAATTCTTAGGCAAGATAATCTACTTTCTTCGTGTGCTTGAAATCTCATGAACTCCCGTCACTTATAATAAACAACTCACAGCACAAGAAGGATCAGATAATAGACAGATTAATCTAGACATTAGATAAGCACGAGCAACATGATGGCCTTCCCACGAGCCCTGCGGCTCGAGTAACGGCACACGGGCTACAAGCACGGTGGAATAGACAAGCGGTCTACGAGCTACAGGTGGGTGTGGAGTCCACCGGCCAGGCGGGGGCGTTGACTGCCGTTCGCCACCTCAGCTCTAACTGTAACGGCTTGTCGACATGACATGACACCCAGTCATGCAGATTGGAGTGGAATGGATATGAAGCATTGTTTTCTCCAGTTGTGTGCTATATCCAATTGTTTTACTGAGGAGGTGTAGATAACTAGTTTGCGAACAGAACGATGTGTCGCTTTAGCTTGTAGAGATAAGTGTGTGTCCTATTGGTTGAGGCAAGGGTTATCTTGGTAGCTTTGGAGCAGCCTGAGGTAGTGAGAAGATTTAGCCCTTTACATTTTTCAATTAACATAATTAGATTGGAGGAAGGCAACTTGAGTTACCTTTTCCGAGTACTATGTATATTCTACATGCTTATAAAGGTAATGTAATGATGAAGGGGTTTTAACCATATTTTCAAATAGAGCGTACAAATAAGCTTTAGCTAGTTAAATGAATCAATATTTTGGTCATCAGACTGATAAAATTCGTTTAATTGCCTGCCATACCGTCATAATACAGGTCTAAAGAAGATAAATGTTACGCAATGATAAGAATCTGTATCCTGCATCCATATCATCTAGACCACGCTCCACTTGAAAACGTCAAAGGAAAGCATAAACCTAAAATACCCAACAGGATAGAACCCATCCTCCCCACCGCAGCAACATCCGACGACGACGTGGAAACTGGATACCGTGCCCGGGGACGGCTCGGCTCAGAGAAAGCCAGGGAAGGGAAAGTCTGGGGAGCGCGAACGCATGTGCAGGAAGCCGACCATGAAGCAGCGTGAACATCTGCAGATGTAGCAACGCAGCACCTGCTGAGCCCGTGTCAGGGCCACTTTCGCTTTCGTGGATCACACCGCGGCTATGTAGCATGTTGCGTTAGTTTCCGGGTGTGTGCGGTTGCCCAACGTCTATGGTCCACCTTGTACTGTGGTCGTCAATATGTCAAACGTTTTCTCTCGTTGACTCGAGAGATCTCGATGTAAATATCCATTTTTATAGCAAATCTTGATTTCGATGGAAATTTTTCTAATTATGAACTTAGCAAAGGAGCTTTGGTCGTAAGAAATAGTTGTACCTCATCATTTCAAAGGGAAAAGCGTTAATAATGTTTTAAATGTTTCGTTTTCAATAAGCGAAATTGCATTTGAATAAAAATCTGTCTTAGGTGACAGGTAAAGGCGGGTACTTATCGTCCTTGATATTATGTATGGAATGAAATAGGGGCCTACATTCCTATCTTCATTGCCAAAAAGATAGATATCGTAGATATTTTTCAGGCCTGAAACATCTCAGTGAACTGTCAATAACTTTGTATATAAGTATGTTATGCTGTACTCGTTTATTTTCCCTTATAGTGTTAACTAATTATACCTGTACATTTTTTTTGCAAACCTCAAATAATTTCAAGACGCCCCATAATCATGGCAAATTGTTGATTATTTCAATTACCAAAAGTTGTTATTGCGCGCCTTTCGTAGCCTTGGCCCTGGCACCCCACTAATACGTGACTAGGTTCAGGAAATAATGATGCCAGGAACTCCCGGTTGGCAAAAACTGTAATCAAGGAAAACCCTTCTCCGCCTCTAGTGTCACACCGTGACGGCAGGAGCTGGCCAGTGACGTAACCACGGTCTGCTGTGACCGGATGCCGGGTCGGCTAATCTACCGAGTAATCAGGTTTTTGACCTTGACAGAACTCGCCGACCAGTGGGTAGGCTTGCGATGACGTCCGGCTGTGAGCCTGGAAAATTGCATGCTTCAATCTACTCTGCAGGTGAAGCTCTGATAGCCTATGATTAAAAACACGTTTGATGAGTTCTTGAGTTATCCTTCTTAAATTTTATAAAATAACTTCACTGAACTGGATTTAACACAATCAGAGCTGCATATAATTCTTTTGACTCGTGAGAAAATGCTTTATCGCATTTGTACAACCAAAGCAGGCAGACTATTATATTTTACATATGAAATTTCCGACTTTTTCTAATCTTTCCCGACTATTTCTTCCAAAACATTCACATCAGGTGCAATCGGCTATAGTGCCTCCTAAAAAGAATACTTTAACACATTCTTTGTAGTGTTATTTGATGACCGCAATGTGATCGAGAGATATAACAGCCGCGAAATGTGTAAGAGATTTACCAGCTGCAATGCGACCAATTAAATTTTCTGGTCGCGCATACTCTGAGAGATTTGCCAGTCGCATAAGCAGAACGACCAAATTATTGGGGGGCAAGGGCCCCCCTCGTCTTCCACCTGGATTACGCATATGATGAGGAGTAAAATATGCAAATCCCCTTTGAATTCGTTTGAAAATCACTTAGTCTTGGCGGTGGTCTTTAAAGAGGACATTTACTTTCTCGATGCCAAATGCCAAAAAGTTCCTTTTTACATTTTCCAACTGTTCGCTCCAGTTTCACGTTTTCCTGCTTTCTTGTTGTTCGCGTGCCTTGTTGGATTAGGTAATTGTGGCAAGGAACTAACGTCTGCGCTAATCATGTCGTAACCACACACTGCACTTTTTATGAGCGATACTTTCCTTATCGAGATACTTGTGATGTAACTGAGTTAACAATAAACGGAGTGTTTAGAGAAAATTTATATTAATTTAGAGGTTGATGATTCTGATTTATATCTAAATCATATAACTTTTATTTGTAAAAAAACTAAAGGACTTGCTCATCAAATAGTTTTAATTTACCAACTAACGTAGGTTTATTTCTACAAAAGTAAAGCTAACCAAGATGATTTTGATGATTCTTCTGTATTAAAAAACTAAGTGATCCAAAATTCACGTGTCCCGCTGTTTTTTTTTCTTTTTATTTATTTATTTAAGTACTGTGTGAACCAAAAATAATGTCACAATTTTAATGGTTAATGGCTACGTTTACAAGCTAAATTCTTTTATCATGCAACACAAGTGTATCAGCAAGACCATAAAAACAGTGCGATAGTTTATTTACTATTTATTTAAAACTAAACCATGATGTTTTGATGACTTTAGGACATTTTAATTAATTGCTGATCTTTCACACCGACTTTTTTAACTTCTTGCATAGTAGCTTTAAGCTTAACCTCCAGTTTTTGGTCTACCTTTTCGCTTTTTCCGTTACTAGTTTGCTCGTCTTATCAATTGATATGTTTTACATCTCTTAAGAGGGTTTCCCTTGAAAAAAAACGGAACCTAACGTTACTCTGCAATCCATTTTGTAACATTGGGAATCTTAACAAAAGAGCCTTATTCTCATCAAAGAATGACTTCAACAGGCTGCTCAATGAATAAAAACAAAACTTTATATTCTGCTATTTCAAAAATGGTACAAGTTTCATTGATATGTGATCATGAATAAAGTAGCTATGAATAATAAATTGTGAGACATTTTTTTAGGACACACGGTATATTAATGCTCTAGTGGAGCTCTGAGTTCTCACGGACCAGACCTACTGAACCGGTATTTAAGATATATTTTGCCTATACTTGAATCCACATTCACCCTTCAGTATATGCCTTATGGGACATAGCAATTCTATTACCTATGTTGGGTATATTTGTTTACTAATATTCATAACATATTATTATAAAATTATCTGCTGATCATAACATAATTTGGCTAGCATACAACTTAAATTGTCATTTGAAATACATAGCTTATGTAAATCCCATACTGGAAGATGAACTTGGAACCGAGTATAGTTAAAAAATGTAAAATATTTAAATTTCACGAATTTTATCAGAATTCATGTTTTCTCTCGGGACGTGCTCGTGACTAGGGTTACTCCAAAGTAAAGGCTTCGGTTTGATAATAGTTTCCTTACAGAAGAATTATATCCCATTTCCTCCTGGCAACAGCTGATAACCAAGCAAATGCCCTCTATATATCTTATCTTCATACGTAAATAACATAGATGAGAAATGTCTTCGGTGATAATACAGCAGGATTGAAATTGGAAACATCACGCAATTAAATATATAAAAACAAATAAATACAAATTCATTAAGTAAACAACTTGAAGTGCCTCTTGGCCGCGACGCCGACGCGAATAACAGGCCAGACAGACGTTGCGTGATGAACAGGGGCAGGTTGTCCGGTGGAGGTCGCCGCCGAACCGGTAGTGGCCTCAGTGGATTAGGTTTCTATCGTAGTTACAATGCTGATACTCCAGGACAGACTAGTCCTCCTTTTTTAATTCGAGGAAGTTTGTAGAATAGAGTATATATATATATAATATTAACAGAAAGAAGGTTTTCTTATATCTTAAAAATCACTGGACGATTTCAAGGAATATTTTACCTGTTTTAGGTTAATGAGTAGGCAAGTATATATTATTTATAATCGAGTTAAAAGAATAAATACAGTAATAGTTTTTTCTGTTCGCATAAAGTTACAAAAATTAGATACAGTGTACTCTGAAGTTTCGAATAATATCATGCAAGCTATATATAACAAAATAACCACGTTTTTATTACATTCTTTATTTTTCGATATTTAGCTCGATGGTCTTTGATTTAAACTGGTCTCGATAGTAGATAATTAAGTGGTCGAAGCAATAATCCCTCGGCACATAAGTACTTTATTACTTAAGACTATAACGAATAAGTGAAATGTTGATTCTTGGTTGTGCTTAAAACATTTAATAAACAATTTGAGCAGAACGTGCTGTACCGTACAAAGTTTTCGGGCAAAATCAATGACAATTTTTTTCTAAATGAATATTTTCCACCATTGCTTAATGCAATACCACCGGACGTTTTTAAATTGTCTTACTCTGAAGAATGAGCTTGGATATATGTCTTATCGCATTTTCCCCTAAAACAATCAAAATCCCTCCTTCAATCCCTCCCAAAGTTGAATTTGTTTAATTTTTGTAATTTTAGCCAAGAGTGAGTTTACGTATGGTTTACGAAAATGTATTACAAACAAATAGGTTTTAAATAGGTTACATTCTTTTTGATGTTGGTTCAGAGTTTAAATATTCTTATTTTATCTCTCTCCCAAATCAACTAGGAACTATGCTAATTCGAAAAGTAGATTCTCGGTTTAGTTTCGTATACTGAGAATGAATTCAAGCAGGGTAGGGCAGGCGCGTCCATTAATATGACTGAGGTAAATAATTCAATTGATTTTAAATGTAACATAACTACATTTTGTGAAAGTGAATGTTAGCATAAACATTATCTGGTAATACGAGTATTAAACCCCGTTGAATAAACTGTAATAACTTTATTGAATTATGCAGTACTGTATCATCGCCCCCTACGATATACAGAAAACCTGACATACTTGGTACCTACAGTTTTATGTTTGTCTGCATTGAGAAAATACGATTATGTTTTATGTTATTGCGATATATCAACAAGAAACTAATTGACTGGTTAGTCAAGTGCAAAGCGCTCACTTCATAACGTGAAGGTCGTCGGTTCGATTCCTGACCAGGATCGAAACTGGGTCCAGCTTACGTTTGTCGTTGGGCTATGTATTAATGATGCCATATAACAAATACCCCCGTTGCAGCAGACCTGCATACTCAGCGAATTTCAAATGCAAAACAACATATTTTAATCCAATATAGTGAGAATCGACATGTTTTGGTAAGCTCCATAAGAATAACATGGGGAATGAGTATGCAGGTTTGCTGCTACAGGTATATTAAAACTGGCTGGTTTCAATTCAATATTTAGTAGATCTGAACTAGAAGAAGCTATTTACCAAGTTTTATCAAGATATGTTGTCAAATAAACGAGATATAGAATTTTACTTATTTCCCATAAGATTAACATTGGGACAACGTACTGTGTTTACCACCTTCAATATCTCGACAACCAATGGACATAGAGCAATGATTCAAATTACTAAATTGTTTGTTTTTTCGAGCTGAATTCAATGGTGCCAACAAAAAATTCGATACATTTAATTTTTCTATGTAAAAAACTCAAAAAACACATTTTTGGTGAGGTTTATCCCCCTTTACCCCCCCTTCCAATGATCCGATCGGGCTGGTTTACGAACTCGTCCGAATAATGACTACTTTACACGTCTGTGCCAAATTTCATTCCAATCGGACCATTTTTGCGAGCGCTATCGTGCTCACAGACACACACACATATATATATATATATATATATATATATATATATATATATATATATATATATATATATAAATTTTTGAACGAATAGTGTTTTTGGCTTCTGGGGGCCCCAAAACGAAAAGTTATAGTGGTCCCGGGCTTAGATCTTACCATGAGACCTACGGTAATAGCTTCTTCCCTATAGGGGAAATTCGCTAAAAGTCACTGTAGAGAGTGACAGGACCCGGGTTTGCTCCGTTCTTGATCAAAAGGTAAAAAAATGCCACTGACGTAGAAATAACAAAGCACAACAAAATACAAATGCATGAAACATCACACGCCAAACCCCCTTCAACCAAATTTAGCCAACGTCAGACACAGAAATCTATCAAAATAGCCAACTTAGTCCTTTAGTGGTTCCAGTTCAGATCTACTCGTCATCATACCGATCCTTGAGATGTAAATAAGAAGATGTCTGCAGGAGAATGCGGAACTCGCCTCCGTCAACACGATGACAGCGGACAGCAAACGCCGCTGATAACCTTGATGTCATCAGGACGCCGCGCCGTCCGGACCGCGAGCTTTGACGATACACACACCTCGCCGCGTGTCGTGCCGGGCTGGGATCACGTCTTCTAATGTCACGCCGCACTTCAAGTATGCATCTTAAGATAATACAACAAACCCCTGTCTTGAGTTACGGTCGGTTTCCGCGACACGCGTTTCAGAACGCGAGATTCGACGCGTCTCGAGTCGGCCACGCGTTTTCAGGACGTAGGTTAATTATACGTAGGTTATTTATACACGTTTTACGGTATATTTTTCATGTAGCCGGATTCAAGGCCTAGTGCTGCGCTGTCGCGGGGTGCCGAACGCGAGATGTGGGACTCGCTGCATAAATGCCTCTGGATATTCAGAGATAATTCGCGACAACTGTCGTGATGCGTTTCTAATACCTGTCGCCGGTATCTAGGAACGACGCGTTCGTCCGGCGACACACGGTGACTCGAGTTCGTGCATAAATGCTCCCATCTAACTCGATAGAACTTGAAACACGCCGCGACAGACGCGCAACACGGAACGTGATGCATAAAACCTTCCTAGAGACTAGAGATGACCGTCGTCACTATCAAGCAGCGGGTTGACGCCCAAAATATGAAGTGGACTCTGATCGATGCAATGTGACCTAAACGTTTTTGACAAGGTTTTGGTGGATGCGTTAATTTGCAATACATGGATAGTGATTTTATGTTATTGAATGTCCTCTCGTTTGAGAAGGAGTGTTTTGTCGACCTTTAGGGCCTACTTTTATTTGTTTAGTTGCTTTTCCTGTCCTCAAAAACTAAGTGTACTTTATTATGGTGGTTACTTTGCATCAAAAAAATTGTGCAACCAATATCTTTCCCCAATTTTTTCCTGTAGAAACTAGTACAATAACAGGACATCTCTAGAGAAGCTCATGTAAATGACCCACGTCCCGTGCTTTTGAGGCAACAGACAATCTGATGGAGCCGTGTAAATTACGCTCAATCATGCAGCAAATTTTGGACCCTGAATTATTAAATTGAGGAAACTAAAGATACCTTTTAGGCATATCAGAAAACAATATATTTTTCTAATAAATTAGTGAATCACTTTGTCAAACTTGTATTTCCAGAACCTGGGGGAATATATTCGTAGTTGTGGTGACGATCAATTTTAAATGCCAAAAGAGCTGCATTTATATTAATAATCCGTATTTTCCAATACCAGGTTCAAGTTCAACGGTTGTTAATTTGTTTACATCTCTTATGGCTGGTATGTCTCGATATATTTGAATTCTTATGAAAGGTTTTAACTGTAATTGTGAATAGAATATTGTATATTGTGAATGTCTCCATTTTTCGAAGTAAGGAGCCGACGCGACACCATCTAGACGTAGTTTAAGATGAACATGAGAAACGGATTAGTATGGGATGGAAACCAAGGGTCGTTATCTTCATTGGATTTGTAAAACGGGTTTATACCTCTGACGACGTGCAACATTTCATAATTGCCCCAGGAGTGAAGGCATTAAAGCGGATCAAATAAATTATAGGATTCGCTTTTAATTAGAATATCAAAAATTATTGAATTTTGCGATCAAAGTGAAAAGACGCCAAGACCAACACAGGGGTTCCCTCGTCCCCCAGCGTCAACAATAATAAAGGTAATATGTTTGTGGTAGTAAATTAATAATCCCAAGGTGGCGGATACAGATGTGTCACACTGTTGCAGTCAGATCTGCGACAGACTAAAGTATACAATACGAAATAGGGGTTTTAATTAAAAATCATAATTATAGCAACAGTAGCAAAAACCCAAACAAATAATTAGGGGTGTGCGAGTACTCGAGTATCGCGTTTTTTGAGTTGGGTTTACACTATTCGACTCGAAGTTTCACAAAATTCGAGGGTAGGTCCTTCCGCCGGCGCGGCGCCGTTTACCCAAATTTGGAACGCGCGCGATCGAATTTTACGGCAATTTTGTATACAGGCCATTCTACCGTCGGTAAAATCTTGGTTTATTTTCATTGAATTAACTAGTTTTTTTAATTAGGAGGTTTAATGTAAAATTAATTTATTATATCACTTATATATAGAATTTGATGCTAATGTTGCTTATTCCTTTTCCTTTTCTGTGATTTATTTTTATTTTCCAACCGCTTAAAAATTTCTTTTAGTTAATAATAAATGACCAAATTGTGAAAGTGTAAATGCGAGTGTGTACGCAATTGAGTAACTCAATGACAACGTGGACCGATATTTTAATCAAATATTTAGTTAGGCTAGGCTAATGAAATATGAGCTTAGTAGTAGTTTCATTAATCAAGTCAGGCCTTGAGGAGGTTTCAAATAAGAAATGAAACTTGTGAGTTCAATTAAAGGTTTTTTCATTGAGTCAGTATCATTTGATATCTATAAATCAAATTGTTTATATATGTAAACATGTTTTAATTCCCGCAGCTTCGCCTGCTGAAAATATAACAAATTTTAACCCTGGGGGCTGGTAATTTCACCCTAGATTGAAATGAGGAGGTGTATTGTTTTTGTCTAAAGATTTTTCCCTCATTATTAGCAAATGGTATGAATTAGTGTACTCTTATTTGCCAAAACAGAGAATGAAAGGTAACCCGGGTAGTAAAAACAAAAACGCTAAGGGCGGGTTTTCGACTTAACATCATCTAAATTCAGCACATTTTAAAAATGAACCGAAAACGTAAGAAAAAGTATATAGACGGTAAATGCCTTGGCCAAAAACCTATTTCCCAAAAATTCTTCATCACATTGAAGATCAGGTTACCTAGCTATCGGTAAGGCAAAATAATGTACAGTACACCTCGGATTATCCGGATTAATGTGGCGGAACACCGATCCTGAAGACAAAACATCCGGATAATCCGAGGCCATTACAATATCGCCTAAATAGTGGTCGAGTACCTTAGCCTTTGCTAAATTGATGCTGCAAATGGCGTATCAAGACTGCACAACATATTTAATTTGTCTTTCGAGCTTTTTCCGCATACGTACCATTTTTCTAGCTGCGCTCATTCTTCTTCCAGTCACTTACCATACTTGTTCCAACAACCAGTTTCGTAGCTAATTTTTTACCTGATTCTATAGCATTGAGTTTTCTGACAGTATTCATTTTCTGTTCTAAAGTTAAAACCTCTTCTTTACTTTTACAACCGCTCATTTTAAAACTCGTCATAAATTCACACACAGAGGTCACAACTATAAAATCATCAATATAAACTAACTCGACAGCAATATAAACTAACTCGAAAAATTGTCTTAGGCCACGCCTTTGCTGATAAATGTGATAAATGCTAGTCCTGAAGTAAAGCAAACCAAGAAAACTACGTTCACAAAAATGCTGTAATGTACTGTTTAGGCAATACGACTCCTTCAATTATTGTGATTCCAAATGCGCACAGTTAATGTAGTGCATTTATTTGCATTTTACTTTTAGAAGGAGCATTTCCCTCGTAAACTCGCTAAAATCACGTTTTTGCCGTGATTTAAATTTTTTAATTTCTCGGATGGACTGGTCCGGATAATCCGGGATCCGGATAATGTGGGGTCCGGATAATCCGAGGTGTACTGTATAGTAGTGATACTGTAGTATGAGTTTTGGAATCGAAATCCCCATCACCTAAGCAAACCCTCCTAAAATTCTAATTTTGGAAACTCCGTTTTTAGTGGATTTACTGTCCTCAAAATGAAATGTCTATACTGAGTTCAAAAGATCACATTTTGAGTACTTATTTATTTATTTGTAAGTCAGAAATAGTATACATTTCGCAACAAGGGCCGAAAATGAGGTTTTGCAGACTCGAGATCGTGTTTCAAATTCGAGACGAAGTCGAGAATTTGAAACGATCAAGAGCTGCAAAACCCTTTCGGCCGAGGTGCGAACGCTATTTTTCACCACACTACACAATGAAATATACCCTAATTAATTAAAAAACTGATTATAATTTGAATCACTTGAAAACAAAACTTGAAGGTTATGAGCGACGATACAACTTATTTTGTCATGATTTAAACAAACACATTTTGTCATGATTCAAACAAACACAGCTATGAAAATCATATGATCGTAAACATCCTGTCTTTGGAACCTATTGAATGTCGTATAATTTATGTGATGTTCTGACATTGTTTCAAGCAATTAAATGATCAGCTGACTTTCGGCCCTAGGGCCCCCAACGTTTTCGGTCCTGTGGCGGCAAACGGTGTGTTTCGGTCCGCGTTTGACATTTGTAAAACAGGTGATTTCGTCGTAGTGTGGTGAAAACCCATTTTACAATAGTGGAAATACAAAAGTAGTACTTCGGGCGGGTCGTACAACGCGAGTAGCTCAAGTTGCATTTGACAAAAATATAGTAGGTGGCCGTAATAAATTTGTACATATTATTCTTTTAGTAGATTGGATCCCGTACCATTCCTATCCACTGAAAATATTCTATAGGCCTCCTAACTACAGTTTCAAAAACTGAAATGGCCACCATTTTGAATTTTATATCCACTCTATTTTAGCCGTCTGAGAGAAAATATTATAAAAACCTTTCTCTGCTCGCATCTAGAGCCTATAAAAAATACTTGTGCCAAGTTTCATGGCCCTAGGTCTTGTAGTTTTTGAGAAAGTAAGCTTTGAAAGATAAAAATGGGTGCCATTTTAAATTTAATAATATACCTAATTCAAGCCTTTTGAAAGAAAATATTGCAAAACCCTTTCTTGGTACGCGTCTAGAGCCTGTAAAAAATATTTTTCCCAAGTTTCATGGTTCTAAGCCTTATAGTTTTTGCGAAACTGTGATCAGTCAGTCAGTGGTTCATGGTTTTTATATATATAGATATTAATATTTTTTATACTCTTGATTCCTGGACATCACCTCTAAGTTAAATGATTTAAAAGTTTTACATTGTAATTACTGTCAAATATTATTTTTGGCCATAGCCATTGTAGCCTAAAATTATTATTTTTCACCATCCATACAAACGGTCTGCTTGGTTGTGGTTATGTAGAAGCACTAAGTATATCAATGGTAGACGTACGTAAACTATCATCTTCTCTAGCCTTGAAAAAACTAGATTCGAAAGAACTGACGAGTATTTTTTTTACTAGAATCGACTCACTCGTACATCCCCTTCGTATGACTGAAATAATTTTATCTTAAACCAAATTCTGTTCCATCCGGAGCTTTCTAGTGCCCGTAAACTTAATTGGTAGGCGATTACATACATATACAACAATAATTAGTCTCGAGTAGGACGCTGGCCAACGCTGATGTGGCTTCACATGGGGTCGCTGACCATCTTCAGCGCGCTGACGGAAACTATCACTTTCTTGAATGGAGGTCCAAGAAAAGTCTATGAGGTTCACTGTTAGGCCTACAAGTTGTTTTATTGAATATCGGGATAACTATGGAATTTTTCCAATGATAACCTTAATTGATTTTCAATCGATTAATTAATTGATGTGGATTGTTTGATTTGGAATAACAGGTCTTCGTAAGCGCTCTTATTGACAGATGGCTTTCCCCATTAATCATCACTGGGGTTGAATGGATGTGTAATGATAGTTGTTTTTGTGATGTGACCGATGGAGTGAGTTGGGTGGATTTACCAGTGAAAGAAAGTGGTAGTTATATTTTGATTAGGATTTTTGCGGACATTTGCCATCACTGATTAGTAAAAAACAAGTTTCACGACGTTTCGGGATCTGGAATCTGATCCCGTCTTCAGGTGGAAGAAAACCTAGAACATAACAAGATTAGTAACACATAGCCAGGAAAACCTGGAGAAAAACACAGCTAAAACAGAGAACTGTAAAAGCAGTCACGAAAACAATAAGCTGAAAAGAAAAACAATACACAAAATAGCACAGGAATCACAAGTATCAAAAATCACCAGGCAGGAGAGAGCACGTCCACACCCAATCAGAGCTGAGCTGAGACTGGTGGGAGGAAAGCAAATGGCGGCGTCAACGGAAATGGCGGCGCCCACAGCCAACCAAATCACGGCGCGCTACCGGTGGTGAAAACCTGAAACAGAGACATGTGACATGCAAATTCCGTGTGTCTGTTTGTGTTTTTTTAGTTAATTTTTAACCTGATTTTGCCCCTTGGCCTTGCTACGGGTTAACATGTTATGAGAATTTTGAACAGAATTGTTAGTAATTACCCTATTTGCTGACACTTTATTTTCCCTGTCTTTCAATTCTTTGTTTAATATTGGTAGCCATACTGGCCTTATTTCAAGTGAAGATTGACTGATTGGTTGGTCTGCTAGTTTTATGTATGAAGCCTCAATTAGTTTTCTTTTGAAAAAATGAGGTTCGCGGTGTACTATTTTTGCTTCGTCAAAATTCATCTGGTGATTTTGCTGATTACTGATTTTTTGAATTATGCACTCAATGTAACTATTTTGAACTAGAGGGTAAATTATACCGTCAAGATGAGGGAATGGCCATGGGGTCGCCATTGTCGCCTATCTTTGCTAATATCTTTATGGAGGAGTTTGAGCAAAAGGCTTTGTCTTTGGCTCAACTCAAACCGAAGATTTGGTGGAGGTACGTCGATGACACCTTCGTGGTATTTCCACATGGAGACGATGAACTAAAAGTCTTTTTAGGGCATCTTAACAGTATTTCTCCTTCCATCCGCCTAACAATGGAAGAGGAAGTCCAAAACAAACTAGCATTTTTGGATGTGTGCGTAGAAAAGGATAGGGACACGCTTAGGACAACTGTTTTCAGAAAAAAGACACACACAGGGCAGTACTTAAATTTTCAATCAAACCATCAAAAATCTGTCAAAGAAGGGGTAGCTTACTCACTATTTGACAGAGCAAAGAGCATTTGCTCAAATCAAGATGGATTAAATCAGGAAATCAAAAAAGTAGAGCAAGATTTGGCTAAGAATGGATACCCTCAATCCGTAATAAGAAAGTGCAAAACCCGTAGGGCTAAACAGAATGAGTCAGAAAACACTGAAAAATTCGTTCCTATGTCAATCCCTTATGTGCCGGGATTATCGGAAAAAATTAGAAGAGTTGCTAGGAAGTTCAAAGTTAGAACCGCGTTTAGGACACAAAACACTCTTAGGCAATGTCTCGTAAAAACCAAACCAAAAAATGGCACTCAGGGATCAAAAAACTGTGTTTACAGAATAAACTGCAATAGTTGCTCTAGGCCGTATTATGGCGAGACAAAAAGACCTTTAAATGTTAGAATCAAAGAACACAAAGATAACACGAGGAAGGGCTTAGTGGATAAATCAAAAATTGCTCAACACTGCTGGTCTGAAAATCACCAGATGAATTTTGACGAAGCAAAAATAGTACACCGCGAACCTCATTTTTTCAAAAGAAAACTAATTGAGGCTTCATACATAAAACTAGCAGACCAACCAATCAGTCAATCTTCACTTGAAATAAGGCCAGTATGGCTACCAATATTAAACAAAGAATTGAAAGACAGGGAAAATAAAGTGTCAGCAAATAGGGTAATTACTAACAATTCTGTTCAAAATTCTCATAACATGTTAACCCGTAGCAAGGCCAAGGGGCAAAATCAGGTTAAAAATTAACTAAAAAAACACAAACAGACACACGGAATTTGCATGTCACATGTCTCTGTTTCAGGTTTTCACCACCGGTAGCGCGCCGTGATTTGGTTGGCTGTGGGCGCCGCCATTTCCGTTGACGCCGCCATTTGCTTTCCTCCCACCAGTCTCAGCTCAGCTCTGATTGGGTGTGGACGTGCTCTCTCCTGCCTGGTGATTTTTGATACTTGTGATTCCTGTGCTATTTTGTGTATTGTTTTTCTTTTCAGCTTATTGTTTTCGTGACTGCTTTTACAGTTCTCTGTTTTAGCTGTGTTTTTCTCCAGGTTTTCCTGGCTATGTGTTACTAATCTTGTTATGTTCTAGGTTTTCTTCCACCTGAAGACGGGATCAGATTCCAGATCCCGAAACGTCGTGAAACTTGTTTTTTACTAATCAGTGATGGCAAATGTCCGCAAAAATCCTAATCAAAATATAAAATCACCATCACCAACAATGAATTTCAAACAAAGAAGTGGTAGTTTCTCGGAGAGAGTGCAGTAGTTATTTTACTACACCATTAGCTTTCATGGAAGTACAAGGTACGATGGTGATAATCGTCTCCAAAGATTAAGAAGGTAATCAGAATTTTAGAGTACAGTTTGTAGACGTTCGGTGTCTCATGACTATCCCATGTCTAGGAAACTACCATGTTGTAAAGAAAAAACGAACTACTGCTTATCAGCCAATACAAGAGATCGGAGCGATCATATTTTTTTGTGAGATTTCGATCTTTTTATACGAATTGTAAATATAAGCTAGTGTCATATAATTGTGAGTGAATTAGAGTGTAGTTAACCCTTTGTAACCTAATCTTTATGATTTTAAATGTAAAAAACTGCTTAATACTACTAAGCAACTGTATGTTGCTTTAGGAGGAGGGGCTGCCAGCGGCGGGATGCCGGCCCTCAAGCTGTTCGGCCGCAAGTGGCTGGCGGCCACGGACGACATGGTCTTCCCCTGCCTCTTCGAGCTCCTCGTCAGAGTAATATGGTGAGTAACGTCCAATTCTGTCATTAACTAAACCATGGTTTTAACTCGTACGAATGTTAATATGGAATGGAGTGAAGTTAATTTAGTTATACCTTTATAGGCTACCAATCAAAAAACAATGGCATCCATACAAAGTATGGTATTCGGCCAAACCCCTACTATAATTCTACTTCATTCGGTCAACTAGGAGCCATGCATTTATAGCTACTGTATTCACGGGGCTAGCCAACACCATCCATCAGTGCTCATAGCCTCAGAAACATGTCTTCTGAGTTCAGCAATGTTTGTTCAGTAGTCTGAAGTCGTGGTCCAGGACGGAGGGTCCAGTGGGCGCCGAGCCGCCCCCGCGACGGACAGTCGTGGTCCAGGACGAAGGGTCCAGTGGGCGCCGAGCCGCCTACGCGACGGACAGTCGTGGTCCAGGACGGAGGGTCCAGTGGGCGCCGAGCCGCCTCCGCGACGGACAGTCGTGGTCCAGGACGGAGGGTCCAGTGGGCGCCGAGCCGCCTACGCGACGGACAGTCGTGGTCCAGGACGGAGGGTCCAGTGGGCGCCGAGCCGCCTACGCGACGGACAGTCGTGGTCCAGGACGGAGGGTCCAGTGGCGCCGAGCCGCCTACGCGACGGACAGTCGTGGTCCAGGACGGAGGGTCCAGTGGGCGCCGAGCCGCCTACGCGACGGACAGTCGTGGTCCAGGACGGAGGGTCCAGTGGGCGCCGAGCCGCCTACGCGACGGACAGTCGTGGTCCAGGACGGAGGGTCCAGTGGGCGCCGAGCCGCCTACGCGACGGACAGTCGTGGTCCAGGACGGAGGGTCCAGTGGGCGCCGAGCAGCCTCCGCGACGGACAGTCGTGGTCCAGGACGGAGGGTCCAGTGGCGCCGAGCCGCCTCCGCGACGGACAGTCATGATATAGTGGCTCCGTATCCAGGGCAGCCGAGAAAACCTAACAAACTGGTTCGCGACTTGCACTGGCCGAGAGGTGTTGACTTACATTTCCTAGAAAACTGCTTTGAGTTACTTGAGTATGGGAACTTTGTTGAAGTTAAACTTTATTCAGGTTTTTATAAAGTCAAGGTTTACTTTGAGGTCAATGCCTTTCTTGGCGGTTTTCCCGTTGCCGCTGCCGATTTGCGCGGTATTTGCCGCTCGTGAAGCAGAATCACCTGATTTAAAAGGAGGGTGCCGCACCGGGTGGGTGAAAACCGCTTGACGCAACAGCGGGAAATCCCGCCCAGTGTGCCATTGGCCTTGTTACATCAATTTTATAATCTTTAACACAATTGGTTTAGAATTTAGTTTACGATTTATTTACTGACTACGATCATTAAGATTACGTTTGGTGAAGAAGCATGGTAGAGTAGCCTATAAGTATACTATGCCGGTATGGAGAGACTAAAATATCCGTGCTGCATTTTAAATTTGCATTGTACAATTACGTTTTTGAGATTAAGTAATGAAACCCATCCATCAACTTAAATAAAAAAAAACATTAAAATAATATAAATATTGAATATACAAGATTTGGGACCCAGATATACATCTTAGTAAACCACAATATGAAATGGCTTAAATCAAAATAGATTTTAATGTGGCAATTTTTAAATGTAAATTAATCTCATCTTTAAACCAATAAACTAGGAATAATCTCCTTTAGTTATTTGTGTGTTGAGCGAGTATACAACATTGTCTCACGATTGAAAATGTTAGCCGAGCTTGCGAGGGCGAGAATTTTCACGAGGGAGACTATGTCATGTGCTTTGCTCTTGAAATACACACAACATTTTCCCCCATCTAGAATAATAAATAGGCCTACTCAATCTTTAAACATCTATTTCCTTAACTTAGTATTTAACAAACAATATATATTTTGTTTCGATCCGCAATTAGCGCCTTCATCTGAGTCGCTGCAACCTTTCATGCACCAGCGATCAGCTGATTGTTGCAACGTTCTTACATACTTAATTCTTGACGTTCTCACAGCTGATTGTCGATAATGTTATTCTTATTTAATTATTCCTGTCACTATCCCCTGATTTTTGAAAGAAGGTGAGCGGCGCGGTGGCGGCGGAGCGAGCGCGCGGCAGTAAAAACATTCTTATTCATAACGCTGTAGAAACGTAAAAAACGCTGTTAAAAATTTGCAGTTGGCTTTATTCCAACGACCAGTTTATTACCTTATCAGCACTGTTTACAAATAATTTTTAACATATATAGTTTAGTTTATACTGTGAGTTATATTACTAAAAACACGATTTACGAATTAAAAAAAAAACAATTCTTTGTATTTGATTTATGATAACTCTACTTAGAAGATCGGGAAAAAAATCCTATAGAGAACCTTTAGTCTACTTTCTTGGGAACAATATATCAAAATTTGAGAGTCTTGTGATTACTTTTTACGTCGTTATTAATTTATTTTTAAAGAACTGTTAACTCTTTTGTTAATTGAGATTTTCATTTCATTTTTCCTTTAATGGCATTAGATAGTTTCCACTATCAATATTCAGTTAATAAAATATTTCAATACTACTAGATAAATCCGTAATCAGTTGATAATTGAAATTAATGATCAACATTGCTCGGGCGAGCGCGGTCCAGACGAGGTACAGCAACTGGCCAACAACAACGGAGCACATGCTTCCAACACACGCTGCACATGCAGTTCGGAGGAACTGAAAGGTTCCTTATTGTTCAATGTTAGTAAATCGGCATTGTTTTTACAATGAATGCTACATCTGAAAGCAGGCGCTGTTTATAAGTAGGCTTACCATAAATGTTCAGAGCCAACCCCGGACAGGGGAGACAAGAGAAATGAAATAGTGTGGTAAAGTTGGTCCAGTGTAATTCTAAGGGTCTCGGCAGATAAGCTACTTTGCTGTCGTTTTTGCGTGGCATTATCGTTTCTTGAACACTGATTGGTTAAAAAAAATTATGTAGGCCTTCCAAGCAGAAGACGCAGTTGTCGCGCAACGAATCAGCCCCCGAGACCCTTTTAGTGTGATATTAATGAATACAGGTATAGTTTCTGTATTCATTGGTGAGACCTGGTGAAATCATTAAATATCCCTTCGTTTCATTTAAAATTTCTTTTGTTTTTACGAATATTCCTAAAAACTGGTCAAAACTAATTAACAATTCATTTATTTCGGGCGTTTTCCTCTCTTTTTCACGCAGACTGACTAAAACCCCGGACGAAATTCAACTCCGGACGTTTCCCCGGACGCAAGCCTGAAACCCGGACTGTCCGGGGAAATCCCTGACGTCTGGTAAGCCTATTTATAAGAGAAAAACTGAGACATGGAGAGGCGCGCGAATAAAATGGGTCCATTAGGTCCAGACTGTACTTCAACAGTCATTGTTGCGCTCTGCCTCGCAGTGATACAATCGTTTATATATTAATCGATTAGGCATATGAGAAACCATTACAATAAAAACATAAAACTGCGACGGAATCAACCTATATTTCATTCAAAGACATTGTTTACTGAATTTCATTCATCTAAGTAGTTTAATAGCTGAGATAACAGGACTTTCGAAATAAATTAATAACGACGTAAATATTAATCACAAGACTCTCAAATTTTGATATATTTTTCCCAAGAAAGTCGACTAAAGGTTCTCTATAGGAATTTTTCCCCGATGTTTCTAAGCAGAGTTATCATAAACCAAACACAAAGAATTGACTTTTTTAATTCGCAAATCGTTTTTTTAGTAATATAACTCACAGTATAAACTAAATGATGTACTTTAAAAATTATTTGAAAACAGTGCTGATAACGTAATTAACTGGCCATTGGAATAAAGTCGACTGAAAATTTTTAACAGCGTTTGTTTCGTTTCTACAGCGTTTTAAAAAAGAATGTTTTTACTGCCGCGCGCTCGCTTCGCCGCCGCCGCGCCGCTCACCTTCTTTCGATAATCCGGGTATACATCAGTTCCACCTGCTTTCGTTGAGCTGCTACAAATTTGCTTATGTGGGTGGAAATTTGAAGGCACTCTAATTTTTGAATTATTGATTTCAGTGTTATTCTTAGTCACTTTACTCCCGCTGGGCATTATTATTTTACTCACGCGTTACAGTGAGTAAAAAGGCGTCTAAACATAGCAGGTGGGGGAAACATATTCTTGTACAATCCTAAGCCGTAGATAACATTTTTTACTATAAAGCCTTATTTTTATTATTTGTTTATCTGTGTCTCCTCAGCAAACTACTAGTAAGTTGGGGCATAATGTAGCCACTGTACTGACAAATTTATACAAAACTAATTTGTAATTTGTGAAATGTTGATTCGTCACTCGGTATTTGTAAAATTGATACATTAAAACGGATACATATGTATAAACTTTAAACAATTAAAATACAAAATCTAAACAAAAAATTAAAAACAAAATAAAAAATAGATTTTATGCTTGCTTTGGTCAGGGATTTTTACGCGGTGAAGCTCCCAATACTGTACAGTGAACATCATAAAAAACTACAGTTTTGTATGACACTTTCCCCTTTCGTTAGTCAGTTACATAATCCAATGGTCAGTTGACAAAGAAATAGGTATGTAACCAAACTGGTTCCGATTTCTCTCAAGCCGAAAAGTAGCTAGCGGCAGTGTGCAAGAGGGGCGATCAACGGGTCAGGATGACCAACAGTGCAACGCAAATTATCCCCTCTGCGTCTTGCACCACGATGTAATCAGGTTGACCAGCCGCGCAATACGGGATTTCCCCGTGATACGAAATGCCTAAAGATTACCAGATACATCACGCAACATCACAGCGCGTGTACGTAGCATCTTAAGACGGAAGGCTCTTTTTTATTCATTAGTATGACAATTTAAGGCAATGAAAATGTTCATATATTACCATAAGTTTTGTTTCAAATTTAATTTACTGTCTGAGTTTGAAATGCAGTTTGCTAAAATTTTTTTCAAAGGATACAGGGAGTCCAAGGATGTTAACCATCAACATTAACGTGTTTTGAACACTAATCAACTTTAACTTTAAATACAGAAGATTTGTGCTTTATTATCAGAAAAGCATAAAGTCAGTGCTTTGAGTAAATACGAGGTTATTTTATATTTGAAGCTTTGACAGTTATACCTATTTAAATTTTCCCAATGAGTGAAATTTTATTTGCACTTACGTCAAGAAACAATAAACACACATTTTTAATGCAGTGGGGATAGTAATAATTTAAGTTCTCATTAAATAATTATAATGAGCTTTTCTCAGATGAAGATGTAACAGCTATTATAACTAGTCTCAGGTTTGCAACACGTCAGGCAATGCCTTCGTGACGTTTTAAGTTGACTCTTTTAATTCTGGATATTTTAAGCGGAGTAATTTTAAACCTACTGTAAATTTAGTTGTGAGCTGTATTTTAATTGTAAGTCTACTATAAATTTAGCTGTATATATGCTTTACTGTTTGTTTATATCTGTGTCATTTTTGGTGATCTGACTTTCATAAACACCTTCTAGTGAATTTTCTAACGAATAGTGAGTGAGTTCACAAGTTAGTTGCGAGAATAAGTCATTGGTAAGCCCCTAGCTATCGCCTTTAAGGCAGCATATATGGAACCCAAAGTTTGTGGTTTTTTGGTGTAAAATGGACAGTTAAAGCCCCCTGAAGTTGAAATGCCCCCTCTTGTCAGCGTGCTGTGTGCACTTTTGTCTACAACCATTATTCTTCCCCGGATCAGTGCACTGCTGGTTGACATGTGACCCACTGTTGCAGGATCATCTTCATCGGCTGCATCACCAATCGCTACTACAAGTACACGTTCGAGTGTACGGCGGGGGGCGACTGTGTGAAGGTCTACCTCATAGGCATGTTGGTCCTCCTCAGCCTCAACATCGTGCTGCTGGTTGCCATCATCAACCGCAGTGCGCAGGGAGGCATCTGCGACCTGCAGGCCAGGCGGGCCGTCCCCCCCCTGCTCGCTTGCAAGTAGGTACAAAAATAATCATTTTATATCATAGATCATAAAAACCATTTTAACACCCATAGATAATTCAAGCAGTGATGATAATATTACGAATGTATGATGAGCAAACTGGTTATTAGTCAGGATTTTCAGTGTAAATGCCTACAATTATAACTTTTCAACAATACCTAAATATTTTTGAAAATATAACCCCAACATTTACCATTATAAAGGGTCACACCCTCCATCAAACCCTGAGGATGACAGGACTGATCTGTCTAAGTTTTTATGAAAATTACTCAACTGGTGAAGGAGAACCATTAAAATGAGTATCAGAGTAGCTTCTTAAGGAAGTAAAATTTAGTAAAGTCTTCATGGTTTTTCAAGCTTATCTATGAAGTTGCAATGTTTAACTTCTGGACATTCATTCCCAGTATGGATTTTACTGCTTAAGATGAAAGCATAATATGGTACAGCTCGACTTATCCAGATTGATGCAGCAGAATCCAGATACAGTCTGCGAAAATCCATGTTTTCTGTACAACCACAACAACAGTACATATTACAGTATTAAAATAATTTCTTGGGAACTATCATATCTGATATTGCCATCGTCATCGTCGATTGCATCAGATGACCCTTGTTATAATACCGGGTTTGATATCTCCTTTAATGTCATAAAAAAATCACATTGTTATGTCATGACAACAGTTTATTCGTTTTCTTTTTGTGTTGTATTTCACAAATTGTCTAATGATCAGTCTCGCAGAACTATCGTGGCAGCTACACAACCACAACAGAAGCATGTGAAAGTTAAAGTAATCTTGTCTTTGTTACTTGAAAACAAGTCATCACATGTCACGTCGAAACTGTCAAAGCTTTATACATTTGACTAACGAATTTTGCAGATTGAATCTTTTTCGAAGGGTTGGATTTAGTGAAAAACAACTATGTTTCAATAGGCTCTCTGTTACAGGTATAACAATATTTCTAGTGCACATTATGGCATTTCAGGTGAAACTAAGCTGAGGTGTTGAAAACTATACTTAAAAAAAAAACCCACTTTTTTAGACCACAAATATATTTCTCAACCTCATCCGGATAAACCAGGAGCCGGATAATTCAGTTCCTGATAAACCAGGATCCGGATTATTCGGTTCCCAATAATCTGAAGTGTACTACATGACTACAAGATTGTGCCACAATAACCCAACATTCATTTTTCACTCATATTATTGACAGTGGTATGATAATTATTCAAAATTTAAAGATATGAACCGGAATATAAATCGCAGATCAGCTAGTAAAAACTAGCCATACAAAAATGATATTTTTAATTAATTATAAATTAGAAAGTGGGTTGTTCTGACTGTTGTTTGGTGGCAGGATCCTGCTGCTGATCCCGGAGGCGGGGTGGAACGGGCTGGGGACCGTGTGGGCCTTCACCTCCATCATCCAGTGTCCCCACGACCACTTCGTCAACACGGCGATCGATGGTAAGCCACCTTCTTTAACGTCCATTACCTGTCAGAGATGAAAGAGGCTATGCGTTTTGACACATTTATAATTATTTTCAGCCAAATGGATTACTGACCAGAACTAATTTATGTTCTGTACTTTGAACAATTAATTACACTTAAGGGCTTACACTTGACTGATTCTGGTGGGAAGGGGGAAGGCGAGAATCCGCCTGGCGGCAAGGTTCCTCCCTCATTAATGTTCGTTTTCATACACTTCTTAGTCTTATTCTCCAATCCGACCCAAGGAAAAGTGTCCTGATGAGTGAAAAAAAACTTGTGACTACTTGTCAAATTAACATGGATTTTAGCCAATTTTCGATCGTTGATAAGTTGTTAGGTTTTCTAAAAACTAAAATTACAATGTTTATCTTTTATTATCAATGATTAGTGTTCTAACCTTGTCCACCAGAAGCCCTCCTGCGACCCACACTTTGGGAACTGCTGGTCTATTTTTTCTCACAGTTTTTGATCTATTCGAAAAAAACTTGCTAAATTCTGAAGTTAAATTGAGAATCCACCCTAACTGTCTTATTTGGCATTTTTATAGGTTTTTTATCCCGTGCTGTGACTCATATTCTCACGAGTCTTCAATTGGCAAGTGAGGGCACTGTGTGATGAAAGCTCTGAGTTCAACCGTCTGAAGTGATAACGATTTTTTTCTTTTAAAATCCTTCTAGAAACCCAATTTTATATATAAGTTCAATAATTTATTGATTGGGAAATTTAAGTATTTTTACAACTAAATAGCTAAGTAAGAATTCTTATATATGGGCAAATTCATACTATTTGCCCATCCTGAGGGAAATAGAATTATTTACAGAGGAAACATTAAACTTTCTCATTTCAATCTGTGGTGGAATGAAATCACCATCAGCACCATCTTAAGGGTGCAATTGAATGCTTAACACCATCTACACACCAGAGTAGGGTGGCAAGGCGGCTGCCAGGCGGCACCATGCTGCATGCCTCTCGCCATCTCGCCATTGCATCCACTGAGTAGTGCTTTGTGGAGCGACACGACTTGATCATCTGATCACCATTACACTTTGGTATAAACATGGACGATGACGAGTTGTTTCTGTTATTGGCTGTTATTATAAAACAAACGAAAAAGCAAAGAATTGGTATGTTATGTCAGCATTGTGTCTACCCGTTTTAGTTAAATAGTGTACAGAATACATGTCAGCATATGTTGAGGAAGTACAGTAATTAATCAGAATGCTAAATTAGTTTTTTTTTGTATGCTGAATCTGATATTGATGATTTGATTATTATATAAACGGTACCAGGAAACTTTCACATACTTTCTCCCTTAAAGTCATTTAAAACTAGAAAACATATATAGTGAAATAAAACAAATTAACGATTAATTATCACACAAATATATACCTACCAAATTTTATCAAAATCCGTGGTTAGTAAATAACGGAGATATCGGTTTTTGAATATTTGCCATAAGAATAACATTGGACAACGTACTGCGTTTACCGCCAAACTAAAATATCAATTATCTTTGCAACCAGTTGACGTAGACTAATGATTCAAGATACTAGATTATTTAGTTTTTCAAGCCAAATGTAATGGTTGCAAGTATATTTTCTTGAAAAGTTACAGTTTTTTGTGAGATTTGAAAAATATGAATTTTTTAATACTTAAACCCCCATAACTTCTGAACCTGAATTTTTACAGACATGCGGGTGGTGTCATTTTGTTTACTAATAATAATAATAATTCAATTCAATTCATTTATTCTCAAAAAAATTGTTACAATTATGGCCCTGTAAGTCAAAAATTGACTTATCAACAGGGACCTATTAACTAGAAAAAAATTAATACATATAATAATAAATATTCTAAGTTTGTACTCCATGTATGGCACAGTCTGGGCATTAAACCATAAAAAACATACAATGTTCTGGAAAGAGTTAACAACCACAATTTTAATTATTATGTATATGAAGAGCAGCCCCTGATGGTGGGATATTTGTCTTTCTGTCTAGGTTATGGTACCCTGCAACTACAAAGTTATTGAAACTTCAACTACATGACATGACATGACATTGACAAAATGGTGAAAAGGAGAAAGTTAATAATACAGTGTAATAATAGTGTAGTAATAATAATAATAATAATAATAATAATAATAATAATTAGTGTTTGTCATCTTAAGCACTAAAAACCATGAAATTTTTATCAAAATCGTTAGTGCTGTTTTTGAGGAATTTGGATTTTTGTCATTTTTATGGGTTTTTATGGGGTAAATACACTTAAAAATCAAAATTTCAAAAAAATTAAAAATACGCCTGGAGATACCACGGTTTTATACCTACATGCCAAATTTCATGAAAATCGGTCCACTGGTGTCGTCTCTAGCTTTGTTTACATCCACACACGCACGCACGCACGCACGCACGCACGCACACACACACACACACACACACACACACACACACACACACACACACACACACACACAAACAACTCAAATTCGAAAATTTTGACGAAAACAATACTTTCTCCATATACTATGTATAGGGGGGAGAAAGTAAAAATTAATTTATATAACATGTTATTACTTGAAAATAAATTTATTCTTTTGAACCCTCCTTAGAGTGAACCAATCTTGCTGGTTTTCCAACTCGAGATCTTAGACGTCGTGTTACATGTTTGTTCCAAAATTTCATCGTGTTTGGACTTTTAAAATTTTATTGATGATTGGAAAATTAAATTTAAAACTATTCATGCCAATTACTTGAAGATTCGCTAACATTATAATTCATAATTTCATATCAAAAAGTGTAAAATTAAATACATTTTACATTACTTGAAATGGTGACCTATCCAGGAAGGTATTTTAAGCCAAGTATGAATGTCAGATGAGTGTAGGATGATTGTGGCGTGATCGTTTATAAACAGATGGAGTCCGTGTCATAAAAAAGTTTTAAAAAATCCATGTGAAATCGTCCATGAATGATTAGGTTAGGAACAGGACTCCCTGTATGTGTGTACTCACACACATAGCTCTGTTCAAGGTGTGACTTGTTTACAAGAATTGCAGTTGTTGTGAACCAGCCGTGACGCAGAAAACAACCAAACTCTAGCTAGCTCTGCTACTTTTGCTGCCAGTTTCTTATCACTTCTGCCACTTTATCCTTCTTATCAGTTTTAAGGTTTTACTGGTGCTATAACAGTGTATTATTTCTTTCTTTGAAATCATCATCCATTATTTGTGGAGGTGAGTAAATATGGAGGTTTTCACTTCACTGCGCTGTATAAAAAATAAAAAATTTAATTACTTATATTAGGCGTCACAAAAATGGGATGTTCAAAATTACTTAAACAGTAATTAGACAACGGATTAAACAGATGGTGATGGTCTTCCTACGTAATTTATTTTGAGAAAATTCAGGGTTTTAAAAATGTATGTCATAGATTTTCTCAGAATTTTAATATGCAAACATGTTTATGTTATCATTATATGTATCATTTTAAAGCTCTAAACAAGATAAACAATTTGGTAAAAGCAGATCTCATATATGTGTCTAGATTTTTTGTGAGCCATTTTTCTGAAAAATACATTACACCCCAAGCATTAACAAGCTGAAATTTATTTTTATTTTCGGTCTGTGCAAACATAGATCTAATAATACGGTACTGTGATTAACATGAATTTTGTTTGAAGTGAAAACAAAAGTAATTTGTTATTAATTTTTATTTACGACCATTGCAATAAGCACCAATTATGGTATTACAATAAACATTATAATGATATACATTAAAACACCAAAAACCAAGCAGTTGCATAATGACGACTTTATGACACTGGAGTCACTTTACAGTACTGGTTCTAGACCAATGAGAGCTCGGCATTTGACATAAGTAGTGTCATAATAACAATTACGCAATTCACACATCAGCTGATTGCTGCATTACGATTCATGTTTGAGTTTACTTATCCCATCAGCTGATTGTTCCACAACGATTCATGGTTCAGTCTGCTTATTTGCCTAACCTCAAATTTGAGTTGACCTATTCCATAATTAGTAAAAGTCATGAGTTTTGTTTAACTTCGGGGGAAATTTTGTTGTATATTGTTGGTCGTAGATAAAATAGTGTATGCAACGATTGTATTATGCCTTTAAGCCACTCGTGAGATATTTAGAACGTGGCTGAAAGACATTCATAATACAATCGTTGCACAAACTACTATTATGCCTCTTTAATTGATTGCAATAAAAAAGGTTACATAGCTTAAAAACTGTCATCAATTCAAACCTTCAGTAATATAATTTACCCGAGTTTCGATATTAAAGCTGTCATTTTCAAAATCATCTACAAGAATATTTCTTTCTTGTAGTTGTCATTAAATAATGTGTATGTGTATACACTTTTTAATTAATGACAACTAGAAGAAAGAAATATTCTTGCAGATAATTTTGAAAATGTCAGCTTGAATGTCGAAACTCGAGTAAACCACATTACTCAAGATTTGAATCAATAAAAGTTTTTAAGGTATGTAACCTTTTTTCTATTGATAGTAATTTGATAGATTATTTATTTATTCAAGTTAATAATTTAAATAAACATTCAAAGTACAGTGGAACCTGGATAATTCGAACCTCAAGGGACCAGCTAAAAACTTCGAATTATCCATAAATTCTAATTAAAGAAGTTCTAAAGAATGAGGCCCAGACATTAAAACTTCAAATTGTGAATTTAACCTCTTTATCAAATTGACACTCTAAAGGAATAAATTCATCAACAAACGCTAATTATAAGAGTTCAAAAACAGTAATAATAAAACAGAAATAACTACCCTAAAGTATAAACAACGTACGACGCGACGTACAATAATACAAAGAAACATTTCTGCTAAAAAAAATACAGAACGTTCTGCTACGTCTGAACTTTATTCAGGCTACCAGCTTAACTTTGTGTAACATTGACAATTGCACGCTCATTGACTTTCCGCTTAAGTGAGTGTTTTATAGGTCCGAGATTTTATTGAAATGATCAAAACTTTTAAACACTTAAAAACAAGACACTGCACAAATAAAAAAAAACACTTTGTTTGAAGGACGATCGAAAACAACGGATTGCTGCACTGGAATTCACAAGTTAGTTTGGCTGGTGGGGGGAGGGAAGGGGGTCGCAGTGTTGAGTAGCCTTTGTGTCGACATAGAAAACTGCGCATCAGGTCTGGCGCATGGCTCGTCTGCCGGGAGCCGTTCTACACAGAATCAAGTGCGAAAAGACTAGTGGCGCTGCCACGGTGAGCGCAACCCTTTTCCGAACTCAGTCAGCGTTGTGTACTGTTTTAGTTTACATTATTGGTGTCGAGTTACAAGCGATGTTGGGGCAGGGTGGGAAGCCTGGGAGGTGGAAGGGATGAGTCATTTGACCATAACCTGACACGCCATCGGTCTGGCGTTAAATTTTTATTGAACGTCGTAGTAAAACAGTGTTTTCCAATGAATTTGTAACTATTTCCAGTCGTGGAATGAAACTGATGTACCTTAATTTTTGGCACTTAAAAAAATTCGAATTATCCAAAATAAAATTCGAATTATCCACGATTTTTTAGCATTGTTTAGATACAAAATGCCAGGGACCAAGAAAAATATTCGAATTAAAGAAGATTTCTAATTATACAAGTTCGAATTATCCAGGTTCCACTGTATTATTTTAGGATATGAATATTCCTCAATAACCTAAATATGTGTTCCGCACCAAAATCACTAGCAGGTGAACTGACTAAAACATCTTTAGTATGTAAGGTAGGAGTTCACTATCATCAAACTACTTGAATTTGACTTACCCAAATATTCGGTAAACTATTTGTCTCAAGAGGCCTAATGAAAGTGATATAGAAATGAGTCATACTGATCGCATCAGAGTATACCACCACCCTGTATCTCGAGAACCACTCAACATTTTATCGTTTCATTCAAATATTCTTAATCTTTGAAAAAAATTCTTAATATTTGTGTTATTACAAAAAAGTTCACTCAAAACAAATTCACGTTACTAATTAATTAAATAATTTTAAACCACATAAGAAGAAACTACACCATTGATATTTTTTCTTGTAACAAGAGGTGTTGTAAGTCAAAAATTAATTTTTTTTATTTCGATTTGAAAATAGATTAGTAGTTCATTGAATGAAACTGATTAATTTGCTGTTGGTTGTGGTATGCTAGCAGTTGAATATGCCTTGCCTTGCAGTACTGGTGTGTCTGGACTGGCTGTTGTTTGCTCTGCTGGTGTTCGCACTGGCAATGGTCATCGATCCCGTCGGTTCCGTGAAGCTGCGAGCCTCGCAGCCGGACCTCAACTATGACTCACTCAAAAACCGCCAGGTGATGCGCACGTGGGTCCGCCGCTTCCGCTGGTTCTTCTGTTGGCTCAACCGAGACAAGGAGAGCGTCGAGGCGTTTGCTCAGGTCGCTGGTCAGTTCTTGGTTCAATTAAAATATTATTTTATATTTTATTTGTTATTGTGCTTTAGCATGTTTCTCTGTGACCCTCAAAGTGACTTCAATGGGTCTGATAACAATATGTTATATTTATATTCTTTAGTTTGTAATTAACAGTAAACAAATATATATCGGTTTGGAATTACATTGAATATTATCTCAACTATACTGATGTAAATTATGAATTTTTAGTGTTTTGAAACTGAACAAAAAGATCTATCTCTATTAAAACAATAGCCAAGAAAAAGGGACCATAATAAGACAAATTGATGGTGTAAATTGTTGAAACCATAGTAAGAGTGTAGATGACTGTCAGCCAAACTAAAAAACAACAAAAATTATACATTTTGCTTTTGTTCAATGGAATTTTTCCTACATTGGTGATTGATGAAATTTATAATATTGAAAACAATTCTCAGACAACATTTTAGAGAAATGTTTCATGACCTCTGAAATGAAATGACCTCTGCCAGCAGCAGATAGCATGTTGAATGCTTTTTTTTAAATAAACTCTCTTAGAAAGTAAAATACCCCCTTTGCAGCAGACCTGCATACTCAGCGAATTTCAAATGCAAAACAACATATATCAATCAAACATAGCAAGATTTGACATGTTTTGGTAAGCTCCATAAGAATTACATGGGAAATGAGTATGCAGGTTTGCTGCTACAGGTATATTAAAACTGGGTGGTTTTAATTCAATATTTAGTAGATCTGAACTAGAATAAGCTATTTACCAAGTTTTAACAAGATATGTTGAGAAATAACCGAGATATAGAATTTTACTTATTTCCCATAAGGTTAACATTGGGACAACGTACTGTGTTTACCACTTTCAATATCTCGGTAACCAATGGACATAGAGCAGTGATTCAAATTACTAAATTGTTTGTTTTTTTGAGCTGAATTCAATGGTGCCCACAAAAATTCGATAAATTTTATTTTTCTATGTAAAAAACTCAAAAAACCCATTTTGGGGGGGTTTATCCCCCTTTACCCCCCCTTCCGGTGGTCCGATCAGGCTGGTTCACGAACTCGTCCAATTGATTACCACTTTACATGTCCGTACCAAATTTCATAAAGATCGGACCATTTTTGCGGCCGCTATCGTGCTAACAGACACATAGATATATATATATATAAATTCAAACGAATAGTGTTTTTTGCTTCTGGGGACCCCAAAACGAAAAGTTATAGTGGTCCCGAGCTTAGGTCTTACCATGAGACCTACGGTAATAGCTTCTTCCCTATAGGGGAAATTCGCTAAAACAGAGGAAAACTAGGAAAACCTACTGCTATTTCTGTAAAAATATCAAACTATTCTTTTAATGTTTAACAGGTCTGTTTAGCACACTCTTTCGAGACAGTGACCTTGTGCCATCAGACCTGATTGCTGGATGTATCCTGCTGAGGGTCAAGCAGAAGAGGGAGTCTCGGGAGCAGTGGAGGCTGGAGTTGATGGCGGAGCAGCGACTTAAGTACTCCACAGGTGAGTGACAGCCACGACACACGCTGCTGAGGAGAGTCTGGACTGGACTTCTGGAGTAGACGAATGGTGTAAAAATCTATGTGGTGTCAATTTTCTTTGAAAGACAAAAACTGATTATCACTCTCTGCTGACCTCCTTTGGGGTTTTCTGTTGTTGTTGCGACTTTTATATCACATACACCATCCAAACAATTAACTATGAGGCACACTCCTTATCACTCTAAGGCTCCTGCTTTCTCATGATATGGTTTTTAAGCAGCTGCTGTCATGTGAAAGGAGTCGTGCAATCCGCTGACATCCAGCCGTTGTTTTTAGGAACTCTTTTTTGATGCAGCTATCTGCTGCGCGGCTCCTCGTCTCCTCTAGTATCTTTAATCCTATTTCTTATTTAATCAAGAAAATTACTTAGTTTATTCAAATGAAATGAAAACTAAAATTGTGACTTGGGAGGCCAATTTAGTATACTATTATTTGAATAAATTTGATCAGAATATTGTTCTATTCAGACATGAAGGAAGTGTTCCGTGGACGTCCGAGCTGGATAAGTCTACAGAGTGCCATACACTACATGAGACTGGCCATGGCCACGTACAGCTGTGCCTTCGTCATGTACCAGCATTGCTGCACCGGGCCCTGCCGCCTCCTCAAGCACATGAGATGCTGCGCATGTTTCAGGTTTGTTATCAACAGATTTTTTAAACCTAATAATTAAAGGACTAATGAAACAATTTTGACATATTTGTTTCTATTTCAAAGTTGTTGTTCAATTTTTAAATAAATTTCTTAGAAAATACCATTACATTAATACGTTTTGTATTAGACTAGCTGATCAACCCTTTTTCACCCATGGTTCAGTTTTTTATCAGAATCAGAATCTTTATTTCCATAAATCTTACAATCTCTGAGTCCCAACAAACCACATGATTTGTCGTTGGGTGCTCATTATTACACAAAGATATAGAAATATAAAACATAAAATATACAAAAATTAACAAAGCGCTCGGGTGACGGTGCACAAACTAATTCAAATATTTCTACCTACTGGTTAAACATCAAACATTGCAACATATTGAAACTAGAAACCAATTTTCTCAAGGAGAACCAATAATTGTGATCAGCACAAATACAAAACAAATGATAGTTGATACAAAAACAGATAAAAATATATAATTATAAGCTCAGTAAAAATTTGCATAAATTTGCGTCATTTCAGTGCATTATATAACTATAATGCACTAGGTTAAAAAAAAAGAACATAAAAGAAACCATACACAGCTACGCAAAAACTTAAAGTAATATATAATGTATAAATAAGGAGACAAGTCAAACTCAAGGCTGGAGACATTAAATTATTTGGAACTTAATTTGTCATTCTTCATAAGGTTGCTATGACAGCTTCATAAGCCCCCTTATAGTTTAGATTGAGACTGAAGAACCAAAGGATCCAACTCTAAGGGAATTTCGGAAAACCGTTTCTTAACCTTAGAATCGTAATCATATATTTTTGTCCCTATGAATCATCATTTCCGGGCCCTGAGACCTGGCGACCTTTTTTTTTACTTATTCCGTGTGCTTTTAGCCCCTATGCAGCCGTTTCGGGCCCTTTTTTTGCGTTCCCGGGCCCCCTTCGAGCCCGGGCCCCTATGCATTTGCCCCCCCTGCCCCCCCCCCCTGTCGCCGGCCCTGTGAATCGTAATCATTTGTCTGTGAGACTACTCAAGTTTAAAAATTTGTAAAAAATACATTTTAAATTAAAACCTCTTTGTTTTCAGTTGGAAGTAAAACTAATTGAATAAACTTCTTTGGGAAACCATAATTTAAGTCTTAATTTACTTAACAATAACTTTACACATTTTTCCCTAAAATGCTACTAAGTATATTTTTTATTTTACGATGTAATTGTTAAAAAGTCATAATAAAAGGATTTTTATTAAGAGATGTTTTGTCCCCACATCACTGTAAAGTAAATTAGTGTAGAATTACTATGCAGGCCTTCACGTTCAATTCCATTGAAAAAATATATGTTTGCAGAAGTTTGAAAACATGGAAAAATCACTGATTTTCCACAAATATTGCTAATGACACTTAATAGTAATCATTCGTCTGGGACACTACTAAGTTCAAAAATTTGCAAAAGAACATTTAAAACAGTTCCAATGTTTCTTCTATAAATGTAAAGCAAAATTAATATTACTTTGTGTGGAGGCATAAGTCTTGATTAATTGTACAATATTTTTACAGCTTACAGAAAAAAAGCACAAACACAAATCATAATGTTTCATCTCACATACAGTAGAGTCCCGTGAACCCGGACTTCGATAACCCGGAATTCTGGATAACTCGGAAAGCCTGCCAGAGCAATAAAGTGCACTGAGATTCAAGGCCAGAGCACGGTGTGACACATTGAAACAGTTTTGGTTTTTCTTTAAGTTTTTTTGTAACTGATAATGTAGTTTTTGTATTTCTTACTATGCAATAAATAAATGATTTCTTATAGAAATAACAGAAACTATTTTTATTTTTTCTTATTTTTAATAATTTCCCGATAACTCGGAATTTTCACTAACCCGGACTCCGTTCGGTCCACATTAGTCCGGGTTTGTGGGACTCTACTGTACTACTATTGAAAAAACGGCACGAACACCAATCGTAATCATTTGTCTCCCAGACTACGAAGCAAATTTAAAAAATCCTAACCTAAAAACTGCTGACATTTACACACTGAAAACTGCCGCAGGACTGTCAGGGGACCAAAAGAGACAACTAGAGGGAAAGATGGCATTCTGACTAATCTACAACCACCTGATCAGCTGACTTCGGCAATGTTGCGTCGTCTGTCAGACTAATGATTACGATTCTAGGGTTAATACGCCTCCATGACCCACAGGGAGCTCAAATACCAAATTTAATCTATGTAGGTATCATGGTTTTACAAAGTTGTTTGTTAAAACCATTTCTCCAATATGGGGTGTCCCGAAATCATGGTAAAAATGTTAGTTAATGATTGTAAAGGTTAGAATAACAAAAAAAGTTTATATAAACATAGACCTAAAGTGCTTCGTATTTTCGTTTGTGTTTTTTACATATTGAATTACATCTCATGAACCTCATGACAAATGTACTAGTAATAACAGAGACATTGGAACTTTTCAGAATAAAAACATGGTGCTTTAAATTTTGATTTTGATTTTTGCGGGCATTTGCCATCACTGATTTGTAAAAAACAAGTTTCACAAATCAGTGATGTGATTTGTTTCACTTGGTGAAACTTGGTTTTACTAATCAGTGATGTCAAATGTCTGCAAAAATCAAAATAAAAAAATAAAATTACCATCACCAACAATGAATTTCAAACAAAGAAATGGTTCTTTGATACTTTCCGTACTGTCCAAAATTTGTATGTTCTTATTCGGAAAATTTACGATTAATCTGTTATAAGTAGTTTGATCATCACAATCTTATACCAGCGTTACTTGAATAAAATTGTACAAGTTTTTTGTCATAGGTATCATTTTTATAAAATTTATGGTTTTTAAGATATTTAGCTTTGAAATAAAAAAAACAGACAAGTATAAACTTCATACTTTGTACAAAATAGATCTTAATAATTTAATAATGGTCATGAGTTTCAAATCTATACATTAAGAGGTTCGTGAAGTATAATTAAATATTTAGAAAACACTAACAGGCACACACAGACAGAAAATGAAGCACTTTAGGATCTACATTTATGTAAACTTGTTCTCTTATATTCACCTGTACAAATATAAACTAAAATATTTTACCATATTTTCTGGACAGCCTGTTACATGTATTTCTTTATTTCTTCATATTATATCTTTATAGGGCAAAAACAGTACTAGTGCATGGAGACAACTGCTGCTGGTGTTCTATGGCTGGCTTCAAACATTTGGGTGAAGTCACTGAAGATGACTGTGTATACTGCAATTTCAAAAATCGGATATTTGAGGTAATTATAGTTTAGTTTTTTATTAGTCTGAGGTTTAAAATTACTTTTTGACATGTTTTTACAGTGACAGGTACTGTTAAGGCATATAACTATTTACTTCAATTTAATCTAAGCTCTTTTAATCACACAATTTTGAATAATCACACAGAGAAGAATCTAACAGAGGTCGCTTTTAAATGGATCTTCTGTTGCGCCCAAGTGCTTGCTAGTTACAGTTAAATCCAGCTACAGTTAAGTTACTAGTTACTAGTTCTATCCAGTTTCCAGCCACAGTTAAGTTAAATCAGGAGAGGGTTAGCGACGGTGCTGGTCTCTCACGGCATTACTGGTGAACTATTTCCTCGACACCAGCTGAGCACAACATTAGAAGATACCTCTGTTTGATTCTCCTCTTTGATAATCATCCATTTCTGTTTATAATTTATCAACCACTTAATTGCTAACCTATTTACGTTGATTGAATGATACGTAAACTAACTAAACTTGTATCCAACATTTTAGTGAGATCTGCTCTAAAATGCCCTTATTACAAAGGGTTTCCTGAGATTGCAGTAACCGTGATAATCTGCCTGTCAGCCAATCAGCCTTTACATCACGACCCTCAGTAAGGAGAGCCCCCTCGATAGTAAGACTGTTTTCCGAATCCCCTTGAGAGCTGTCTAATTAAGGTTCTTCTGTAAGAAAGGAGGAAAAAAACTGCCTTTATTGTTTGTTGCAAATGTTATCTCAGTATAAACTCGTTTTCAGATAAACTCGTTCGTTGAATCAAATAAGATTCAATTCAGAAACAAACCAAAAACTGAGTTATATCTTCACTATTTTAAAACAATATTTTAAATTTATCGTTAAAAGTATTCAAGCTGTTTGCCATGTTTTAAGGGGGATAGAGGGATAGAACCATTACGAGGCGGGTGCGAAGTATGTGAAACCATTCCTCTAACTCATGGCTGACTCCTAGGTAGATGCAATTAATCGGTCATCATGCCAAGTGTTGGGCTCTGGGACACCCCAAACCCACCATGTTGGCAACCTCTCACAAAGATACAAAGGCCCCCCAGATCTAAAGCTCTATAAATCAAGAAACAAGTCTGCATTTTGCAAGAAGCAGCCACTGGAATCAAATTTGCAGTCTCTTTACATGATGGATATGCTGTCTTTTCCAGACGTATGATGGATATACTTCTCGATTGGCTTTAATATGGATTTATCTTTTCTGAAGGGGTTACACTGATAGATTTTTGAAAAAAAAAACTTGTCCAAAATTATATTTTTATGTAGCAAGGATGTCAAAGATATGCTGCACTACAGTTTGCGCACGGTCATCCAGCACGGTCATCACGGACCAGCGCGAGAATTTTGACGCATCAGGGTGTGGGGGAGGAGGGGAAGTCACTCCCCTACTCAAGCCCTGCCCCTTTACTACTGCTACGAGCTGTAAAAAAGTGAACTAATATTAAAAACAAAAGTAAAATTCTTTGTTGTCAATATATATTTAAGGTAACGGTTTCAGGTTTTGTTGACGTAAGTTTTATCTTTGTCATTTCAGCTACAAAATTGGAAATATGCATTGTATTATCCGAATTTGTATTTACTTGTTACTAAATAAGAGTTTAAACTTATAATAATAGTTATGTTTCCATAAGTTTTAATAAAAAAATAATTTTTTCAGAAGTAAACAAATATTGTTTATTTTCTTTGATTGATGACAGCTGTAAACTCGGTCCAGGGTTAAGAGTCGCTATCTAATGGATATAAAAAACACTTCAAGAACAATAAAAAAATTATCGTCCAATAGGAAACCAAATAGGTACAAAAAAACACTTGGCTGCAGCCAATGACATATGCATATTTAGGAATCACCTATCTCTCTCTAAACATTCATTTTCCATCTCTCTCGCACACGTTCTTTAAAATGGTCAGGATATTCATGCGCCAACTGTAGTCTTTTTTTCATTAATAAATCTGAATTTATACCTTAAATGTCATAAAACATGAAAACTTAAACGATAAAACCTGTGCTAAAGCTAAATAGATATATGTATGTAGGCTAAATGTCAATAGATGCTTTACTATCAAGAACAACACACAATTATCAGACTTGATCTATAATTTTTAATAAATTACTGACTTTTTTAACTTTGTAAACATGCTCTATGCAACAATTTCACAATTTTGTTTTCACTATTTTGAAACTCATTTTTTGCTAGCTTTATTAATATGTAGTTATATATATTTTTAATATACGGGGAGAGTTTGAATACTCCCTACTTTTTCCTACATTTGAATTATTAGTCTCCGACCACCATAAAACAGTTTTCAACACTTCTGGACCATCCAGATTTAGATTTTTTAAGAGTTTATCACTCCATCTGCTGAAGTGAAATTCTCATCACCTTTTATGTGAATTTGAAGTCTACCTGATAAAATTTATCGTAATCTGAATAATTTTTTTATGCAGGTTCCTTTCTGTATAATTGCTGAACACAAAACCAAGAGTGTGGTTGTGGCTATTCGAGGGTCCATCTCTCTCAAAGATGTCTTTACGGATTTAGTGGCTGTTGCCGAGAAATTA
Organism: Flexamia atlantica; assembly: GCA_035578135.1. Lineage (NCBI taxonomy): Eukaryota > Metazoa > Arthropoda > Insecta > Hemiptera > Cicadellidae > Flexamia > Flexamia atlantica. The sequence goes on from JAQJVK010000001.1 coordinate 215,998,047, forward strand.
GATATTGAAGGACTTCCTGAGGGCTCTATGGTAAGTATTTAGACTTATGATCCAATATAAAATTACATTATACTAATACATTAACATATAAGATGCCAACCACTAGTAAGGGGTATTTTTAAGGCGAGAATGAGCAAAAGAGAAGAGTAGGATGATTTTGTGCGATCTTTTAGACTCGTTACAGACTGAGGCTTGCATGTTCCTTAGGCAGGACCATTAATTAATAGTCCAACGGTCTATGGCAACAGTCTATGGCAGTCCATATCAGTAGTTTTATCGTGGGATCCGAATCACAATATCGTTAATTAATTACAAACTCGTCTAGTTATAAGGGTGGTCTTGTGTATGAACACCTGTGCGGACTTTAATCCCCTCTTTGGAATATCGCATCCACAAACCACATAACCACAATTCGTGACATCCAAGTAGCTGGATTACAGGAAACGCCAAATGGTTGCATACAGTGTGTTTACTAAAAACCATTCAGGACATTGGGATATGGTTACTTACATCAAAACTAAGGAAAAGTTCTGTAAACATGGGTCCTAAAATGCTTGGTTATCCGTCTGTCGGTATATATGTGTTTTAACATGATTTTTCATAACTTTGGAACCACTAGAAATATCAACTTCAAACATGGTGTGTTTATGTTGACTAATAGGACCTATTTTGGTGCGGAGTATCAAGTTTCTACTTTGTACCGTTTAAAAGAGGCACCAATTTTCATATTTTAATACTTACTTAATATCTTAAAACTGAAAATTTTACAAAAAGTATACAAAAGGCAAAAAAGTTGCGCGATTTTATTTTCTAAAATCATTCTAATATTATTAACATCAAACTACAATTAATTAATGGAGTTAAATTAATATTTATGTGAAACTTTGCTTTAACAGCCATAAACAAGCACGTATTTGGTTAGAAAAATTACAATAACTCCATTAATTGTAGCTCAATCTTAATAATCTCTGTATGGTTTTTTTAGAAAATAAAATTGTGCAACTTTTTTGTAATTTTTACAATTTTTCTAAATTTTACGGTTTTTGAGAATTTAAGTTTTAAAATATCAATATGGCTGCAATTTTTAAATGGTACAAAGTAGAAACTTGATACTCTGCACAAAAATAGGTCTTAGTAGTCAACATATATGCACTATAATTGAAGTTGATATCTCTAGTGGTTCCAAAGTTATGCAAAATCATGTTAAAAACACATACATACCGACAGACAGATAACCGAGCATTTTAGGACCCATGTTTACGGATCTTTTTTCTTAGTTTTGATGTAAGTAACCACATCCCAAAGTCCTGAAGGGTTTTTAGTAAACACCCTCTATAAAAAAGGTAAAACATTCTACTTATAAAAATGATCAAAATGTCCTTTAGTCTTTAGTAAGCTCAAACTCATTCTGAAAATTATCAAATTCAGGTGAAATATTAATGCACATTAACAATGCTAAGTATTCTTTTTAGGCAGTTATTTGTTGTTTTTTAGTTAACTTTTGTAAATGAACGATTTTGATACTCATCAGGGCTGCTAACAAACGTTAACCTCTGCTGCAACTTCTACTTTTAAACTATTTCCCTTTATTAGTTTATATTTCCGTACATGCTAATAGAAAATACATTTCCTGAATTCAACTCTCTCTAACACGTACTTTTCTGTGTCGCATAATGTTGTCCCTCAACTTGCCAAACCAACTTAAATTAAACAAAATTTGAAAATTCGATTGTTTTTGTTCAAACCACATGCTTAAAGCAAGAATTGAGCCTGACAACTTGGCAAGAATAAAAATTGAACATATTAGATTTTTGCAGATAGTTTTGCTGATGAGCATCCTTGCCCAATATTCATTCTTTTTTCAACACTCCAAATAGGATGATCAGGTGGTAATGGTAGCGATGGGAGGGGGGGGGACACAACTAAGTGTGTGGAGCATGGATTACCTCCAAGCTATCACAGAGGTTTAGGAGTCCTCCTGGGAAACTTGTGAAGATTAGCCTTCACTGTAAACAGTTCCCTATTTAGCCTACCTGTAGGGCTGTGAGGTAAAATAATTTTTCATCACCCTGCATACGGAAATTGCCTGTTACCGTACAGCTGAGATCGACGAAAACCCTCGATTTCCTGACATCAATACAAATAATGATCAGCCCCAAACATCGCATTTCTGTACCTAAACAAACCATTCCCGTACCCAAACAAAATTTTGCCATACCCAAACAAATGAAGTTCCTATATTTTGACAGTTCAACCAGCTGACCCTAAACTAAAATATAAAGTTCAGCCGTATTGTGTTAGCTTGGAGAAAAATGAATAAATTATGACAATTTGGATGATTTTTTGTAAGTTTGGTTACTTATTTGCATCGTGATGAAAAGTAGGGGTGTGCGAATAGTGATTTTTGAACTCGAGCCAAGCCGAGCCGAGCTTTTTCAAAAGTTTTCGAGCTCGAGCTTTTTCGAGCCGAGCTTTTTAACAATCACCAAATTATTAAATGGAATTATGAAGCTTGATTTTAATATTAAAAGAAACAATAAACTACTGTTTGCATGCATACCTTAAGTGAACACCAGCTCAAAACTAGAAAGCCTATCTCCAAAACAAGATATTGATCTAATAAGTTTATCAGTATTTTGTATTATGTTCCATAAAATTAATGAAACTGGCTCAACAAATAATTTATGAAGAAAAATACCAATTTAAAATCTACATTTATTATTTGACTCCCCAATCCCACAATGCTTTATTTTAAAATAAATAGTTAAAATTACATAATTAGACTAGTTACATATAGATACGACAACATTAATTTCAAGAGTTGAAAGGAGTAGATGGAAAGGTTTTAAAATGGTTATATCTAGTAAAAAATAACATATTTACACTTAGTCAAACACAAGATTGATTTTTTTATGTTCACAAAGTAAAGATTATTAGAAATTAAATAGCAGTCCCAATTGTGACCTAATGTTCATGGCTAAACTTATTATTTCAGAATATGAAATAATATTTAATAACAAAACTAATTTATTGTAATCCTAAAATTAGTTGCATTTTTAAACTTTTGTGAAGAAAATAATGTACAGTTTAACAAAATTAGGAAGAAGAAAGATAATAAATAAGGAAGGAATAGAGAGAAAGAAAGAAACAGCTACCTCTCTCACTCTCCTTATCAGTGGCCAGTGAGGGGGGGGGGGGTGGAGGTTGTTTACTTCAACCAAGCCCTGTCCCGTTTTTTGCCATTGTCTGGCTCTGTGCGAGCGGAGCGTGCGTGAGTTAATTAGGAGATAAGGAATCCTTACTACAAAATGTAAAAATACAAACAACTTGTCATACAACTATAACAAGGATCGTTCATATTTTTCATCTTATTTTTGACCAAAATGAAACTTGCACGATATACTGATTAAGAGATAAGCCTTGATAAAACAATAGACTTAAATGCTGTATTTCGCGTTCTCCAAGGTCAACTAAATATAGCCAGCGAGGACATAATAAAATAGAGAAGCCACTCGGAGCGGGAGAGTGAGGCCAGCCGAGCGGCCACAATGTGTCGGTCCAAGATGGCGGCGCCGGCACCTCCCCAGTCCGAGCGTCTGTAACGTCTGTCACAGATAATTTAAAGAACAATAATTTACAAGTACAATAATTTAATCGCTTATTTGCAAAATATATGGTCTAATTTTAGTTTATCATGATCATACGTCGTAATAATATTATTTATAATTAAAAAATTTGATTTAATGAAACATAACTGTTATTTCTGTTAATCTATGGCTATAAAAGGCTAAGCCCAGGCTCACTCATCACATCATTTTTTACTTTTCCCCCATACACATAGTCTATGTAGAAAGTATTGTTTTCGTCAAAATTTTCGAATTTGAGTTGTAAGTGGATATATTCGTTTTAGTGCTCCCTGAATCCAAAAAAACAGTGATTTTCGGCTTGATATCTGTCTGTCTGTGTGTGTGTGGATGTATGTATGTGTGGATGTAAACAAGCTAGAGACGACACCAGTGGTCCGATTTTAATGAAATTTAGCATGTAGGTATCTTTAGGTTTTTTTCATTTTTTTGAATTTTTGATTTGTAAGGGTATTTACCCCATAAAAACCCATAACAAATGACAAAAATCCAAATTTCTCAAACATGGCTCTAACGATTTTTATAAAAATTTCACGGTTTTTAGTGCTTAAGATGACAAACAAAATGACACCACCGGCATGTCTGTAAAAATTCAGGTTCAGAAGTTATGGGGGTTTAAGTGTTAAGAAATTCATATTTTTAAATCTCACAAAATCTGCAACTTCTAAGGAAAATATACTTGCAACCATAAAATTTGACTTGAAAAACTAAATAATCTAGTATCTAGTATGAATCATTAGTTTACGTCAACTGGTTGCGGAGATAATTGATATTTTAGTTCTGTGGTAAACGCAGTACGTTGCCCAATGTTATTCTTATGGAAAATATTTAAAAACCGATATCTCCGTTACTTACTAACCGATTTTGATAAAATTTGGGATATATTTGTGTGATAATCAATTGTTAAGTTGTTTTATTTCACCATATAATTTTCCTGGTATTAAATTACTTTGAGGTGGAAAGTATGTGTCAGTTTCCTGATCCCGTTTATTTATTAAAGCATTTGAATTGAATTATTTAATACCCATAATCATCAATAGTAAAACTTCAAGGATGTTACGAACATAGATATATTTAACCAAAACTAGTTGATTCTTTAGTGAAATGTAATGAACTATTCCTTAAAAAATATAATACCAGTACTAATCCCAGAATAAAAACTGAGTTCTCCTTAAAATTAATTTTATTTTCTACATGTTTTAACCTAAGGCAATTTAACAAATTTAGCAAAAACATATATTTATATAAATTCAGCGTAACCCATTATGTACAGTAAATATAAAATAAAAACTAAAATAAAGTTGTCGGGGACAAACACTGCACTATTATGCTCGGCGGGCGCGCGGCGGCGACGGTAGTGGACGTCAAAGACACTTTTTCCGCGTTATTATACCTCGCTTCCTGATAAAACCAAACACGATAGAAAAAAAAGTTTAAGTAAAAAATTTAATTTGATTATTTATCTACAACTTTCCCGCAGACAAAACGTCTCTGACCAAAAAATAAAAAACTTTCTCACAGACCAACTTTTTCATGTCTGGTTTTGAACAACACAGCTACAAGTATATAATAAAACATTTGTAAACCGTTTAATACAATTATTATTAATTTTTAACTATTACTATCGTAGTCCTCAGATTCTGTACTATAATAATGCAAAATTTAAAAATATTCTTCAACTAATACTATTTATAATGACCGTGTATTTGTGGCGGGACTTGACCACAGACAGAGCTCTCGCACTGGAGATTTCAGGCTGTTGATCGGTCCAAGATGGCGGACTTGGCCCCACTTTTAATGCATTGGGTTAAAGCGCTTGTCTTCTCTATTGTATTATGTCCTCGCTGAAATATAGCTCCGATTTCCGTCTTAATGGAGGTAATATTTCTTGTTACCTGTCAATGGCTTTTCCTTATCACAAGGGAATATTTTTGTTTGTTTTCGTGGAAGGGAAACGGTCTTCCGGTTTAACGTGTCCAAAAATAGATCGCAATAATTATCTTTCCGGTAAGAACTCACATATCAAGCTCGGCTCGAGTGTCCACCTTTTTCAAAAAATGTCGAGCCCAGCCGAATACTGAAAAGCTCAGTGTCCAGCTTTTTCAAAAAATGTCGAGCCCAGCCAAATACTGAAAAGCTCGACCTAAAAAGCTCCGGTCGAATACTCACACACCCCTAATGAAAAGTATTGTTCACAACTCGTCACAAAAGTCCCATTTCGGGGGGCTCGATAGAGTTTTACATACCCGGCTTACGCCTCGCAAGTAAAACACTATCTTGCCCCGAAATGGGCTACTTTCATGACTATTAGTAATACTATTTTTTTAGTTCATTTTAAAAATTTTTAAAATCATAATCAACCTTTTTTGAAAAATTTTATTTTAAATTTTCCTGTCAACAAGAAAACATTAAAGTAAACAATAACAGGATAACTTAAAACTCTCTGAGCATAATATTGGGGGTTGTACAGAAAGCTCTGCCTAGGGCCTCAATATTTGTCTCTTACCTATTTTGGAATTTTGACTAAAAATAAATATCACAAAAATAAATGCTACCAATTAAAATATGATATTAAAAATATAATCTTAATGTAGTGACTAACTAAATGTTTAATATTTTCTTATTTTCTTTCTTTTAAGTTAGTCAGCTGATAGTTGATCTGAAGAGAATTTTGTAAATAATTATTTTTTACTTTATTTGTTTTGGTTGTCCATAGCAACGGTGTGTATTTGTTCGGATCATGAAAATATTGCTAAAATTAAATGGGTTCAATTAAAATATCTATCTATTCATTTATACTATACATCATAAAATAATTGACAAGAAGTATTTATTACTCCCAAAGTGGTGACAAACCGACGTGATCATATTTACATTGTAAAAAATATCAAAATAACAATGTCACTCGAAGGAACCTCAGTGGATCGTATTGCAGTAAAAATTCCCCCATTTTGGCCAGCAGATCCTGAACTTTGGTTTGCCCAGATCGAGATGCAGTTTTCTTTGGCTCGTATCACAGAAGATGACACTAAGTTCTTTTACGTGAGTAGTAATTTAGAAGCTAAATATGCCGCTGAAGTCAGAGACATTCTAACTAAACCTCCACATGAAGGAAAATACGAAAAACTTAAAACAGAGTTGATCCAGCGGTTGAGTGCAACGCAAGAACAGAAGACCAGACGTCTCCTAGAACATGAAGAAATGGGAGAAAGGAAGCCATCTCAGTTTCTCAGGCACCTTCGCTCTCTAGCTGGGACCGTTGTACCTGATGCCGTGTTGAAATCTCTGTGGTTAGGTCACCTCCCTTCGTCTACGCAGGCTATACTGGTAACGCAGAAATCAGCGGAGCTCGATGCATTAGCCGAGTTGGCAGATGCAGTTCTTGAAACAAGTCCTCGGCATCATATTGCAGAAACAACTCTCCCTGCTAGCACTATGGAAGCCATGATGGAACGACTAGCTGTCACAGTATCATCAAAGATGGGTGAAATTGTACAGACTTTCCGGCAAGAAATAACAGCCATCAAAGAAGATCTTCGAGATGTCCGCTCCCGCCAGTCTACTTCGAGTCCTCATCGTAAGCTACGGTCACGCTCCAGGAGCCCTTCACGAGGTGGTGTGTGCTGGTATCACAAACGATTTGGCAATGCAGCAACTAGATGCACAAAACCCTGCAGCTTCTACGCCAACGATTCGGGAAACGACCTGGGGAGTCACTAATGGCGGCTAGCGACTCCACACCGCAGTCAAACCGCCGCCTCTTCATCACCGACAAGGTAACCCAACTACAATTTCTTGTAGACACAGGGGCGGATGTAAGCGTGTACCCAAGAAAATTGCTGTCCGGTAAGTGGTCCAAAACAGATTATACCCTGTATGCAGCCAATGACACTGCAATCGCTACATATGGGCTACATAATCTATCTCTAGATTTTGGCCTGTGCCGAGTTTTTCCGTGGCGGTTCATCATAGCTGACGTTGCCAAGCCCATAATTGGGGTAGATTTTCTACATCACTACGATTTATTAGTGGATGTCCGTCGTCAGTGTTTGGTTGACCAGGTAACATCTCTCACTTCCACAGGTCGCACGGCTTGCTCCAGTTTGGTGAGCAGTATTAAAACTATTAATGGTAACCATTCATCCATTTACACTCAATTACTCCAATCCTACCCAACCCTCATCAGACCTGCAGGTAAACCAAATACTTCAATCAAACATAATACAGAACACCACATTCAAACTACACCAGGCCCGCCAGTATTCAGCAAACCTCGGCAACTAGCCCCCGACAAATTAAAACTTGCTAAGAAGGAGTTCGAGGTTATGGTACAGCTAGGCATAGCGAGACCTTCTTCCAGCAGCTGGTCATCTCCGCTACACATGGTACCCAAAAAGGGTGACGAATGGAGGCCATGTGGAGACTACAGGGCTTTGAATGCGAGAACCATTCCTGACCGTTACCCTATTCCTCACATCCAGGACTTCACCCACCATCTACATGGTAAGACGACTTTTTCCACTATAGATCTTGTCCGTGTCTACCACCAGATCCCTGTAGCTCCTGAAGACGTTCACAAAACTGCCATAACAACACCTTTTGGACTATACGAATTCCCTTTCATGTCATTTGGACTCTGTAATGCCGCTCAAACCTTTCAGCGTTTCATTGATGGAGTACTCAGGGGCCTTGACTTCTGTTACGCCTACATTGACGATATGCTTGTAGCTTCCGAGTCTGAAGAACAACACCTTATCCACTTACGTCAGCTATTTGACCGTCTGACCTCGTTTGGAGTTCTTGTCAACCCTAGTAAGTGTAATTTGGGAGCTTCAGTTGTTAAGTTCCTTGGGTATGAGGTTTCTGGGGAAGGTACTAAACCTTTACCTGACAAGGTAGATGCTGTTATGAATTTTCCGAAACCTAAGACCGCCAAGGAGTTGAGGAGGTTCACGGGCATGCTTAATTTCTATCGGCAATTCTTGCCTCATTCAGCATCGCAACAGAGTTTACTTAATGACCTTCTGAAAACCAATCTTAAAGGAAACGCTCCCATTAACTGGACTAAAGAGAGTGAGCAAGCTTTCGAAGCCTGTAAAAAAAGTCTTAGCGAGGCTGTGATGCTGTCTCATCCTGCACCTAATGCTCAGCTTGCAATATTTTGCGATTCATCTGACTATGCTGTAGGCGGTGTTTTACAACAAAAAGTAGGAGGCAGTTGGCAACCGCTGTCTTTCTTTTCTAAAAAGCTGAGTACAGCTCAACAAAAGTACAGCGCTTACGATAGAGAGTTGACAGCTATATACTTAGCTGTAAAGTACTTTAAACACATGATAGAAGGCAGACACTTCACCATTTTTACAGACCACAAACCCCTCACCTTTGCTTTCCGCCAAAAGTCTGAAAAGTGTTCACCTCGACAATTCCGTCACTTGGAGTACATTGGTCAGTTCACGACAGACATTCGCCACGTTTCTGGACAAGACAACGCAATTGCTGACACCTTTTCCAGGATAGAGGCAGTTACCATTCCCATTGACTACCAAACTTTAGCTATGTCACAGGCAGAGGATGAGGAACTACAACACTATCTACAAACTGAAACCAATTTGAAACTCAGGAAAGTATCACTTCCAGGTTCAGACGTCTCACTTTATTGTGATTTCTCCACTCCTAATCCCCGGCCTTTTCTCACTAAACAATTTCGACAAGCTGTTTTTTACAACCTGCATAACCTTTCCCATCCAGGTATAAAGGCTTCTACAAAACTAGTTTCTGAACGTTTTGTTTGGCCTTCCATGAAGTCTGATTGTCGCTCTTGGGCTCGCTCCTGCATTTCCTGCCAGAAATCCAAGATCGCACGCCACAATTGGACTCCTATTGGTACGTTTGCTCCTCCATCTTCTAGGTTTGAACACATCCACATTGACTTGGTCGGTCCGCTTCCTGTTTCTGAAGGGTACAGATACTGTTTGACCTGTGTTGACCGTTTTACAAGGTGGCCAGAAGCAGTTCCACTTGAAAACATAGAGGCCGAAACTGTAGCACGTGCATTATTTACTACCTGGATTTCAAGGTTTGGAACACCGCTGCGGATCACCACAGATCAAGGTAGGCAATTTGAGACCAGTCTTTTTCAGCAACTGGGGAAATTGTTGGGAACAACTCGTCTGAGGACAACTGCCTATCATCCAGCAGCGAATGGTCTGGTGGAACGTTTCCATCGACAACTTAAAGCGGCCATCAGATGTCATGCTACCGGTCGCTGGACGGAAGTGCTCCCAGTAATCCTACTGGGCGTAAGAGCTGCTTGGTGAGAGGATCTGCAAGCGTCTTCTGCTGAACTGGTTTATGGTCAATCACTTAGACTGCCGGGGGAATTCCTCGCACCTGGCCGAATCGATCACAAGCTAGATCCTCCAAATTTTGCTAAGGACCTTCGGCGACATTTTAATGGTCTTCGCCCTGTCGGTGGATCAAGACATGGTAGTAAGACACCTTTCGTGTTCAAGGACCTAGCGACTTGTTCTCACGTCTTCGTGCGTACAGATGTCTCCAAAGGATCACTTGATCCACCATACACAGGCCCTTATCCTGTCATCAGTAGATCCGACAAGACCGCAGTGGTGCAGATGCATGGTTCTGACCTAACAGTGTCGATGGACCGTCTTAAACCAGCCTACCTTTTGGCATCTCACGGCTTGACGGAAACAAACAATCCTACGCTTGGACCTTCTCCTGTCTTGAAGATACATGACAAGTCGACGTCGAGTGATTCATCAAAACTGAAACCTGCCTTGAAAACTACAAGTTCTGGACGGAAAGTTCGTTTCCCTGTTCGTTTCCAAGATTTTGTATCGTGATTCACGTAAATCACTGGTAGGGGGGTCCTGTAGTGACTAACTAAATGTTTAATATTTTCTTATTTTCTTTCTTTTAAGTTAGTCAGCTGATAGTTGATCTGAAGAGAATTTTGTAAATAATTATTTTTTACTTTATTTGTTTTGGTTGTCCATAGCAACGGTGTGTATTTGTTCGCATCATGAAAATATTGCTAAAATTAAATGGGTTCAATTAAAATATCTATCTATTCATTTGTACTATACATCATAAAATAATTGACAAGAAGTATTTATTACTCCCAAACTTAATATAATTTTAAACACTTTTAAATTAAGACAATTCATGCTAATCCTTTTTTACCATCTCCATGCAATTTACATTGATAAAAGATTACAAAAACTAAACCTACTTTCAATATCACAAAGATTTACATGGCAAAGAAATAATTCTTCAGTAAAACTAAGAATATTTTTTGTTGGTTGCTAACTTATTTTAAAATGTATCCAGTAATTTATGACCTCGACAGAAATATAGTACATTAGTATTATTTTTTCAGGCTCACAAGGGAATGCTACTTGCGGCTAAAAAGTTAAAACAACACTTGGATGAATCCAAGACTTTGGAGAAAGCTCTCTCACTTTATCCTAACTACAAGTTAATTTTTACAGGTAATTTTATTGCTAGTCTTACTTAGTAACTCAGAACATGGGCCTCCCATATGAAACCCTCCCACCCTGCAAATTATATACCAATAGTTGAAAAAAATTAACTTGAGATTATTTTTCAAAAAAAAGTTACGTTACTGCATTTTTCACATGAACTTTTTTAGATATTGACTCGGATCGAACGCCTATCATTGTTGGATGTTTAATCCTTTATTTTGACACGATAATAATTTTCCAGCCGCCATCTTAGATCCGCCATATTGGATATCAACTTGATTTTTTCAATGTAAAGATGATGTTTTGACACATCATTTTGAACTAGATTTTTATGCTGATTACAATGCTGGAATTCGGTTTTGAAAATATGCATTAATTAAAAAGATATATTAAAAAAAGATTAAAGAGATATGCTCATATTAAAATTCATCCCTATACATTTCTTATGGATGTTTCATATTTTCAATATTTTTTTATTATTGTTCTTATAATTAAGATATGAAATTTGTTTCAGTCTTAAAATACTCAGTAAACTACCGTCTTTTGTTCTAGATATTAATCTAGAACAAAAGACGGTAGTTTTTTTTTTCTTTTTCCAAGATGGACGCCAGTGGTTTGGATGTGCTCGTTTCAACAGTGTTTTTATGAGTGTAATAATCAGTGTCTTACCAAGTTTTGAAGTCATCAAGTATTGTTTTTCATAGACTCTTGAGGTTAGCTTGTAATGAGCCTAATTTGCACAGGGGTAAGAATTGGCTCATTAGGCCTAGTCATGGGACCAGTAGGCCTAGGCCTACCTAGCCTATGTCCAGCCTATGGAGGGAGTGTTGGCAATCAGTATAAACACTGCTATTTCCCTAACTCAAACCCTTTGAGTGATTAAGTAACTCACGTTGTTGGGGTGGATGGTTATAACCCTAATTATCACCATCGGAAGGCTAACCTAGTCGGTCCCATAACTGCCGACTCCGATCGCCGAGTTTGATGTGGAAAGCAAAGTGTTGAGCCGTGTAACGTCGACTATAATCTAATATAAACACTTAGTTGGACATGTAATTAGATCACTTCCTTGGGAAACGTAATATTTGCGAACGGAACTACGGTTGTTGTTGTTGTTAACAACATAACCTAAAAGACGTCGTCACGACTGCGTTATGCAGACGATGACAGAGCCTGCGCTGCTTCTTCTTCTTTTCGCCGAGCGCGCCAATCTGTTTTCTGGCGGACGATGAAAAACAGCAACGGGATGAGACTTTTTTTTACCCTTTAACCAGCTCGTTGGTCAGCTGGTGGGTTTTCCCAGCGGAAAGTGAGCTCCACGAGGTCCTGATAAGAGCTTCACTCTGGTCGGTGCTACGTTAGTGTTCGGATTGATAGTCGTTTCGTGCGTCGCTTCCCCGAACACTACTTCAACCACCATCGAGAGCTGACTTCGTCGTCTTCCTATACCTTGTGGTATTAAAGGTACGACAGCGTTCTGTTCTCAAAGTTTTTCGATTTTATTTTAAACGCCAGTTTCCAGACTGCGTTGAAACTGTCGCAGGATAGGGTTCCGAAACCTATCCTGCTCGTCTCTTGGCTGTAACCAAGACTAAATAAATTAATTATCTTGGTGCCGATTTTCGACTAGAGTCAATTCGTAGTATTTTCTAAATTCTGTGTAACCAAGTTAGAGTATTTGGTGATTTTCATATTTGGATTAATTCCTAGATTTTCCTGCTGTTGTAACAGGCTTAGTCTTGTCAAAACCTGCTGTGCAACAGGAGTGTAAGGTCTGTCCTGCTCCTGTAATTACTGGTCACTAGTGAAATAGTTAAATGTCGTTTCTTGATTAGGGTAAACATTAACTATGGGTAACTAGTGTTAACTCTGAACACCTCGCATAGCTAGGGAAAACAGCAGATTAGGGCATTTAACTTAGCAGGTGTTTCCAAATTTAGTCCGTCCTAAGTTGAATGTCATCTATGTTGAATATAATTGAGCTCTCATATCTGAATATCTGATAACTACTGTGATTTCGATCCTCGACCCCTGGAATTATCCCAGCGACCGAGCTGAGCGATTCCAAGGCATCTGACTACCCGTGACGTGATTTCCTGCGGTTCGGTGTACCAGTGTAACCGATCGTCTTTTCTCTCACCAGGAAATATCCGTCACAAGCTTGCCCTAGAGACGATATTTGAACTATTCCACAGTCACAGATTTTTAATTTTCATATTTTAATTTTCTATTTCAAGTTCCACAGGAATATTTTCACGTTTGTCTCAGAAATTGGCGGGAATGTCACTTTTCTGCTAATTAACGAACGTTATTTTTTTCCCCCGAAGTTAGCTACTATTCTGAGGTTTTTTTCTTATTCCAAAGCCTATCAAGTCAATTAAGGCAGTCTCTTGTACTACAGTTTTCAACTTGGTTAGGCTGCTATTTTTGCATGAAGCCTGGCAGTTCTAATTGCTACTCTAACGGCTTGCCCTATCTTCACTCATGAAGCCCTGCTGTCACAAAAACCAACTATACCTGAACGTTTTTAAGAAGCATTAGGCACTCGTCATAGCCAGGTTAATTGTTGAAATTCTCCCTGAACTGTAAATTATGGACCATCCAAAGGAGATTTGTGTGGTTTGCGTTATCAGGGTTTCACCTAGTGACAGAAAAGTCGAATGTGATGAATGTTACCGCTGGTTCCACTGTCCTTGTGTTGGCTTATCAGCTTCTGAGTACAACACTCGGCTTGCCGCCAACACCAAACTTTCGTGGAAGTGCAACCGTTTTGTCTGTAATAATGATTCCAACAATACGATTACTGGTAAATTAAATAAGCTTCTCGAAAATTTTGCTCAGCTTCCAACCAAAGACGATTTCAACAAATTGGCCACGGGGATTGCAGAGTTGAACGCCAAACTATATGATCTCTCTCAAAAGGTCTCCGACATCGAACCTAGACTGACTGGGGCTGAAAATGAAATCGTGGATTTGAAAAAAGAAGTCTCTGAACTGAAATCCTCCTCTCTTGACCAATCTATTATTGAAAATATTTTTGCCGAATTCAGTGATAGGTCTCGTCGGGCTGAGATCATAATACTGCATAAGTTCAGTGAAAGTAACTCCTACAATGCTGATCTGACTAATGCCCATGATCTGGACGTTCTCAATAAAATCTTTCTGTGCCTGGATGTTAGCTATCTCTCCTTCAGCTTCTTCAGAATCGGCCGCCGTAGTGGTCGATCTCCTCGTCCCATCAAGGTTACTCTCCCCTCTACTGAAGACGTTAGTTTTTTCTTTACGAAGTTTTCTGTCGATAACATTGCCTCGATTAACGCTTCCTACTCTGATATTGAATTGCCAAGAGGCAGAACTCCTAATGAACATAAGTTGTGTTATAAGTACGACTGCTACGCTTATTAGTCTACCATTTTATAGATTGTCCCTACGGGTGTCAGGATGGCAAATAAAAGTCTAGCATTTGTGGGCAACCAAATGGTCGTATATTTTATCCGGAAGGTTTTACTTTGTAACAGTTACAATTATTTTATTGATTTGGAATATAAGCAGTTTAAATATAGAGTTTACTACATTATATTAGCTCAGATTGACCCCCTGATGTAAGATAATGGTTGGAGAGTTGGACAAGACAGGAGACGTGAGTCTACTTACAGATGAACACTGTGAAGAGCATAGTGCGGACTGGCTGCGGCGGCGGAGTGGAGTCAAAGGATCTCTGGCGCGCGACTGATGTGAACGGACACTGCGGCGAATCTTCTTCGACAACTACTACAGCGATTACGACATTAGCAAGACAGCGACAGCGATAATGACAAAAATGCGCGCCATACCGCGAAGACGATATTTATACACCGGACACTGAGGCGAGCTTCCCCCGACGGCAACCAATCGCATGGCTCGTTTTTGTCTAAGATGACCAATCAGGTGGCTTGGTCATCTTACGTGCCGCGACAGGGGTTCGCGATTGGTTCGTTACCTGTGTTCGGCCGTTCTTGCGGCTCTCGCCAATTTTCGCCAGGGTTCCCGGATGTAAGTCTTGATAAAATCACTACAATTTTGCGAAGATAATTTTTGCTGATCGTGTTTAGAAATAATTGCCAATAACCCGAAACTTGGTCTGGGAAAGCCCTTGACATTTCAACCTATCAATTAACTTTACAAGCAGTAATTTTTAAAAACATCGCGGAAACTGTTAAGGAGTGAGACGCACTTTACAATAGTTGCTTAGTAAACTACGCAATGAGCTTTATGAGCGCACTAAGAAAGGGGAAACCGATCTTACTATCAAGTTCGTCAATGGAACACCCACTATTGTGAAAAAGTCAAAAAACGGCTAGACGCCCCAGTCCTTCACAAAATTCACATGTACTATCAAAATGTGAATGGACTGAGAACGAAACTTATTGACCTTAGGAAGTCACTTTCAACATGTGTTTACGATATTATTGTTCTTACCGAGACTAACTTGTCACCTGATATTTCTAACTCCAAACTTGGTTTCCCAAGTACCTTTGACATTTTCAGGCAAGACAGATCCAAGGATAATAGTGCCAAGTTTTCTGGTGGTGGTGTTATAATGGCCGTAGACAAGAAATATTGTTCAAAGAGAGTAATTATTCAAAGCGAAGACGTTGAATGTGTAGTGGTGTCACTGTCATGTGGAGCTTTTTTGAACCTTCTTCTGAGTGGCGTCTACCTACCCCCTAAATCAGGGACCTCTATCAAGAATATTTTTCCATAATTGAAGAGGCTGCTGCTTTTACCACCAATCCCACTGAGACTCTCCTGATTGGTGATTTTAATATACCTGAAGTAAATTGGCAGCAAACTGCTGTCTTCTCCCTACCCCAGACAGCTCAGCCCAACGTGGTAATGTCCTCTATGTCTGTTTTGAACTTAAGACAGTTCAATGAAGTCCCTAATGACCGTGGTGTTTATCTGGACCTTGTTTTGTGTACTCTTAAAAGTACCACAGTTTGCAAAGACACTGATCCTCTGGTTCTGGCGGAGACCCATCATCCGGCCTTGTCGGTGGCCATTTCTATTCCTCAAATGAACTCTGATAGAGTTCCAGTCTTCCAACTGAACTTTAGTCGAAGTAATCTGCCTGCTATTCATTTGGAGCTACAATCATATGATTTATGCCGGATGGACCCTGATACCGACACCAATAATATTTTTAATAGCTTCTGCAGAACAGTAAGCACCACAGTTTTGCGTCACACTCCGATGAAAAACATCGCCAAGTCTGCTTTTCCCGTCTGGTTCACACCCCAGTTACGAAGACTGGTAATTGAGAAGAAGATCCTTCATAAGACTTTCAAGATGACCCTTAAGGATGATGATTATGTTAGATTTGCTCGTGTCAGAAATGAATGCAAGCAACTCTCGGAAATTTGCTACAAGAACTATCTGCAGTTTGTCCAAGAAAATGTTAGAGACAATCCCAAGTCTTTTTGGGGCTTTGTTAGGAACCTTAGAGCTTCTGATGATCAGCCACGCACATTCAAGTACAATGATCAATCTTCGGAGAATCCTGAAATTATATCGAACTTTTTTTCTGACTCCTTCTCATCGGTTTATACCAACAGTCCTGTCTCTAATCTTCCACCCGATGTCGGAACTTCAAATGTTCTCTCTTCCTGTTCGCTTCAGCTTAATGAAGTCCTTGAGTGCCAAAGGAATCTGGATGGATCCAAAGGCTGTGGCCCTGATAACATACCACCTAATGTCCTCAAATCAAGTGCTGATGTTTTGGCTCCTGCTATTTTATTCCTGTTCAACCATTCTTTTAGCCTCGGGTGTTTTTCCTGATGCCTTGAAAAGTGCTTTCATCATACCCATCCATAAATCAGGTCCCACACTTGACGTCTGCAATTACAGACCCATAGCTATCTTGAATACACTCTCCAAGATCTTCGAAAAGCTTATCCTCAAGCGACTTAACTTCGCTGTCAAGCCTTACCTCTCTGAGCTGCAACATGGATTCTCCTCTGGTCGCTCAGTTACTACCAACCTCCTGGTCATGCAAGCTGACATTCTAGATCTAGATGCTTTTCAAGATCGTTTGCAAGTCGACGCCATTTATCTGGACTTCTCCAAGGCATTTGACAGGGTTAACCATCCACTCCTCCTTGCTAAGCTTCAAGCTGCCGGTGTGTCTGGGAGCATGCTCTCTTGGTTCCAGTCCTACCTTGCCAACCGACCTGTTCAGGTCAAGTTTTTTGGAACTCTATCACAAGTATTTTTCCCCACATCTGGTGTTCCCCAGGGCTCCCATCTCGGCCCTCCACTCTTCAATATCTTTATATACGACCTGGTGTACCATGTTGAAAACCCATGCCTTCTGTTTGCTGACGACCTGAAGATATACCGAACCATAAGAAGCCAAGAAGACTGCTTACTCCTCCAACATAGTCTTGATGCCGTCCAGAATTGGTGTGACTCAAACTGCATGTCCCTTAACATTAAGAAGTGTGTGGTCATATCTTTTAGCAAGAAGAAGTCTCAGTTCCTCTTCAACTATAGTCTGGCTCGATATAATCTGGTTAGGATGAATGAAGTTAAAGATTTGGGTGTGACCATGACTTCCTCCCTGACGTGGGAACGTCACATTACCTCTTGCAGTAGAAAAGCCCTTCAAGCCTTGGGTTTCATCCTTCGCAGCTCCAAATGTTTCCAAGACATTACTTTGCTTAAAACCCTGTTCATAGCATTTGTACTTCCTCACCTGGAGTTTGGCTGCTGTGTCTGGTCACCTCACCAGGACTTTCTCAAGTCCGTGCTTCAAGCTGTATCAAATCGCTTTTTGAGAGTAGTTGGTGTGAGGTTGAGCTTCAACTACAGGGAGGTCCCTCTCCAAGACATTTCCATGTTCCTTTACATCCTCCCCTTGGAATCCAGATGAGAGATCCAGGACGTCATGCTCATATACAAACTAGTCAATGGGTTCATCGACTGCCCTGGTCTTCTCGAACTACTAAACTTTCGAGCCAGCAGATCATCTAGATCCAGGGACCTCTTCGCTCGAGAACATCTCGGTACAAACTACCATCTCCACAGCCCATTGCCTAGAGCTCAATGCCTCGTCAATGCTCTACCTGATGGCATCGACCTTTTCAGCATGTCGCAGGCTTCCTTCAAGAAGAGTGTGGTGAATGCTAAGTGGTGAAGTGCTTGCTCCTGGTTCTAGTGATGTGCCTTTACCCCTGTGCGTTGGTTGCTTGCCCTGCATGTGCCTGCTTTGTTTTTTTAATTCATCATTGTATTTTCAGGTTAACCCATTACTGCCTGGGTTTGCTTGATTGCTTGTCTCTGATATGAAGTAACTTAAAATTTTGTTAGACCAGGCTACAAATGCTCAAAAAAAAGGTTTAGAGGGAAATGCATGGAACACAATTTTTGACTTTGCAGGTTTGTTTGGACTAGTTAGGAGGAGAACAATATCAAAAGTCCCCGTTCGTAGCAGGTCCCCGGTCTGAAGGTGCCATTTTTAGGTTTTTCCTTCATATCTCAAAAACGTTCAACTTTTAGTATACCAAAAATTAAATTTTCTGTAAGAAAAGTATATAATATGTCTATTTTACTCCAACTATTTACAAGGCAAGCACTAATTTTATTAATATTTTATCAAATATCAATTCCATAACAAATACACTTAAATTTATGTGTAACACACGTGCCCAATGTGGCAACGCTTTTTCACCTAAAGGACAATATTGACAAAATTTCCAGCAATTTGACAACTCACTCATAAAACTTTTTCCAAAGTAAAGGTC
Organism: Flexamia atlantica; assembly: GCA_035578135.1. NCBI lineage: Eukaryota > Metazoa > Arthropoda > Insecta > Hemiptera > Cicadellidae > Flexamia > Flexamia atlantica. Next base: position 216,016,977 of record JAQJVK010000001.1, read on the forward strand.
TTGGTGAATTCACAAAAAGAGTTATTTTTTACGGAATTATTACAAATATGTGTTTACTACAACTTTTTTGCGAGCTCGCCTACACCTTTATACTATACAAATTTTTACTATTGAGGTGTCAAATTCCTGGAAATTTTGTCTATATTTCATGAATGTTGCTTATCTTCCCTTAGATGAAAAAGCGTTGCCCAATTGGGCATGTATGTTACCCACAAATTTGCATGTATTTCTTATTGAGGGAATATTTATTATGGAAAGCTTACCTTTTAAATGGTTGAACCAAAATAGACTTATTATATACTTTTCTTACAGGAAATTTAATTTTCTTTGATCTCCCAATTTAATAGGGAGTACTAAAAGCTGATAGTTTTTGAGATATTAATGAAAAACCTAAAAAATGTACCTTCACAACCCCCCTTCTTCCTCCTGATCAAGGGTACAGCCGGGAACTTTTGATATGTTCACCTCCTAACAAGTCCAAATGAAGCTGCAGTGCCAAACATCATGTCCCAAAAAAGTTCCTCTATACCTATTCGTTGCCTGGGCTGTCTGATTTTAAAGATTTTCTTTTTACCAGCTCATTTGAAAGCTGGTGGTTTACTGAGTGATTTTAGACCAAAATGAACTAAATACCTTATTTAGAACCAGAGAGTACTTGACTAAAAAAAAATTCTGAAAAATTGATTTTGAACACGTTCACTGCGGGTAATAAAGTTGGAAAATTGAATAATCATGCTAAAAGGTTTTAATTCACAAAAATATACCTTAATGAATCAAAAATGATGTCCAAAAAGTTTCTCCATAATTATTATGACGCCATTTCGTGGCGTCATAGTTATGGCACAGCAAATGTGCCACCCGCACTCGGGGACACCACACTAACTAAAACTCCACTATGTTATAGGAAAACAGCACAAAAATAACAAGTTTATGTAAAAAAAGAAATTTAGGACTATTTAAAAGTTTTTGCTTTCTTACAACACCAACCACCCTAACCTCTCCTCAATGTTCTTCACAAAGCGTGGTACTTTTCATAACACGGCGTAGGACACAGAGCTGGGCTCTCCGGGGCATTGAGCGCAACAATACAGTTATTTTTTGCTTCCATTCTTTGTAGCAAACCCTTCATCGTTTTCTTTCTTTTTTCCTTTCTTTTAACGCTGGTGTGGCATTTTACTGTTCCACACCCTACAGCACTATGATTGCGGTGACGCGGGAACCAAGCTGCCTGAATGTCAAACGAGACGTACAGACCACACTAGCAAAGTTTCAACTGAATCTACTAGGGGCTAACTCAATGAGCCTATGTTGTACCATGACACAGTACTGTGCCACACGCTGTGAATGTGTTGAGCCCTATAGCTCATCTGTCACTTGTCTGATGTTGATGATTAATATCTCAAGTGAAAGCTGTATTTCACTGAGTATTTTAAGACTAAAACAAATTATATGTCTTAATTATAATGAGAGGTATATGAACAGTAATCCAGATAAATATTGAAAATATGAAACCTCCGTAAGAAATGTATAGGGATGAATTTTAATTTAAATCATATCTTTTTAACGAATGCATAATTTCAAAACCGGATTTTAGCATTGTAATCAGCGTAAAAATCAAGTTCATAATGATTTGTCTCAACACCATCTTTATATTGAAAAAAATAAAGATGGCGTATCCAAGATGGCAGTTGAAAATTATTATCCTGTCAACAATGAAAAGCATTGGTTCGGAGTCAATATCTAAAAAAATGCATGTGAAAAATACAGTGAAGTTACTTGTATTAAAAAATTACCCCATCTTAATTTTTCCAACTATTTTTTGATGATTTTTTTTTGTTTTTATGGTAGTGCTGCCAGTTTGAAGGCTGCAGCCCTCTTACACAAGAAGGCCATAGTTAATGTTCATGCTGCATTTTGTATGTACCGTACCATAAGAAAACTTTTGGAAAACTTTGGCCAGCCTATCTCCAGGCTATGATTCTAAGGTAACTAATATGTTGCCCGATGTTTTCTTAATTTGTTCTTGTTCTTGAGACTGTGTACAGCTTTGTTCCCTGTTACTTTCAGGTCACAGTTTGGGAGCATCCACAGCTGTGTTGTTGGGGCTCTTGTACAAACAAAAACATCCAGATCTCAAGGTCTTCGCCTTTGCTTGTCCTTGTATGTACTTTACCAGATAAAATCTTAAATTTTAGACTGACAACAACTTATTTTTAAAGTATTTTATAAATGTTTAGTAAGACTTTACTTTAACACTGCAATCTAACTGTATGTATAAAGGCGGCTCCACACATGCGTTATTCGGCAAGCAGCGAGCAGCGACTCGCCGAATCACGAGTAGTGTGGACGAGTGTTTGTGTATTTGGCAAGTAGCAAACATTAGTGCTTGTTCATTGTCGGTCTTATAGCAAGACAAATATTTCGCCGAACGTTGAATATTCGGTGCATGCCGAATAACGCATGTGTGGAGCCGCCTTAACGATACTACCCATATAGCACAAGTACAACAATTTGATGTTGATGTATGTACAAAATGCCAATATCAATGATATTGTTGATGTCAAATCGGCATCATAATTTATCTAAATTATGTAGCTTTGTCATCAACTTGAATTAAAAAGGCAATTCTACATAAAACATAAGTAAAAAGAACACACTATTTTATGTCAATGTCAAATAGCTTCCATTTTTTAAAGAAATTTGTTTTTAATAATTATAATTTAAACATGCATTTCATTGGGCTAAATGATTGGCTATATAGCGGAATGTAGGAGTAAAAACGTATGTGCATCATGTTGGAATGGAACCCGTAACGCTGATATTGAGTGTCCTGACGCTTTAGATCCCTCAACTGTTTTACCTCGTGAATCAAGGTAAAAATCGAGTTCATAATGATTTGTCTCAACACCATCTTTATATTTAAAAAAATAAACCATCTTGGCGTATCCAAGATGACAGTAGAAAATTATTATCCTGTCAACAATGAAAAGCATTGGTCCGGAGTCAATATCTCAAAAAATACATGTGAAAAATACAGTGAAGTTACTTGTATTGAAAAATGACCCCATCTTAATTTTTCCAACTATTTATTGAAGATTTTTTTTGTTTTTATGGTACTTAGTTAGTTTTCAAGAAATTTCTACATTTAATATTTTGTCAACAATTCCTGTTCGTATGTCATAGAATATTTCAAAATAAAATTATTTAGAATATTAAATTTATTTTTTTTTAATTTGTGAATTTTGGTGCTTTGTTTAAGAATTTTAATTACAATGCAATACTTTCAAATGCATAAACAGTTCAATTAAACTTTTACTTCAAAACGTAAATTGTATTAGGATGTGTCAATTTGTTATAGCTTCTTAGTTGCATCGTAATCAGAATAAAATAATTGTAAAGATTAATATATTGTAGGCCTACTTTGTCTCTTACAATTTATATGTGATGCAGAAAGTGAAAAGGGACCTCAAGTCGCTGGAGTAAATTTTACAGTACGGGCATTTTAGTCAAATCGGGTCAAATATATCGATTTTTAGGTTTCGATTGGGTACGAATCCTTAATCTTTCCTGTACATATTTATTCGGTTATTTTAGCGATAAGAATCCTAGAAATGTAAGCATCCACAGATCCATGGATTCAAAAAGGAACCTCAAGTTGCTTAAATGGGAAAAAACATGGTGAGCGTCCCATTTCCCAAATGTGCAAGCCTGCACTGACAGAGTCATTAGGGGCATTACAAAACTAGTCCCTCCTGACATCTATCGGCGGGTAAGTGAACTACTTCAAGTTTTTCGTTGTAAAAGAATATTGTCTAAATCCGAAAATCACCATCTTGACAGTGTATTTCTCTTTTATTCCCCGGTATTGTACCCAGGTGCGTCCCCAGGGGGGGGGGGCTCAGGGGGCTCAAGCCCCCCCAAACATGAAAAATTGTAAAGAAGTGTTTTTTTATGGAACTGGAAAATTTCTCGGGCATATGGCATTGTTGGGAAATTGCTCGGTCTCTGCGCGCCCTTCAAATATCTCCAAGGCCTCAAGTACAATACGAATAGCTGGCGGTGAGCGGCACCGTACAGTTTTCTGGTAGCATTTATTTGTCGACTGGTAATTTTAGTGGCAATGGCTTTGTCTGTCCCAAGCAGCGAGCGGAATTCAGTGACGTCACTCAGTGTCGCATTTGTTGCCTGGGTAGGTTGGACACTTTTCTCACGTCGCTAGCCGCTTGCCATATGAATTGTTGCATGTTTGAGATTAGAATCTATACTGGAGATACCGCGTCAATGCTTTTTTTATGGAAAACCGGATTTAATTCAGTTCTCCTGGTCGAATAATATCTCAAATCTATATCATGACTAGGAAAACTTTCGTTGTATTTCAAAACCAACCGATCAATTGAGGTCAGAAATTACACGGTCAAATTTTGAAATTATAAATGTATCGCGGTGGGTATGATTTTTATTTCAGTATCAGTTTTGCCAATGGGGTTGAATTCAGCCATCTGATTGGCTGAACTGGAGTTGGAGGCGTCTGTATCTGGACTACGGATCTACGTCATGACATTTTGTGGCCTAGGCCTGTTGATCTGTCAAAAGTAGGTGACTGGAGTTGTTTGTAACATACGTAATATACAGCTGCATTAAATAAACGTCTATGCATCTATTTTACCATAAAAATACTCTGTATACCTATATTCACTTTTAAGATCACAGACAATGTGATCCACTTGATTTCTCTCTAAATCATAACTAAAAATACACTTTGCATCAATAAATTTCCTTAGAGTAGTTGACCCTTCCTTAGAGATTCCTTACAACAAAAAACAACCTCGGACAACCAACAAACCAACCTCAGAGGTATATTACAATTCATATTGGCTATAAATCAATGAACCCAGATATTTTTTAAGATTTGGGGGTTGAAATAATTAGGCTATGCGGTGTAAGGCCTTAGATAAATTTGCCCCCCAATCGAAATAGCTGTTCCAATGGCCCAGGACCAATCTTCTAGCTTGTGAAAAATCCCCCTCCCGGGGTAGCGACATCCCCCCCCAAACACTGACCCTGGGTACGCCACTGATTGTACCTTCCAACTTGAGGTCCCTTTTCTAACTTCTCACTTTTTGTTTTTTAAACAATAAAATTGTAAGTTTATCACGTCTGTTTTTAAAGATTTAAAAACGGTTTAAAGATCTAGTTTTCAGCTTTATTTTGATACCTAATTCATTTCTTAAATACTAATAATAAATATTCTGTGAGCGTTTGAAGTTTCAGGCTTTAATTTCCTAAAATACCATTTTAACTAGTTAAAATTAAAGTGCCAATAACTCAAAGGCAAAAAAAATCATCGCACTATAAATTATATATCAAAAATTTTTCCTAATTTAATGCTGAATTTCAGGATGTTAATAACTCAAAACCGGAAAATTTCAACTTTAGGTCCCTTTTCACTTTCCGCATCACATATGTAAAACTCATACATTTATTTTTGTCAATTTTATGTCTTTTGGATAATGTGTATTCAACTAAAACAATAAGTTTTTACATCAAAACAGCTTCATCATTTTGATATCAATTTGATATACATTTCATTTTTACATAAATTTGATATCATTGTATCTTTTTTATATCTTATTGACATTTTGTGCTATATGAGCTATATCTCGATTGTGTGTAAAAGGAGGGAGTGACCAAGCAAAATGTGTAAGCAGGCTGAATGATAATTAAGCATATTTACTAATCCTGTATCATTGACATGAGTAAAATTTCAAATAATTTTGAGTGGCAAGAAAGGCATTACTCCATCTATATTAATATTAATATAAGGGGTTTCCTTTCAGAATCATAACTAGATAACGGCTGGATGGATTTTATTGTTTAAGATTTCAATTTTAAGGGCATTTATACATATATTTTCCACTAAGTCTCAAAATAAAAAAGATATCTCTTAAGTAAAGTAATGGGCTGAAGATTTGGAACAGTAGCGCTACCATTGGCATTATTGGATCAAACTCAGTTCGCTTTCTTTTTTTTTTAAATTGATTGTTGGTGAAGGTGATTTATACTTTTATTTGTATTTTTGTGGACATTTGCCAACACTGATTAGTAAAAAAAAGGTTTTGGAATGTGGAATCTGATTCCCTCTTCAGGTCTTCACTTCCTTCTACTACTAAAACAGCATTATGTTTTGCTGTTCATGATTTCATGGTGAGAAATATTACCAATATCCACTGAATTCAGTATTAAAATAATACCATACTTATTCATTGGAAGTAAAACAGCAGCATGAAACACAAGGGATTTAAACCCATCACCTATTTTTTAACTACCATACTTCACCATTTTGGTTACAGTTTAGAGGTTAGAGAAGATGATTGGTTGCTATTCATGATGTGACCATGAACTCAGAAATATTACCAATATCCACTGAAATCAATATTAAAATAATACCATACTTATTCATTGGAAGTAAAATAGCCGCATGAAACACAAGGGATTTAACCCCTATTTTTAAACTGCCATATTTCACCATTTTGGTTACAGTTTAGAGGTTAGAGAAAACCCACTGCCATCACTGATTAGTAAAAAAAAGGTTTCGGAATGTGGAATCTGATTCCCTCTTCCGGTCTTCACTTCCTACCACTACTAAAACAGCATTATGTTTTGCTATTCATGATTTCATGGTTAGAAATATTAACAATATTCACTGAATTCAATATTAAAATAATACCATACTTATTCATTAGAAGTGAAGTGAACCAACCACATGAAACACACAGGATTTAAACCCTTAACCTATTTTTAAACTACCATACTTCACCATTTTGGTTACAGTTTAGAGGTTAGAGAAGATGATTGGTTGCTATGGTTACTATTACTAAAACAGCCAAACAAAAGTTGCGCCTTTATTGTTCATGCAATCATAAGTGGAGCAAAGGCTTAGCTTTTTATTGCTCTAAAGAGATTGTAGTGGCTAAACTGGCTACTGTTGTGACAGCTGATGCTGCTTGGTGCACGAGCATCTTTGTACGCAGCCCCAGATGCCCTATACCACAACACGTCAAAGCACTCTCTCCACTTTCTGTTGTATTTATGTAAGAATTGGGACGCTCTGGCCAACGTCCTCGAAATAAACAAGCAATTTCAGTTAACACCTGAATACTTCCACAAATTATTTTCATCTGTACTGTTGAAAAAATGATATCATCAATAGCCAGCAAAATTAATATTAGCAATTTTTGCACATTTTTGGAAGCAGATATAAAATCTTTGGGGGAGTGGCGTCCAATAGTCCTTTTGGGCCGGCCGCCACAGAAGAACTTAGAACATTTCAAGAAAAGTAACACACAGCCTGGATAACCTGGACAAAAACACAGATAAAACAGAGAAGCAGGTTAAAGCAGTCATAAAACTATCCTGGAAACAAAACAAGAACACAATATAGCACAGAAATCACAAGTATCTAGAATCACCAAACTGGACCACTAAATCACAATCAGAATCACCAATCAGAGCAAAGCTAAGGCTGGTGGGAGAAGAGGAAATGGCGGCAACCACAGCTAACCAAAATGCAGCACGCCTCCAGTGACTTCAGTTCACTTTGTTTACATTACTACAAATATGGGCATGCTTTGAAATATATTTAAAAGGTTGACCATAGATTGAATAATTTTTTATTTTTTATAAGAAAATTACACATTTGCTTTCAAGCGAAGCTGCAACAGAGTAATCTATACTAATTGTGTAAAAACTCTGGGTCTGAGTTTTAAAAATATGTGAAAGACCGAGAAAGAAAAGATGATCACAGATTAGCTGCCAAATGCTTTTTCCTACTTTTCATAAACTGTCCTTTCCGGACAACCGAAATTTCTGGAACAGGTCTTGGAAAATAGACATCCTACTGTAAAAATTTCAGCGGAATTCTAAAGATTGATTTGCTGACGTATAGTAAACTGAAGTGTAAAATATTAACATTTTCCTCCATTAAAAAAATTAACAAAAAAATTGCCTTAGCAATCTTTATTCTGTATTCATTCATCTACATCGTCACTAATCTAGTCATACCATTTTTTAACTCACCATGTACCTGCACAGCATTTATATGTTTATGTAGCTGATTTTATGTGTCATGTTGACGTGGTCTATTACATTTCATGAAATAGAAATGAAATAGAAATTTATAGTATTTTTTTCAAATAAAGGATCTTTGAATCTTTGAATCAAATAGTTAGAAAAGTTGTGTTTATCCAGGTGTCCTGACGTTGCCAGCAGCAGTCTACTGTGAAAGCTTTGTCTTCACTTTTGGAGTAGGAGATGATTTCGCAATGAGAGCAAGTGTAGACAAAGTTGAACAGTTACGAGCCCAGTTATTTGAGGTCTTACAAAATTCAAGGCTTCCTAAGGTGAGCTATTTATACTGGAATGTTGTTTAATTATCTCTACAATTATTGACAATTATTATAAAAACCCAGCTTTTTCATTGTTATTAATTTGCTGTCATTATTTACACATTATTTGGAGTGAGTTGGCAAAAAAAGAAAAATAATGTATTTATATTAAATTAATCAACTAATTGTTTGTTTTTTATTACAATTGCATGACTTCTTAGTTTTAAGGGTTTCATTTTTTTTACTTCCTTGGCAACTTCTACATTCCCACTTGTAGAAAAAATTACTCAAATGATAACTATGAATCTTCTAAAACATAAATCTCTCACAACACAAAATAATAGTTGGCTAGAACTTTGTCGATGTAAAAAGGTTAGAGTGACTTGACACAAAGCATCAGATGTGAAATCAAATTCTTCTTATGGGACGTAAGCTTCAAATCCAGTTGTATTCAGTGTTTTGCGTCTTGCATAGTCTAAATATTGTAAAAAAATTGGATGGGTGGCAAAAACTGTAAACTCAAAATAAAAATAAAATTTATTTTTAGGACTTCATCCGCGCATTATCATTGGGCGAATGGGTTATTGACCCACAGGATTCCCTTGAGTGTATCAATTAAAGGTTTATGTAGGGGTTAGCAGCAATTCGTTCGTCGACGGGATTGGTAGGGTCTAGAAAAAAAATCTGCCCGTTGCGCAGTCTTTTGTATTCTCCCTGTGCATCTTGCATTGGCAGAGAAATGGTAGATGCCTCTAGTGTTGCTAGTTTGGTCATCTTTAACATTGAACAATGCAAACGCAAAGATGGCGTCGAGCTTTCGTATGCCAGCAGTAAAGTATTTGGAAAGTCATATGTTGGCGGGTGATCAGCAGCGCAATTCGTTTGGAAATCTTGTCAGGTGGTATTTATATTTTCCATGCAGATAGCAATCGCCAAATGAATCTGCCAGTCCTGCTCTGCACTTGTTCCTCTTGGGGAAGTACGGTTTTACAATGTATGCATACGAATACGATGCTAACCCATTCGTCCCATTCATGTTTATTCAGCATCCGCTGACATAGCGACTTTATAGCTTTGAGGATTTGAGTGTGCTGAAATTGACATTGCTGGCACGCTTGGTCAATTCGACGTATTGATTCATGTAGGGCGGGCAGAGATTTGTTGCCACTCGATCTTGCTCAAGATGATTGGCCTGTTCTTCATCATTTAGCTAAGCCGTAATATTTGAAATACTTCCTCGACTTTTATTCTTCGATACATGGCTTAGCCGTGGTTTTGAGATACTCGGTGAGATGAAGGAGCTTGTCGGGACCGGCTCCTTTACAGATGAAGAGATAGAGGAACGTTGGAGGTCCTGAGGGTCACTTCTAGCACCTCTCCCTAGCAAATTTTGTATAAATCTTTGTTTCGGAGGTCTTCTGCATTTCATTTTTATTCTCAACAATTAGCCTTGAAAATATTTAACACTAATCTGTCCCAAAAATAAACCAAACTAAAAATAAATATTCTTTAAAATGTTTTATTCAAAACATCCTGTAAAAATAAACATTTGTTATTTACAAATCAACTGATTTTTTCTAACTTGCATAAAAATAAAAAACCTGAATCTGCTGTTTTATTTTGTTTTCTTAAAAAAGAGGGTGTCAGCCTCTTTTTACCTTGCCTTTGCTATCTTACATGGGCCTCAGGCCTGTGCGTGGAAGTAATCAAGCAAAGTAAGGAGTGAGCGGTACAGTAGAAAGATGAACAGTACTGCTAAAAGTATGCGACACCGTCAGGACTCGATCCTATGACATTTGCTGCCACAGTTCCGAGGCTGAGTGTGCTACCAACTGCGTCACCGATTCACTAATTAGTAATAGGTTAATTGCTACTACAAAAAGTGCCCATGACAATGGGAACTTTAAAGGTCAGTAGGACGAAAACTGGATTTTTCCCAAACTTGTGACCAGCTCTGATCGATTTCTTGTGGCCAAAACCTCAATTTCAATAAAAAATCAAAAACGCTTGGACGAAATAAAACTTTTACCTGTACAGCTTTGCTTGCTTTATAGTATAATTTTGTTATATATTAAAAAGGTTTTGCCGAAGGATTGAAAAGTAATTATAGTTTCATCAAAGTAGTAGGGTAGTCAATATGAATAGATATAGTCCAGGCTACGAAAGATTAGAGAGGGAATTGCATGGATCACAATTTTTGACTTTTTAACTTTGTTTGGACTAGTTAGGGGTAAAACATATCAAAAGTCCCTGCCCTTAGCCCTTGAGCCGCCTGGGCTGGAAAGTCCCAAAGGTACAATTTTTTTGGTTTTTCCTTTTCCTAAATATCTTGAAAACTATCAACTTTTAGTATTCCCTATTAAATTTGAAAATTAAAGAAAATTAAATTTCCTGTAAGAAAAATACATAATATGTCCACTTTGGTCCAACCGTTTACAAGGTGAGCACTAATTTTATTAATATTTTAAAAAATATCCCTTCCATAAGAAATAAATGTAAATTTGTGGGTAACTTAGATGCCCAATTGGGCAACGCTTTTTTCACCTAAAGGAAAATGAACCGCATTCAGGAAATATTGACAAAATTTCCAGTAATTTGACACCTCAATCATAAAAATTGGGTTAAAATTAAGGCATTAACAAGCTTACAAAAAATGTTATTTTTCAAGGAATTATTACAATTTGTTATAATTCCTTGAAAAATAATGTATTTTGTGAGCTCGCCAACGCCTTAATTTTAGACCAATTTTTATGATTGAGGTGTCAAATTACTGGAAAATTTGTCAATATTTCCTGAATGTTGTTCATTTTCCTTTAGGTGAAAAAAAAAAAAACGTTGCCCAATTGGGCATCTATCTTACCCACAGATTTACATGTATTTCTTATGGAAGGGATTTTTTTAATATTAACAAAATTAGTGCTTACTTGTAAAAGGTTGGACCAAAGTAGAAATATTAAATATTTTTCTTACAGGAAATTTAATTTTAATTTTCAAATTTAATACGGAATACTAAAAGTTGATAGTTTTCAAGATATTTAGGAAAAACCAAAAAATTGTACCTTTAGGCCCTTTCAGCCCAGCCGGCTCAGGGGCTAAGGGCGGGGACTTTTGATATGATTTACTCCTAACTAGTCCAAACAAAGTTACAAAGTCAAAAATTGTGATCCATGCAATTCCCTGTATACCTCTTTTTGAACATTCATTGCCTGGACTAATAGAAGTGGATGTGCAAAAATCCACTATAAGTAAAAAATAAAAATAAAAATCTATTTGGTGGCTGTTGTTCTGGAATTGAGTCAATGACAAGCTATTTAACTGGAGTTGTGCTGTGTCAGAAACAGCTCATTGATATTTTTCAAAAACTGTTTGTCTTGTAGCTATTATACAGGGTGTCCAATTTAACTGTGCCACCATTGGTATTTCAGAAACTATTGGATTTAGAGAAAACTTAAAATGGGGAACTTCACCTAAATTTTAAGACGTTTAAAAATATGAATTTCATTTTCTTCTAAATGGCCGCCATTTTCCAATATTGCGGATAACTTTGATTTATCTTATGGAACACTGTATTTTATGGCGTGTTTGGATTTCATGCTTAATTTTAAGAACTTTTTACTCTTTGACATTTTTTCTAAACCCAATGGTTAAGGAGATATAAGCCGTTAAAATTTGATTTTTCCCCATAAGAAATGCATTGCATTATTGTCGTTACTCGGTACCGTATATCGATAACAATTAAAAAATACCAAAGAACAAAAATGTGTTAAAATGTGATTTTAGTTAAAATTCAATCACAGGAATAGTTTTTAGTCGAGATTCACTCATGGAAATGAACAATTTTGAATATTTTTGCACACCATAAGGATTGCATGGGATGGCACAGTTAAAATGGACACAATGCATTTCAAATGGGGAAAAATCAAACTTTAACCACTTTTATCTCCTTAACCATTGGGCTTATGATAAAATGTCAAGGAATAAAAAGTTCTTAAAATTAAGTGTAAAATCCAAATACGCCATAAAATACAGGGGTTCCATAAGAAAAATCAAAGTTGTCCACCATATTGGAAAATGGCGGCCATTTAGAGGAAAATGGAACTCATACTTTTTTAATGTCTTAAAAAATAAGGTAAAGTCCCCCATTTAAAGTTTTCTCTAAATCCAATAGTTTCTGAGATACCAATGGTGGCCACCTTGAGTTGATCACCCTGTATGTAATAGGCTCGAAATCTTGACTATAATTGTTCACTGTTAAGCCGATGAAACGTTTTTTCAAGACAAACAGATATTATCATTATTATTTTACCTTTTTTTGTCAATTGAAGTAGGTAAAGCCATAACCTACATCTTATAGTATAGGTAAATTTTCCATTACAACACAGAGCTCTGAATCCAGTGAGATTGTTTCCAATAAAATATTTACTATTACAACTAAAGAATATAAAACATCTGTTTATTTAATTTGGTTAGTAGCAGTCAGCAAGCGGATTTCTTTCAGAGGCAAAGTTATTTTGTAATACCTATTGTTTATAGATGTAAATTAACTAATAATTATAAAAAAAAATCTTTGTCTGTTGGTCAGTATCGGATTATCGTCAATGGATTTGGCTATGCCCTGTTCGGGGTTCCGTCCAAACACCTCAACACGACATGGCACGACCGACCGATGCCCCATCACTCAGTGCTGCTTCCTGCTCCAAACCACGTTCCCTACGTGTTTGCGGTCAGTAGAAATATACTTCACTTACTTGGTATCATTTCTCAAATCTAGATTTGTATATGTATAGTTTTTTAGTGCCAATAAGTTGTTTTATCTCATCTACTGTAGTTTTCCTTTTTAGTGTATTTTTTAATTTCTTTTAAGTGCAATTTTATCAGTACTGGCCTTAGCAGGCACGAAGGCGAGGTCCTGGGCGGCCGCCCCTGTTGCCCGAGGCCGTAAGGCTGGCACTGAATGGTATTTTTGAATAATCAAATTTCCTTGCAAGTATTTAAATATGCAATTAAATTAGAAATTATCGTTTCCGTTTTTTTGTGATTGACATGCAGTAATGCTTGTATGGCATATATTAAAAAATGAATGGGCTAGTCTGTGTACAGTTGGCCCATAGGTCTGAGTGTACATGGTGTAAATAAAAAAAGAAAGGTGTGTTTACAGTCATCTGGAATGACTTAGCTGGGCTCATGCAAATAACAGACCTTGCAGTATGAAAGCTGAACTAAGACTGTACAGAGAAATATTTTTATTGAGTTGTATAAACTGGTTTGGATTGTAGTCTTCGTAAGCGCTAGTTGCGTGAGCTCAACCACGACACACCAGCTGACCCTGCACACACCTTTCTTTTTTCCTTACACCATCTGAGTGTATGACTAAGACAGATGATTGAAAGACATTGGAGGGGGGAGAGTGACTACTTTTGTACTTTTATTTAAAAAAATAGAATATACTAACAGGTTAGTACTTAGTGTTATAGAAGTTATAGTTGCATTTTTCTGTGATTGAACGCATATATGACACATTCTAAAAATAAATGGGTTAGTCTTTCTACAGCTAGCCCATAGGTCTGAATGTATGACTAAAACAGATGGTTGAAAGACATTTGAGGGGGGAGAGTAGCTACTTTTGGACTTCTGTGTTAAAATATGTGATGCGGAAAGTGAAAAGGGACCTTAAGTTGCTGGAGTAAATTTTACAGTGGGGCATTTTAGTCGAACAGGGTCAAAAATATCGATTTTTAGGTTTTGATATGATACGATTCCTTAATCTTTCCAGTACATATTCATTTATTTTAGTGATAAGAATCTGAGAAATATTAAAAAAATAATCGATTTAGCAGTCTATGTCGTGTATTCTAAAAGGGACATCAAGTCGCTTAAATGGGAAATAACATGGCGGGCGACTTCAGGTCCCATTTCCCAAACGTGCAAGCCCACACTGACAGAGTAGTCAGAAGCATTACAAAACTAGTCTCTCCTGACATCTATCGGTGGATAAGTGAACTACTTCAAGTTCGTTGTAAAATAATATTGTCTAAGTCAGAAAATCACTGTCTTGACGGTGTATTTCTCTTTTTTCCTTGGTATTCTGCCTTCTGACTTTTGAGGTCCCTTTTCTAACTTCTGACTTTTTTGTTTTTTAAACAATTAAATTGTAAGTATATCACGTCTATTTTTGTTTAGATTTAAAGATCTAGTTTTCAGCTTTATTTTGATACCTATTCATTTCTTAAATACTAATAATAAATATTCTGTAAACGTTTGAAGTTTCGGGCCTTGATTTCCTAAAATACCCGTTTTAACTAGTTAAAATTAAAATGCCAATAACTCAAAGACAAAAAAATCATAGCACTATGAATTATACGTCAAATTGTTTGTAATTTAATGCTGAATTTCAGGATGTTAATAACTCAGAACCGGAAAATTCCGACTTGAGGTCCCTTTTCACTTTCCGCATCGCATATAGAATGTACTAACAGGTCAGCAATACTTCTTTGCTTTTGACTTGACTAGTAAATGAACAAAATACAGGGTGGGGCAGGGAAGTATTCCTATTTTTGAAAGAAAGTTGTAAGTCAGGGGTACATGTTAGAGATGTGTAATTAAGCTAGAATTATTCTGTGTTCTTGGAAATTTCCATTAGTGCATAGGGTACTGCATCCCTAAAAAAGTGCCAGCTTGGTGTGCAATTGGTAGTAAAGGCATAATAGGGCCTTATTGCTTTGAGGAAAACAATCGTGTTACCGTTAATTTTGTACGGTATGTTGCCATGATTCAACAATTTCTGGAACCAAATTTGCCAAGGAATAATATGAAACGAGTGTGGTTTTAGCAAGATGGCCCACACTGCCCACACATGGCCCACACTGCTGAAAATTCAATTTTGAGAGGACTGTTCCCTGGGCGATTGATCTCCCAATTTGGTGACATTCTGTGGCCTGCGCACTCGCCGGATTTATCTCCGTGTGATTTTTTTTTGGGGGCTCCCTCATGAATGAAGTGTTTAAACATCGACCCAGAACCCTATAAAACTTGAAACATGCAGTTAATCTTGAAGTTGGCCGTGTTCCACAACAGATGCTTCTCTGAGTTTTTCAGAATTTCAGAAACCGACTACAGCTGTACATTAACAATGAGGCTCATTACCTGAATGATGTGTTGCTCAAAACAAAGTAAAATTAAGTTCCAGTTGTACTCTTCTAATGCCACAATAAATATTTGTTCTAACCTTTTTCAATACTCTGTAATTTACCTTTAAAGTTAGGGATACTTCCCTGCCCCACCCTGTACAAGCTCGTATCTTCTGCTTTCATGCAATTAGAAGTCAGCAATAATAAACTGTTCTTGTTTTGTTAGGGTGAGTTGCAACTCATTCATGCGGGCAGAAACGTTGGGCCAACTTTTGTATTGAGTTTGTGTGTTTCTTTTTAATACTAAATCTTTAACATCAGGTGTATATTTTAGCGAATTTCCCCTATAGGGAATAAGCTATTACCGTAGGTCTCATGGTAAGACTTAAGCCCGAGACTATGATAACTTTTCGTTTTGGGGCCACCAGAAGCAAAAAACACTATTCGTTCGAATTTTGATATATATATACAGTAAACCCTCTCATATCCGGACTAATGTGGCGCCGGCCAATCCGGATAACAAAAAATCCGGATATGAGAGAAAAATGAGAAAACAGATTAATACTGTACAACAACTACGGTACTCAATTTTAGTAAGCCTTAAATACGGAAATGTTTGTTTATTAAATAAAACAATGGTATTTTAGTCTAATAACACTTTAATACATTAACATCAAAACTCAAAAATATTACGTAATACAGTACAGAGCAGTACAGTACGTAGAGTAACATAATTTTAGCCTACAGCTTTAGCACAAAGAAGTGAAATAAAACTAATGGAAAAGTACAGTAATGAACAAAAAAAGTACTGTATGTATATAGAGTAAAATGAAATTAACCACGAGAACAGCTCACTTTGTACTCACAGTTAATTTTTGGACAAAAACGGTGTTATTGTGGCTTGTTTGGCTCGATGAACACGCTTCTTTGACGTAATATCTCTCCACCTACGAAAAAGCAGAAGATCGTCCGCCGTTGCTTCCTCTTGTTTCTCGATATACTCGATCAGCTGTTCGATGGCCTGGAAAGCCTCATTGTGCGTCATGGTTTTTTTCTGGTCTTCTTCTTCCTCGTCGTCAGGAGCCGGGTCTGTGCTAACTAAGTCAATGATGTCACTGTCAGTAAACTCCTGGATTTCGTCTTCCTTCATCCACTCACTCACTGCGTCACTATCTATGTCATCACAACCAGGAACGATTCTAAGAAGTTGAACGATTTCTTCACCTGTTTTGTTGTTGCAGTTTTCTATTTCTTTTCCTACTTCTTTGCTACAATCTTGGTCTACTTTGTGGTCTAACAGCTTTTTCCACGATTTAACTAACGTTATGGGTTCGAGCTCTTCCCAAGCGCTAGAAATCCTAAAGGCAACATCCAGCATGTCAGTGTCTTTAAGGCACTCAGAAACACTCTTTCCCACATCCATGCCCTCAATAATGATCGTCAGTAGCTTACGTCGATACAAACGTTTAAGTGTTTCAAGGACCCCCTGATCCATCGGTTGAGACAAAGAGGTAACGTTCGGTGGCAATAACACACACTTTATTTCTCCACTTTTCAGTTCATCTGCAGACGGGTGTAAAGGGGCGTTGTCGAGCAATAAAATAGCCTTCTTTGGCAACTTGTTTTTTTCAGCATACTTTTCCACAGACGGGACGAACTGATTGTTAAACCACTCTTTGAAGATCGCAGAGTTCATCCAAACGCTTTTTTGTCCTCTGTACCACACCGGTAATGTCGACTGATCTTTGAAGTTTTTAAATTCTCTTGGTTTATTTGATTTTCCAATCATGCACAGTTTGAGTTTATTGTTTCCTGTGACGTTACTGCAGGCCATTATTGTAACCCTCTCCTTTTTCTTCTTATAACCTGGAGCGCTATTTTCTTCCTTGGAAGCCAGAGTGCAGCTAGGTAGCATTTTAAAGTTCAAACCACTCTCGTCACAGTTGTATAACTGGTCCCCGCTGATTCCTTCCTCGTCAAGCAGCTTGTGTAAAAACGTTTTAAACTCTCCCACAGCGTTTTCATTTGCTGACAGCTTTTCTCCGCTTATTTTAAGCTTTCTGACCCCATACCGATTCTTCCACTTTTCCAACCAACCCTGACTAGCTTTGAAATGGGGATCACTTCCGATTTCCTTATTAAACTGCAGAGCCTTTTCTTGCAAAATGGGTCCAGACACGGGCAGTCCTTTTGATCTACATTGAGTAAACCACAAAAATAATGCTTCGTTTACTTTGTCATTCACAGCTGTTTTCATCATTTTGCACTTTTTTATTCCTGAACTTGATGCCTGGATAGAACACCATTTTTAAATTTTTTCATGGAATTTTTTCCAGTCACTCACTGTACTAGTCCCCACTCCCATCTCACTCGCTATCTTTTTTGCACTTTCGCCCGCTTGCAAACGTTTCAACGCGTTAAGTTTTTCCTCCATCGTAATGACAATCTTTTTTCTTTTTTTGGCCATAACAACTTATTCGCCTCTAGCACTCTTCCTTCCCGAAACTAAAACGAACCGTACGAACAAAGACTAGGTCACTCAGGCACAACAAAGGCAGCACTGACTACTGACGCAGGTGATGCGTTGTCTCCACGCACGATATGAGGGGGTGTTGCGGTGGGTAGGGAGAGATGGGGGCGGAATTCTATTTTTGTACTGTTTCGCGATCGCGAGTCAGTGACCTTGCTCATACACGTGCACATCGTACAACCCTCCCCCGTCCACTTTCTCCGAATCCGGCGCCTACTAACCGGCCTACAAACATCTATCGCGACTACTTGGTCAACAAACATTGGCCTCCTAGAGTGTTTTTGAATTTTTGCATTTTTCAAAATCGCGTCCGGATATTGGAGGGTCTGGATATGGGAGATCCGGACTTATCCGGATCTCTTAAGAGGGTCCGGTAAGAGGGTGCTTGATTTGTAAAAATTGAGGTACCGGAACTGTAATTTGACAATTTGTACATTACCCCCCCCCCTTTATCATTTTTTCCATTAATAAAGTATTCTTTGGCTATGTAATTAATTAGGTCGATTTAAAAGTCACATTTTATTCGACTCAATTTTTTTTATAAGTAAATTAAAAACTAACAAAGCATTATTTTACTAAAAATAAATTGTCTAAAATATTCTAGTTTTTTATGACGCCTTGTTAGAGTATTCAGGCCTTTTGGCGTTTTCATGATTCAGCTTAGCTCAAGAAAAAAGTGCATTAGTTTCAGAGTGAGCGCTAATTTCAGGCCGAAATTCCGCGCGTAATTTCCGAACATTTTAAGCGATCGTTATTTTCGGTACTCCGGCCGGTTACACATAATCCTCTCGTATAGCGAATTCTCCGACCGATCGTACGCGATCTTCTTTTGCGGCAAATTCTTCGACCGATCATACGCGATTGTCTTTTGCGGCAAATTCTTCGACCGATCATACGCGATCGTCTTTTGCGGCAAATTCTCCGGCCGATTACACGCGATTGTCTTGTGCGGCAGAGTGTCCGTCCGATACACGCGATCGTCTTTTGCGGCAAATTCTCCGGCTGATTACACGCGATTGTCTTGTGCGGCAGAGTGTCCGTTCGATTACACGCGATCGTCTCTCGTGGCAAATTCTCCGGCCGATTACACGCAATTGTCTCTTGCAAAATATACTCCGGCCGATTTCACACGATCGACTTTTATTGCAGAAAGAGGTCCTGGAACACCGTTCCGCCACATTCCCCCGCAAATCAAGCACTGTATATATATATATATATATATATATACGTATATATATACATATATATATTTATATTTGTCTGTTAGCACGAAAGCGGCCGTAAAAATGGTCCAATCTTAATGAAAATTGGTACATAAGTGTAAAGTGGTAATCACTCGGACGGCTTCGTGAACCAGCCCGATCGGACCACCGGAAGGGGGGGTAAAGGGGGATAAACCCCCCCAAAATGGGCTTTTTGAGTTTTTTACATAGAGAAATAAAATTTATCGAATTTTCGTTGGCACCATTGAATTCAGCTCAAAAAAACAATCAATTTAGTATACTTTGAATCACTGCTCTATGTCCATTGGTACCCGAGATATTGAAAGTGGTAAACACAGTACGTTGTCCCAATGTTAACGATATAAGTAAAATTCTATATCTCGGTTATTTCTCAACATATCTTGATAAAATTTGGTAAATAACTTCTTCTAGTTCAGATCTACTAAATAATGAATTAAAACCACCCAGTTTTAATATACCTGCAGCAGCAAACCTGCATACTCATTCCCCATGTTTTTCTTATGGGGCTTACCAAAACGTGTCAAATCTCGCTATGTTGGATTAAAAAATGTTGTTTTGCATTTTAAATTCGCTGAGTATGCAGGTCTGCTGCAACGGTGGTATTTTAATCTTTAAAAGTAAAGTTGATTGCCTAGAAATAAATTCTGCAGTTTGTAGTAATCAAGAAAGAACTTTAAAAATGCATTGCTTTATTTTTATGTAAGTAATGTTTTTGTAATGTAATATAACATACCAATCGTCTAAATAATGTTTTAAAACATTTTTTCGACAGATAACTGGTGTCCCTGATTGCCACTTATCTCCAGAAGTAGGTGTAAACTTTTGGTGACAGATTTTTCTTGATTTACCAAGTTTTGTTTGGTTTCAACATAATTTGTGTTTTTTTTTAGTTTGGGATGTTATAAATGTTTTTGTTTGCTAACATTAATTTAATTTTAATCTTGGCATTTGATACTGTCAGTTTGATAGTTTGTTATGTTGGAACTAATTAAGGGAATTGTTGTTTCCACTTTTGACCTTATATTTTGTTTGGAATAAAAGCATGAAACATTGGTAAGAATTAGTTATGGTATAATTTATGTTCTTCAGAAGTGTTACTGTTTTGTACAAATAGCCTGTCTTACCTCCTGTTCACTACAAAGAATGTGTTCAAGTTATACGTTTCTGTTGTACTAATCCTTATTACTAAAAACATTACTCTCCAAGTAATTTTAACAACAGTTTAAAGTGGTAGATACAGGAAACCCCGGGAAACAGTGGGAATAAAAATAACCCTTTAGTCTCCAATACCTTTTCCTATCTATTGTTTTGTGAATTATATGCATTTTTATCGGGAGTGGTACAAGCTATAGTCTTGTTGTCTTGTTAATGTCTAATGTCAACTATAACATAATTAACTTCTGGTTAATTGTTAAGAAACCAGCTTAAAAGTTTTAACAGATACAGAAGTTGTAATTATGCAATATATCCAAAATTTATTGAGTCCCATTTAAATTGTAAAAATTATCAATATATTAATTTACTCTAGACAGTTGGAAGCCCAAGGGAAGGAGTCAGGATGGGATTTAAGAAACGGAATTAGCTCAGAAACCTTCCCAGGCATAGAACAACTTTCCAAAGCAGTATTGACATTTTTAAAGAAGTTAGTTAAGAATTTCATCCTCTTTAAAGATGTTGGTAGTTCATTGTTTCTTAAAAAAAACCACTTTTTACAGGAGGTGGCTTCCAGGAAATGCACCAATGTGGCTCTTTACCCTGCTGGTTCCATATTGCATGTAGTTCACAGGAAGAAAAATAAAGAGGAAAAGTAAGGACTTTTTTATTTTTTGGTGATGGGAAGTTTTTTATTCTTTAAATTATGTTTAGGCCAAATTTAATTTCACTTTTTAGAAAGGGTGATTGATAAACTGATCTCAATTTTTACACTATAGCAATCATGATTTTAGAACTTGCTTTGCCTGGACAATGCACAGTTTTTTAAAAGCGGATCCACAATAGTTCTGTTATATTTTAAATTCATGTTTAGATTTTGTACTTTATTAGTATCAGGTTGAAAAAAAATCAGCATAATCATTTGTACAATCTCTGAAATAGTCAAAAAGCTGACCTAATTATAATATTAAATTATCATTAAACAAACCTCTTATACGTTTTAGCAGAATTTGTTACTTGTTATTCGGAGTTTGTATTTTTATTTTTCTTATCAAACTGTTATAACTCCAGTTAAACCCAACTATCACTAAAATTATTAGTTATTTTATCTACGACCATTGCAATAAGCACCAATTATGGTATTACAATAAACATTATAATGATATACATTAAAACACCAAAAACCAAGCAGTACTCTAATGACGACTTTAGAGTACTGGAGTCACTTTAGAGTACTGGTTCTAGACCAATGAGAGCTCGGCATTTGACGGAAGTAGTGTCATAATAACAATTACGCAATTCGCACATCAGCTGATTGTTGCATTACGATCCATGTTTGAGTTTACTTATCCCATCAGCTGATTGTTCCACAACGATTCATGGTTCAGTCTGCTTATTTGCCTAACCTCAAATTTTAGTTGACCTATTCCATTATTAGTAAAAGTCATGAGTTTTGTTTAACTTAGGGGGAAATTTTGTCGTATATTTGTTGGTCGTAGATAAAATAGTGTATGCAACGATTGTATTATGCCTTTAAGCCACTCGTGAGA
Organism: Flexamia atlantica; assembly: GCA_035578135.1. Classification (NCBI taxonomy): domain Eukaryota; kingdom Metazoa; phylum Arthropoda; class Insecta; order Hemiptera; family Cicadellidae; genus Flexamia; species Flexamia atlantica. The sequence continues at coordinate 216,038,964 of JAQJVK010000001.1, forward strand.
TATTTAGAACACTCGCTTCGCTCGTGTTCTAACTTACATCTCACTCGTGGCTTAAAGGCACTCATTATACAATCGTTGCATAAACTACTATTTAAAATTTTATCATTCAATTTTGAATTCTAAGTATTATAACTACAAGTTTTTTTATCAGGAACATATTTAACATTCTATTCTGTTTACCAGATTCATTCAGTACTTGATTTGGCAAGAACCAACCAATTTAACTTGCATAGAACCTAGCTCAACTTCTAAACATTTAATTACAATGGGCATATTTATAATTTTAGAGTTTTACAGTGGATGTATATTTATTTTAGGTCTTGTCCCTCCAAATGTAAAAGTTGGTGTAGTGGCTGTTTAAAATGTCTTTTCTGCTGTTGTAGCTGTTATAAGAAAAAGTAAGTGATAACCAAAGAGGTTGATCTACATCGTTAGGTGTCACTTTTAGTTTGCATCTTGTTATTTTAGTGTTTCATTGTATCACTACCTACATGTTTCTTGTAATATTGTATCGTAACTTCATGTTTTTTACTTTAATATTATCATCTGTCTGTTTATGCAACTCATCATTTGTTATATCCAGTTTTCATCATTTTAATGGTCTATTCCATGTCATGAATTTCCTTCTAACATCCCCATTTTTGTTTTTTTTTCAAGTCTGTTACTGTGTTTATAGTTTGCTCATCATTTCATCTGTAAGTTGTTGAATAATTTATTTGATTTTCCTCAGTCATCATAGAGATTCTGCTTTGAACTGTAAATCTGTCTTCCTTCCTTTTAGTTGTACAGTTGTTTATAGCATATTGCTTAAGTTCTTTTGATTTGGGGTTTCTTTAATTTTCTGCTGTGTGTAATTAGTGTTTAGGCAGGGTTCATTGGCAGCAAAAACTTAAAATAAAAAACCACTTTAGTTAAAGGTTAAAAAAATTTTATGAATCCCTTTTTTTGCTGCTTTGGGACCACTAAAGGAAAAATATAAGATTGCCTTACTCTTAGATAATCATGTTATTCCTGGAAAAGAGTAAACTCCCAATTACCCAAGCCCTGATAATACAAGATTACAGGTTGTTCAGTGTATTCCTAGAATATCTTGTTTTAATTTTTGATCCAAAAATAATAATAACTTGTGGCTTAATGGAGCTGTAAGCCCCAAATCATCATATATTTAATTTCCTAAGGCAATTCTTTGCGTCAAAATTGTGGGCATCTGGCAAGTCGTAGAAAGATGGGAGAGGGCTCAAATTAAAGGTTCCTATTCCGTGATGGCGGGGAAAATACTGAAATTGCTTGAAATTCACCAGAAATCGAGAAATAACGTAAAATATCTGCCATTTAAAAAGCATTGGGATCTAAAAACGTCTGCTTTGTTTACATTAAAACGTGTGCTGATGCTTCACTTAAAGCCATATGCTAGATGTTGATATTTGGTTTTTTTCAAAAGGCAGCTAACTATGTTCAATGTACTATAATAACAAATAAATATTTTAACCTTAAGATTTTCAGACTTATAACTTCTGCTCTGAGTTAACATATATAATTTAAAATTATAAAGAGTTAAGTGCGTTTGTTTCGTCTACGTTATAACGATGCCGATTTAATGCTAAATGATCGTTATAAGTCTATATGTAAGCGAAATTTTTGCGCCAAAATTGTAGGCGTTTGGCAAGTCGCAGGATAATGGGGGTCTTGATGCCATGGACTCGGGAAAAATACAGAAATTTCCTAAAGTTTATCAGAAAATTAAATATAACATTAAATAGCTGATATTTAAAAATCATTTTAATCTAAAAACTTCCGCTTTGTTTACATTAACACATGTGTTGCTTATGGTCATAGTTTTGACTGAGGAACAACAGAGTGTGCTGCACGAAGAGCTACTGAGTGCAACATCAACTTTAAATTTGATCCTACCAAAAAGGTTCACTTTTAAACTTGACCAATCTAAAGTATATTTAATCTTGAATCTACCAAGACAAAGCAATATTTACTCACGAGCAACCATAAAAAAGTATTAAACGTAGGGTAAAATCCTCAATATTAACTCTTTCCCAAACTCATGGTCTCCAAACCTAACTTCCTTATGAAGTTGAGCCAAAGGCTCCAACGTGGAGCGTGGAGTCATCAACGGGAGACCATTTTCTGATTTCTTCCTTATTTATTTGCTTATTGGTTAAAATGTAGCCTCAATCGGAGATTTCCATAATAAGTAGAGTAGGATTCACCTAAGTTGGCCAAAACAAAAGTAAACAAATTATTAGCTTTTTACGAATTTAAGCATAAAATCCAGCAGTGCTGAAAATATTGTCAATGAACATCTGTTTCAGTATAGCACTTGTAGCAAAGGAAAAGTTTTGGTGCAATATTGCAACTGGAAGTTCACTTGCGCAGCTTAAAATATTACTCAGGGGCTTTCCCAAATTAATTATCTATTAACAGAGAGAGGATGTGTCATGGATGCGGCCTGGTAAATAGTCTTAGATTTTCTTATGAAATAATATTTACAAAGAAAAATAGGTGATTTTTTGAACAGCCAGTGCAACTTGCTGCAAGTCAGCAGCTGAAAAGAGAGATTGTTTCATATTGCAGTCAAAACTTATAAAAGGTGTTTCCTTATTGGCCCAGGAAAAAATGAACAAGCAGTTAAACAAACTAAAAAACATGCTAATCAAGAAATAAAATCAAATTAAACTGTGACAGCTATGTAGAAAGGTTGAATGAAAATAAAAAATTCTAAAAATAGGCGATATTGTAACCATTCTATAACCTATAACAACATAGTAAACAAACGCAACGTGGCGATTTGACAGTTCTGAGAAAATGTAAACAGACACTATGTGTAACCAACAATGTTTTCAATGTGACTTGTATACAAATTTTTGATGAGATGATTAGTACATGCTTTGGCCAACTTAAGTGAATCCTACTCTACCTTCTAACTGTCCAATATGTTCTTTTGAACCAGGTGGAAGCTACACACGGCATTTGTTAACTTTTTGTGTTAAATTTCACAATTTTCTTTGGGAAATAAATGTGTTGCAGTCTTTGGTTAACCTTAAGAAATTCTTCAAACCATGTCCATATGGTTTAATTTTAAACCAAGTGAACTGAGTTTGTTTTGAGAACGACAGATTGCGCCACTGTTCCAAAAAGTTCAGCCCTTTACCATACTGAAGTATCGCCCTTTCTTAAAATTCTGATACGTGCTAGCAAGTGTCAAAATATCTTTAACATTACACTTTAAACGTCAAACTGTAACCCAGTTGTGAGTGTGAGGGAAGCACTAAGTATCCAGCATTTGCATTTTATTTTAGGGGCTTTTGCCCCTACAAGCCACTAGTATGGTTTACTTAAAATACTGCAAAATAGGTTGAACGTACTATAACACATGACAGTTGATTAATTTTAAATTTTCTGTTTTTTATAACTAAGAACCCTAACCTGAAAAAGCAAGAGGAATTAAATACGACTGATACTTTTATATTATATCATGTAGTAGTAGCTGATGCTGATTTAAAGCCAAGTGATTCGTAATATTTACACAATCGAATAAGCACAGGCTAAAGGTACAGAGAAGACTTCATTCATCATTTTTAAGGCCCAGCTCTACCAGTTTTATGCACATTCGGAAATGGTCATGGTTTTGACCAGGGTTTAAGCTGGGAAAAAAATTCTTTGAGCCAAAATGCTATAAGCTCTTTGAGACTTGTAGCAAAATTATTTTCCTTTTAGCATTTTTATTGCATGTCATTAAGTTATAGCACATGTCATCAAACCAAAACAACTTAATCGAACGACATAACCTCAAACTATATTTCCCATCACCGTTTTCGAGACGTCTGTTTTCGCCAAGTGTTGCCAGACTGGCCATAAGATTTTACCCACCGTGAGTTTCGAAAATCCCCGCTTTTACACGGCAGTTTCTTTAAAAATACCCGCATAATCCATGGCACCGTTTCTTGTCCCTTAAATAGGGTATGCATGACTTGAAACTGAAATTATCGAATGACTATATTGATTATTCAACTACATATCATTCCAAGCGGTGGCGAACTAGCCCCGCACATTCTCGCATTCGCCACCGCTCGACTAGATTTGGTGACTCGGCCACTACAGAGTGCGCCCCAACTGCTCTTTAGCACAGAGAACGTATAGAACGTCTACACGTTCTCTGTGTCTATCTATAGTCTTCTTTTTGACTATGGATCTTAATGACGTGGCATCTGATCGAGGGTTGCGTTGACGACTACATTCTATAATTATCTCTTATTTTATTTTAAAGTCATACAAAGTAATTTGTGGAAGTAAATGGACTTTTATTGAGATTTGTATTGGTTAACTTTGTTATTGGTTAACTTTATTTTCTGCAATAAAGTTAAATAATTTCTACTCTTTACTTTGTAGCAAAAAGGCGACAGCCTGTCCGAATATTGTCGCATTTTCGTGGAGCATTTCGCATTTTGCGACAAATGCGACCGCAGCCTAAACCCTGGTTTTGACCGAGGAACAACAGAGTGTGCTGCACTATAAAAAAATCACAGATAATGAGTGCAACATCAGCCTTAAATCAGATCCTATACCAAAAAGGTTCACGGGCAACCATAAAAAAGTGTTAAATGTAGTGTAAAATCCTCAATATTAACTATCTACCAAGCTTATGGTCTCCAAACATAACTTCCTTATGAATTGGAACCAGAGGCTCCAACGTGGAGCGTGGAGTCGTCAACGGGAAACCATTTTCTGATTTCATCCTTATTTATTTGCTTATTGGGGAAAATGTAGCCTCAATTGGAGATTTCCATAACAAGTACATTTTAACTATCCAATATGTTCTTTGAACTAGGTGGGGGCTACGTACGACATTTGTTTACATTTTTGTGTTAAATGTCACGACTTTCTTCGGGAAATAAATGAAGTGCTGCAGTCTGTGTTTAACCTTAAGAATAACCATATTCATATGTTTAATTGTAAAACTGAGTTTGTTTTGATAACGACGGAGCGCCACTGTTTCAAAAACTTCAGCCCTTTACTTTACTGAACTAACGTCTTTTCTTAAAATTCTGACATACTAGCAAATGTCAAAATATCTTTAGCATCAAACTTTAAGCGTTTAACTCCGTCAAACTGTTACTGAGTTCTGAGTGTGAAGGAAACATTAAATATCCGGCATTTGTATTGTTTTTAGGGGCCTTTGCCCCTACAAGCCACTAGTTAAAAGAATTTCTGGAATTTTTTACCGAGCAAATTGACCCCTAAAAATTAACTTTTTTACACATATGTGGTATCAAATTAAAGCTATTACTCTCTAGATGATCCTTTTGCGGCTTTGGAAAATATCCCATGAAAAGACTTCACACAGGAGGCTTTTGAAATTCCAGCGAAAGTGTTACTATCTGAGGTAAAACCTGTGAACTTTTTCTAATTAATATTTATTTGAAACAAAACAGATGATCAAGATTTGAAATAGTTTCAGAGATATACCACAGAATGCGGGGCTTGCAAAAGTCAGTTAACATTCATAACTAATTATGACTTTAATTTCTTAATTATTGACGTTTTTTAAGACAACAGAAAATAAGGAAGAGTATTTGACCCATTGAAACTAAGACCAAGAGTCTGTAATCATCGTAATTTACTGTATTTAGTTTTTATCTTAAAAGGAAACTTAAAAAGGAGTATAATAAGTAACTCAGGAAGTGCTCTGGAGATGGGATTTTCTAACAAACTGTTAACAGTGAATACACATTGATACATGTTTCAACACATTGGACACATAGATGCATGATTCAATGTTAAGTGTTCTAAAATGTAAATTTTAGTTGAATATTTTACAAAAGGATTCAAGTTTTGAAAGGCAATATAAATTTAAAACCTGTATTTTTTTAATGTACTAGGAATGTGATTGAATGTAATAGAATATGCCTATTTAATGAAGGTATTTCATAGAAAGTTATGACAGGGCTGGCCCCAGGCAGGGGCAAGCGGGGCAGCTGCCCAGGGCCCTGCGCTTTTGGGGGCCCCGCGCTTTCGGGAACCCCACACGAAAAATCTTCACGATCAAATTAAAATTATGGATGGTACTTTTTATCTGTTTCAAAACGTGATTAACAATGTTGATGACACAAGTGCAAATTCTGATATACGAATATAATTGGGTTGCCTATGGTGGGTCCTTTCTTATCTAAGCACTTCGGTAGACCGGCTGTGGAAATTTCGGGAAACAACTTCAGTCGTCTGCTGCAGCTAAGCGCTGAGCGGCAGGTGGTTTGCTCCTGTGTGAGATGTTGTCGTCTGTCTGTTTTGATTTTACTATCAGTGCGATGCGACTTCGAGGTGATGTGTTTTATCGTGACTAAGTAATGTTTTTATAAAAGCAACAATGAATCCCCAGTCTAGTAATTTTCTCTTGATAAAATTCTGTTACGTTTAATGGAACAGTTAGGTTGAATCGGGATTGGGGCCTGAAGTTTTATACCAATCTTGCCTGATTTTCAATGCCGTGGTCGTAGCTTAACGGGGAATATGCCTAGATAGAGGAGCTGAAAGGGATCAGAATTAGTTTTTATCACATTTTAAAGATCTTAAAATTTATACTCGTTCAAAATAAATGGAATCAAATCCAGATACAATACGCGATTAAGCTAGGCTAAAAATGATTGAGATTAAATAATGTATTGTCACCAAGTAAATTGTGTGAGTTTGTTGGAAATAATACTCTTATTCCGGAAATGATAGTTTTTATTGTCGGGAAACGTTGAAAAATAATGAAAAAGCACAAAAACAAATATATTTTTTTAAGGAAATAGGTCACGACGAGTCTCAAATTGTCAGGGAGAGCGAACTGAAGAAGAATGTGCAAAAATGTCAAGATTCTATTGATATTAACGGAAATACGCCATTACCGTACTGTTCCTATAACTGGAGGAGGTGCAGAACGTTGTTTTTCACGTTTAAAACTAATAAAACATAATTGAGAACGATTATGTCCCCAAATAGACTTATTACTAGCGATTCTGTTAATTGAACGTGCCATGGTTTTTGGAATGATCTTTTGTGACCTCGTACGTAAACAAGTTTGCTGAAAGAAAGGCAAGAAAAGTTGCCGTTTATTTATTGGATTAAAATAAACAAATTACCATTTAAAGAAGCAGTCTCCTTTAATTCCCAGCATTAAATATCACAATGGACTGATTTTGTAATCAATAATATTGTTTTTGCACAGTATTACAAAATATTGTAATAGTACATTTTGCAACAAAAGGGCAGAAAATGAGGTTCCTATAATACTTTGGTTTGTTGTTTTTCGTCACAATTGAACAAGGCAGCCCATATAATGTTCTGTTATAAGGTTCCCAATGATAATGTATGCCGATAATTTTTTTCTATATACTTTCATATTCATATTATTATCTAGTTACTAGATAAATTATTAAAAAAAATGTAAGATTAGCACTAACTCAATTCATTGGAATGTAGTCTGAAGCGCAAAGTGCTGTAGGCGTACAACTTACGCACTCGCCCACACAACGGCTTTAAAGGGCCCCGCAACTCAGATCGCCTAGGGCCCTGCAACGGCTAGGGCCGGCCCTGAGCTATGATGTTTACTGAGGTAAAAATTTGCCAAACAAGTATTCAAGAAGTGAAACAAAAATGTGGGTCAATTTGAAAATTTAATTTTTCAGCCGTCTTAAGCATTGACTAGTTAGTTTTTACGGAGTATGGCTATTTTATAAATGCATTTAGAAATTAGTTCCTCAGTAGATCAGTGATTTGGTCCATCCTCTTATCGTTTGTTGTTAAGGCCTAACAAAGATGAATGCAAGGAACTGACACGTAGATATTATTGTAGAATTAACATGAATATTCAATACTTTTGAAAGAAAACTCTAAAACAGAGATATGGAGACGCACCAAGCAATGAAAACTAACCGCAATTTTATGCAAAATGAATTTTGTTGCACTGTTGAAATTTCAAAGTGTAGAACGTATATAGACACTTTTAAATCAGATGAAATAAATGAACTTCTCAAATTCTGAGAGAAATTTCTCACCCACACTGAAGTTCCAAGTCTAAACTAATGAGTTATTTTTAAATGTTTGCCCCAATGAGAAGTTCAATTACTGGCAATTTTATTCCAGTGCTATGACACAAAGAATTAGCGTAGAAAATCAAACAAAATCACAAAAATTCACACACTTTCTCATTGAAAGGTATATTACGCTGAAAAACTCCATAAATAATCAACATGAAACTAAAGCCTCTTTTACCATTGTTCTTAAATCACGAAGTGAAGCGGGCTACTAGTTTTAGATTAAATAATCCTCCTTTATTGTAGTACAAAATATCCTCTTAGTAAACTGTCAGTAGGCCTAAATGGTTTTGAATCAAGCAGCAACACCACATGTTTAAATATAAACAAATCAGTCGCTTTTAATCCCTATGCTTTTGAAAAGGAATATATTTTATTATTTTTTATTGTTTTCTGATGAATTTAGAGAAATCCCAGTATTTTTCCTGAGTCCCTGGCAGGAAAAAACCTTTAATTTCAGCTCCTCCCGTCATCATGCGACTAGCCCCCCCCGTAATTTCTATTCAAAATATTTTCTTATGTAATTATTAGGGATGGTCGGGTCCCGAAACTTCGGGAAAATTAAATTCCCGATTTTCGGGCGGGATTTTTTTACTTCTGGAAATTTTACGGGGCGGGATCGTTTTAGCGATCGCAACTAAACAGCGGGTGCAGCTTCGCAAAACTCGCTATCGGCCGCGGAAAACGATCTCGCTTATTTTCCGATCGCGAGTAAACGGCAAATCCAATTTTTCGAAACTCGCGATCGTCCGTTAAAAACTATCGTGCGTATTTGCCGATCTTAAATAAACGGCAAAGGTGGCTTTGCAAATCTGCTGATCGGCCGCGAAAACCATCGTGCGTATTTGCCAGTCGCGGATGAATAACAAAATAGATTAGCGCTGGTCGTGAACGGCCGTGAAATACGCTAGCGCGTATCTGTTGATCGAAGATTAACGGCCGATGTAGCTGTGCGAAACTCGCGATCGGCCGTGGCAAACGATCGCGCGTATTTACCGATCACGATTCGACAGCAAATCTAGTTTTACGAAATTTACGAACTGCCGCGTCTTTGCCGATCGCGGATTAACGGCCGATGTTGCTTTACGAAACTCGCGATCGGCCGTGAAAAACGATCGCGTGTATTTGCCGATCGTTGATAAACTGCAATTGTAGATTTGCTAACTCGCAATTGGGTGTGAAAAGCAATCTTAGTTATTCACTGATAGCGGTTAATTCACGGAAATAACTTGCTGTAAGGCATGACAGTGATGATTGTTCATATTGTCGGCCACATTGGTCTGCTACATGTTGTGGTTTTGCCAATTGATTATATTTTCTAAACTAATTCAAATGTCTTTGAATCCCAGCCGAAAGTATGATTATTTTTCATAAATAAGTAAAAAATAACTGACAAAAGTAAAGATTGTGAGACTTTAAAAGAAATTTCTAATAAATAATATTTTATGTAACTTAAGAAAAATTAAAGTTTGGGAGTTGTGAACTTCAAATTTATAATTAATTTTAAGCTTGGAAAAACTAGTTGTATGGTTGTCATTTTGAAACTAAAGTTATTTTTAATTTTTTACTTTAGTTTAAAGTGCTGGAAAAATGATGAGTCATAGAGTCATTTCCTAAAACAAGTACTCCAGAGCCAAAAGTTTGTAAAAATACAATAACATTCTTACTATACATGACAGTATATTGTCAACATGCAATAACCACTCTAGTTTTTTTACTTTCTGCTTTTTGGAAACCAAACGATAAAACAAAAGCCGAAACTTAAAAACTAGTTTGGTTCTATCAAACGTTAAAAAATTTATATTATATTATTTATTTCTTATTTTTATACCATTTATATTTATCAATGCATTCAAATTAGAAAGAATAAAAATTCAAATTTAATGAAAAATAATAATAAATAATCAATACATTTATTTACCATTTTTATATAGTTTTGTATTTTATTTCTAATCAACAATTTCATTGAGTTACTATTTTTTTTAATGTGTTTCTAATGTTTGCTATTTTGTCAATTGCATATGAGTTAGTATTTTTTCACTTAAATTTACTTCTTGATATTTTTATTGTTGGGCTGGCACAAACTTTTAAATATGACATTGTTTTTAACCTAATGCTATTATTATAGCAAAGAAATAAATTTGTGAACGAGCATTTCCCGAAGACTTAGGGAAGACAAAAATCCCGTCCCAACCCGTCCCAAATTTAAGAGGGAAGAAAAAATCCCATCCCGTCCCGTCCCGAACTGAAAATCCAATCCCGTCCATCCCTAGTAATTTATATACTGTACATACAAAACTTGTTTATCGTGCATTTTTATATAAAATAAATTAAAACTCACAGTATACTATTAATTTATTTACTAAAGTTGATATGTAAATCAGCGGTTCTCAACCTATTCTACTTTATGAACTCAGTACCTTTTTACAAATCGTATTCCTCATCTGTACAGTTCACGCATTATATCTCCGGCTATGGCTACTACGCTACTAACCGCATTATGTGATATTTTAAACATATGAATTTGGTAAACTCAGCATTTGGCAAACAGCGGGACTGTAGAACAATGTTTTCACAAACGTACCCCCTCTCCCCCCCTCGCCTTGCAACCAGCTGACCCTGCCATAGCCAGAGATATAATGCGCGAACTGTAATATGCAACAACGAAAAATCTACATTGTGTGGCAAAAATCTAGTTATATGTTTTATTTTTAGTGCATTGACTAAATTTCGATCATCAAATTCCACAATTCATATAAGTATTCTCTCGGCAGACCAAAAAATTTTAGTTTGATCTAAATGTTTTTTTAAATAAGAAAATTGATTTTTTAGTCTTTGCCACTTCTTTAGATTACTTGTTATGCTCTAAAGCCTGTTTTGATTCACTCAGTTTTAAAGTTTGAATAGAAAGAAGCTATACGGGGCAATGTCGTTCTTTTTTTACTGCATCAGTATATTGCCAAAGCGCCCTACTGACCTTCGGCCAGGAGGCTGCCGGAATGCAAGGTTTAATGAAACATGCTGATCACACCATGTACAGTTTGCCTTCACTTAGCTTTGCCCCGATGTGGTGAAAGTGTATTGTCGGCAAAGGTACACCTACATCTAGTATACCTATGTAAAGCTTGTTCCAAAAGTCTGTAAGGCAACAAAACCTCTTTCTGCCTTCATTAGTCAGATTTTATATCTACAATCCAGGTCTATTCAAAATATAAAAAAGTTTTTCAGCTACTTAGCTATTTTTTAAAATAATGCTGGCTATTTAGAGGAGAGGCCGCAAGATGGTTTTTATTACTTAAACAAGCAATCATTGCACCACAAGTAGTGTCACAGACTCATATATATCTGTTCGAATGAGTTGAGACCCCGGACTCATTTACTAAAAACAATAACAATATTGTTAAATTTTCTGTAGATTTTCATAGCAACAAACTTTTATCTGTTCATATTCAATAATCTAGTTAACTTTATTGGTGAAATTTTCACAGTTATTCATTAGTTATCTTAAAACAGTTCAATATATACCCATCTGTAACTATCAATTTATCGGTTACTAGCCCCATTCACCTCTGTGAAAACCCCAGGTTGAGAACCGCCACTTAAAAAAATTATGCATGAAATTGTTAAAGTTACTCTTTACCATTGTAATTATATTCTGCAATTATAATCAGAAAGAATACATTTTTGCGAGCAATCTGCTAAACAAACAACTGTTCGCCTGACATTTATTTTTTCATTTAAGTGGTCAAGGTTGCAATTGCTCATGTGTAACAAATATTAGAATGCATTCCTCACATTCCTTGATCTTCTATTAGGTTAACATTTACATAATTCAAAAGTAGTCTCCTGCATGAAATTAAAAAAAAATCATCAACTGGTCACATCTGGAAAACAAAAGCCTTGAGCAATCAGTGGTATCAAGCAGTCGGATAAAGATTGTTTTTAACAGCATGGTCATCTTAAAGTAGTGCCATAGGTCCTGTCATCAATATAAAAACTTAAATTTATCATTCAGTTTGAAAATCAGCCATTTTGTTCTCTAAACAGAGCAAAAAATCCAACTTTTTTGTACTAGTACAAAAACGTCAGCCATGATTCTATTTTGTACGATAAACCTCAAGCATTGTCATTGCTTCGTTCATGTATGTATGCCGAAATTGCTGTTTACAAAGTTAGAAGTGTTGTTTGTAAACTACAGAAATGTAAACATTTCTAGAATCTAAACTATTTCAAGCTTATATCCCCAGTATGAGAAAGAAGGTTCAACGCACAGAGAAAAAGTGACTTTTTGGTGCTTAATCCTTTTTAATCCTCAATTACAATGCTCCATAAACCTATCTTAACTATTATGCCATGTCTGTTAGACCTCAAGTCCTTTTTAGGGGAAGGAGGGTGTGAAAATTAAATACTTAATGAGGTTTTGCTCATATTTATTTTGGTATTTTACTAAATTAATGCTTCAACTAATTTATCTTAAAGCAAATTTAAATACTTCTGTCTACAAAAACCTTCATTTTTTGTAATGTTTACAAAAAATTTTATTGAATTTTGTTTTTGAAATTATTTGATGAAAAACCTTATTTTCTAGTCCCTAACTTGTAGGCCTAATGAAATGTTTAAAATGGATTGAAATATTGCTGCACATTTATAATTACTAAATATTTAAACTCAAAAATCAATCAAAATTATGTAGTTATTAGACCCAATCATGATGTTACACAATCACTATGCCCTGACTATTGGATGTCACAATAGGGTTTAGTATAGTTTCATAATTAATATAATGCGCCTTTTTTTGACATTATAAAAGAAAACTAACACAATCACTATGCACCATCCGGCAGACGTCGATTCCAAAATGGCACCAAACACTGCGTCCAAGCGTGACCATAGAAAGTTCAACACCCAACCAAAAGGTATTGGGTGGGGCGGATGTTGGGGAAGAGTGGAAGGGGTAGTGACAGAACTACTATAGACCCCCCTTGAGTGACACTTTTGACCTTTGAACCGTGGGATTCCCTTACTAACTTTGTCCTACCTGGGCTCACCTGATCTTCGACCCCTGGGATTTTCCACTAACCCAACCTAGTCTGACTTGTCTTAATCTGCCTTTAACACAGTGTTGCCAACTTAAACATTACGGTATATTTTTATATGTATAAAATGATTATATAGTGCTTATGTCACGCTTATGTCAACATCAATGGCTAATTTGGTTTTGTTGAATGTTTTTTTTGTATCAAACTGTACCAATATACTTTCACACATGATTTACTTTCCTTAATAAGAATTTTCAATCTATTTCGATGACCAATTTAAAAAATAATAAATCTAATTTTTAATATTTTTTTATGATAAGGCAGCTATTTGAGTATCAGGATCACTCTTGATGTTTCTTTCTCGTACAAGTTAGAACATATCAGCTGGCTCTTTATTTTTATGTTCTGTTACGAAACATTTTATGTTTTTTCTGGGTGTAATTCCTAGAAAAATATTTTTCTTGTACAATATAATCATTTAAGGTAAGTTTTTAATTTTATGATTTATGAGAGGAAAGTTAAAGTTTAATACACAAACATTAAACCATGAAACAAGGAAAGTTTTAAAACAAGAGTAGAGATACAAGATTTATTAATACAACATTTTCTAAAGCTATTTACAAAATTGTATTTACACAAGTTCTATTCCTTTGCTGCTGCCTCGGTAATAGTGACATCTTTTCAGCTTCTCCGTTGTTGTAGTTCTCGATGGTGGCGTCTGTGAGGATAGTGAGGAAGCGGCGCGGTAGGTACAGGTTCAAGAGTTCTCCTTCAATTCCCTTGATGATTGCGCAGACAGCTTCGCCATAGCGTGATTGTGTCTTGGTAAAGTTGTTGATCTCATAAGAGACTCCCTGCTGGAGATCTTGCATTCTGGTAAAGCGTGGAGCATTGCAGTTGTTGAGACGTCTTTTCAAACCAGTTGTATTTGCAGAGTCGGCCATATTTAGAGTAGATGATAGAACACTTGACGTAACGATGCTGCTTCTATGGCCTCTGATGTGAGAATGAATACTCAACTAGGTCGAGACATGTCTTTCTTGTGGGGTCACGTGACTGTTGGTGGGGAAAATCCTATTGGTTATGATACTGAACAAGTTTCAACACGTTATTCAGTGCGCACATCTTTTTCGATTGGGCATGGTAGAAACAAAACACTGAAGATGATGTCAGCGTTTTCAAAGAGGGATAGTTGTCCAAGCCCATCACCAAACAGGGTTCAAAAAATTCTCGAATGTATTTAGCTTTTACCAACCCCTTGACATACACCACAGAGTCTTGAAATATCGTTTGTAGTTGTCTGTGCAACGCTTGAATAGTCACGTCTCCATCTTGCCAACGTATGCCGTGATGATTATTGGTGACCCACGTACACTGTTTCTTGGTTTTTAAATCCAATGTCGCGTATGGACACGGGGATTTCACTGTCCAATGTTGTAGGACTGTTCCATCAGCAGAAGCGGCAGCGAATTCTTTCACTATAAACTCATTTTGTGAGTCTTTGAACCCTTGGAAATCGGCAAACACCTCCATGTCCGACCGTCTCTGACCAGCTACTGGAACGAGAATGACGCTCCGCCACTATCCCCTTCCCTCACCACCTCTTCCTCCCCACCACCAGAGCTGAATAGAATAGCAACAGCTTGTATTTATAGAATATTATGATTCATCATGGTTAGAACAGACATATGTAATATGCATCAAGTATATAAAAATTAAACATAGGATAAAAAGCAACAGGGTAAAAAGTTTGTCGATAAACAAATCTACTATACAAAATACCATACAGAAACAGTTAAACTAAACAGTATTTTAAGATTAAAACATAACATTTTATCATTTCAAATAGGCAATTTACAAAGTTTTCTGTGTAAATGATAAAGTAATTAAATTCTAACAAAATAATCTTCTTTTTGTAACTAAAATATATATTTTTTATGTTGGCGGGCTACATCTAGTGTTTAGTTGTAGTCGACAGTGACATTCCTGTACTTGTCCACTTCTATGACGTTGCGAAATTCACCAAAGACGATGCAGTTGACAGCTTCAGTGAGGGCGACTCCAAATTTGATTTCTATGCGTAGACTACCTCTTCGGATCAGGTTCCAATGGGAAGATGTGGCCGCCAAATCGGATGTCAAGTCGAAGGCGTAGAGACAGTAGCCGTTGGGGTACATGCTCCTCGAAATCCCGTTCCCTTGGTTTTTGTTGTGGATACCACAGCCGGAAAACAGTGTGTTGTAGCAGCTGATGTACAATTGGTGGTGGGTAAAGTCGGGCTGAAGCGCTTTGGCCGGTATTTGTTGGCCGTCAACGTACAAGGCGAGAAAGTTCACGTTGTAATTGGCGAAATTAAAGGGGTTGTGTTTGAAGCTCCCGTTGAACGCGTTGTTACTCACTAAGCCCAGGACGATCCTTTGTGGCAACTGCCCCAAGTATACATTGTCTATCGTTTTTCCCAACACTTCGCTGGAAATTGTAAACGCCTTGACGTCTACACGCGTTATCGGATACTTTGCAGTGAAAGTTTCTAACATCTTGGTGTGTTCAATCAGCATTGAGGGGTTTATCTTAACTCTTCGAACCATCAGACCGGCTTCCATCATGTTTACTTTAAACTCCGACTTGGACATTAGGCTGAAGTTATCGTGGGATCTTGTCAATTTAATCTTGAGCTCCACACCATTGAGCAGATACTTTCCCTGGTGAAATACATCACCGTGAATGTGTCCTATCATATCCACGGGTCGGCTATCGGCGAAATAACTCCGCCTTTCTTTGAGCCCTGCGTTTTCATCTTCTGTCTTGTCCATTTGGCCGGCTGTATCGTTTACCCACAGAGCCGCGGATTGGTGTGTTTCTTTGGCTGTAGAATCATAATTTAGCAGAGATTCAATGTAGGCTCGGTAAGGATAGGTGTTGCCATTGCCCGAAACGAGTTTTTGATTAAAATACCCATCCACTTGACTGAAGAGCGAATGTAGAAAATAGTTGACCGGGCCGACTTTATCACAGGCACCGTCCAACGCAGTATCGTCTTCTTTCATAATTCTCACTTTTACGGCGATCAACGTTTGAGACAAGTCCACATATTCGTCACCGTGGCCGGGCACAACGAATTCGATGGGTGAATCGTCAGTAAGCGAGGACAAAGGTTTGTATTGGACCCATTGCCCTCCGTCGATGGTGATCTGTGTAGGCGGTAGTGAAAACAAGTCCAGTTCGGTTTTAGAACAGCCGGCCGAGAGGTTATGCACATATGCCATTATGAAAAAATGTCGGCAGGATATTTCCTCTGTTGAACTTTCTTCTTCTTCTTCGGTGTCTCTTTAGATTTCTTGCAAACCTGCTTTTTCTTCGGTTTCGGTGCAGTTTCCGTCTTCTTCTTGACTACAGTTTTGCTCGTGGGCGATGAGTCAGGACAGGTGTTCACTCTACGAGGTTTTGACGATGACTGAGACTCTGGCTTTGATGCACAGCCTAATATAGGCATTGGGGCGCGCTCTGCAGCGGCAAACATTCCACCGACACCCGCCATGTTCACTCGACGGTGCCTCAAACCAGACTGACACTACCATCCACTTTCAGCTAGTTATATTCAACAGGGCTGAAGCGGGAATCCACGAGTTGAACTTTGCAGGGTAGCCTTTCCATTTGACGAGGAGTTTCTTTGTCTTTCCAGAACCTTTCATGTCCAGCACAGCTTCGACTTTGTACTCTTTGTCTTTTGGAACAATCACTTTTTGAAGTTCACTTTCATAAAATATTCCATCGATTAATTCCCCCGCCAAGTCTTGCACTTCGTAGACAGGAATCGGATGTCTAATCACACGTACGACTTTGAATATTTCTTCCGTCCAGTTATGTTCGTACCCTTTTGCAAAATGTTTTTTTTCCTTCGCCAACCGCACTGTGTCACCGATTTTCAGTTTCGGAGTGATGTACGACTCTTCTTTGGAATAAAGTTTTTTCCAGACCTGTAGGACATTTTTCTCATTAACATCTGCAGGTGCAACTTTGATGGTCGAGTGCACTGTATTATTGTAGGCTCGAACCAAATCTTGGATAACATCCACATAGCGTAATGAATTCTTGTGAGTAAAATAACGCCACAATCTCGTTTTTATTGTCCTTATAAACCTTTCCACTATTGCTGCTTTAGTATCGGGATTGCGAGTCGTGTAAAAGTTTATTCCTCGCTGCTTGAAAAACTTTGCAGAAGCCACAGACACAAATTCTCTTCCTTTGTCGCACTGAATATTCTGAGGCTTGCGTCCCTCAGATTTGAAAATTGAATCGAAAGCTTCATTTACCTCCTGAGCAGTTTTATTTTTCAGTGGTCTCGCCCAAGCGTATTTTGAGAAGCAGTCCACAACCACCAATATGTACTTGTAACCATCGTTGTATTTCGAAATATTTTTTAAGACGGCCAAATCTGCCTGCCACAAATCGTCGATATTGTTCACAATATACTTATTTCTTGCAAAGTGTTTTCTTTTTTGTCTGTGCAGAGTGAAGGGGTCCTGGGTGAGTAGCCAATCTTTGGTTTTTCTCGGTTTGACTTTATTCTTGGTTTTTGTAATTAGCTGGTTGCTTCCAGCGTAACAAGCGGCGCTCGCTGGGTCGTAGTAGAATTTTTCCAAAGTCCTCTTCATGGTTGATGTAGGTTCATGGTAGCCCACGCGCGTGACACTCTCTTTTTTCTATCTGGGAGTGGTTTAGGGATATTTTTCTTTCTTCTAGCGGTGAGCGTAGGAAATGAAGGTCGAGGTGAAGGCAAAGCGACTGGTCTTGGTGAATGTTGCTGAAGTCTGCGCTGCGGATTACCGATGAATTCTTGAGGAACGTTGATCTGACGTAGAGCTTCCACAAATTGTTCCCATCCCACGGGGCCTGCAGCTGTCTTCTTGCATCTGACCATGTCGCAAACCAGGTCGACAATGTTGGAATTGCGAATCTCCACCCCATTTATAATGACGGTGCCGTGTTTGTCCCAAGAAATTAGTTCGTTGTCGCTGAGTCTTTCCAAAAGTAACTCAGCTTTGTTTTTAAACGCCTTCGGAATCGTGCGCAGGATTTCATCTCTAAAGTTGCGGGTTCTGACTGCCGCTGCTTCGACAATAGGTATTTCCACAGGTTTGCGCATTTCATCTTGAAAATGTTGTCTTCGTTGTAACATCTGCTGGTATTGCGCCCACTTCGTTCTGTCCTCGAGGTCCGAAGCGTGAAGAACTTTATTCATATCCTCTTCCAAAACATTTAGTGTTTCATTTTTCGGTGTAGTGTTTAACCGTTGTAGAGCCTCCGGTGAAATCAAAACCATCTTCTTAGCGTGATTCATCCTTGAAGTAGTCGAGAGCCGTGACGATGACAAGCGGAACCAGTGTTTCTCCGTGTTTTACCAGCAGACTTCTTTTATACTTCCAAGATCCTTTCGAAGACGCAATTGAACGGATAGCTTGTTTGAATCTTTTGAGTTTGAGTCTCACTTCAGGAGATAGAGGTATATTGGAATTTAAAATGTTCAGAAAACACTCACAAACAGCCGTCACCAAACTTTTGTCAGCTACTCGCAGCAAAGTAAGACGAGGACTAGGTTTCAACTTGACAATAGCTTGCAGGAGCTGGAGATTGATCCGCACTGTTCGAGACATTCCACGCAAATGAAAGGGAAAACCAAACAACGCCCTATTTATTCAAACAGCCTGGCTGGCGGAGTTTGGAACTAGTGGGGCTAACATTAGGAGGCTAGACTAGAATAGCACAATAGGATAAGGTGGGATAGCGGGGGATTCCAGGGGACAAAGTTCACGTTAGGTTGGTACACGTAGGACCAAGATAGGTTAGTGGGAAATATTGACTGTTAATAACCTTAGATTTTGCTACATTTTAGATGTTTTACCCCTTTCATTGTTGTCTTTTTATTTTTATTATCCTCTTCCTTCTTCTTTTATTTTTCCTTACTTTGTCTTCTTTCTTCTTAGTCTATGAATTTTTCTTATTTTCCTTTTCCTCCTTCTTTCCTCCTCTTTTACTATATTTTTTACCTTGACATTTTCTTCTTAATTATTCCTTCATTTTCTCCCTTTTATTCTTCGATTTTTTCTTAATTTATCCTCTTCCTTCTCCTTTTGTCTTCTTCTTCTTTTGAATTATTTATTTTTATTTTGGTTACTTTGGTTTTTCTTCCAAGTCTTCTTTCCTCTTTGATGTTTTATCCTTTTTAACGTTTTTGTTTTATTTATTTTGTTTCTCTTCCTTCTTATTTTTGTCTTCATTCTTCTTTTACTTTTGTTTGTTTCTTCTTAACTCTTCTTTTGATTTTTTCTTACTTAAGTCTTCTTTCTTCTTAGTCTAGGAATTCGTCTTATTTGCCTCTTCCTTCTTCTTTCCTCTCCTTTCTTTTTTTGGTATTTATAAAAGGCCCCAATAAAACAAATGTATGCCGCACTTTTATAGGCGAGGACGCTTCGTACCGAAAGGCAAAGTGTCAAAGTCACCGACACGCCGTCGTTTGTTATAGACGATCCTGAAAGTTTTTGACTCTGGTCGAGTGACAACAATTCCGGCTTTAGGACGGGCGATCTTCGCTGGAATCGGGACTACGCTGGCCGGGGAGTCGTTGAAAAGCATGTCCTTCAATGAGTCAAAACAGACAATGCCTCTGTTTCTGAAGTTCATCGTAATGCCCCTGACTTTGCAGACTTTCTTGAATTTATTGGGCCCTATGCGTATTACATAAGCATAATTCTTCGGGCCTCCAGAGACAAACTCTACAATGTAGGCGCACGGTCCGTACTTGGCCAACTCGTTGGTCATTTGACCCAAGTACTCGCCCGCCTCGATTTCTTCATCGCCCGGCTTCTGGGTGAATAAAATCGAGTCCGTGTCAAAATATAACACTCTTTCGCCCAGTCGCTCGAGGTAGGAGTAGAGCTTCAGTCGGGCTTGGGCCGTGACGAATGCTGCAATCACCACGTTCGTGTACGGGTGTGGAAGAATCGCCTCTTTCAGGTCATGCCAGTTGATGTACATCAAGTCGTCACTGACAGGCATCAAGTTGTCCACTTCGACTCCGGGATCAGTGAGAATGTCCAGCAGCTCGCCTCTTGCCTTAACAACAGATTTATGTGGGAGGTCACTTCGTTGTCCCCACTTGCCCCAGAATGAATTCAGGCAAGTTTTACCTATGGAGCGCTTACCGGGGTTAAAAGATACTTTTGCAGGATCGATCTTGATTTTTTCCTTCGCCTCGTACTCACGGACAAATTGAGCTTTAAGCTCGTCCGTGGTGCACCATTCTGGCCAACCACTAGCTTCCACTTTCAATTTTAGGAATTTGTCGATGTATGAGGCAAAAAGTCCCCCGGCATTAGTCTCGGGGTCATACGTGGTGGTTTCATACTGCCAAACTTCATGGACCTTGATTATTCTGTAGCCGAGTTCTAGGGCCTTCCTCACTTCACAGATCACCCAGGTCCCCAAAAGTGTCCTCTGTTCAGGTACGTGCTCGCAGTCCTCTTGACTTGTAGTTTCGGCACAGGTGCGGCACAGTGTGAAACAAAGTTTGCCATTGAATCGTGCCGGCAGGACCGGGTGGTAGAGATTTTCAGGAGGAAGAATATCTAGGCAGACGAGTCCCTCGATGTTTGAAAAATCTTGAGGGCAGTCTGCACCCACAAAAATCTTTAGATGTTTGATGGGAAACGTCCCGTACTTTCATATGTAAGGGTACAAGCTGCAAACATCAAGATGCAAGATCTTCTCTCCATCAGCTACCTTGTGATATAGTTTGGTAGCGTTGGTCCGCCCACCAAAGAATGCTTCTCGGGGATCCAGGGGTGGTTTACCGATTTCCTCTTTGGAGTTGATGAATTGCTGGATAGCAGGAATGCATTTCTTCATACTGTAAAACTGACAGCCCCACATTTCGGTCACTTTGAAGCCATTCCGCCGAAGAAGTTCCGTCTTGTCGAGAGTTCTTTCGTATCTTGAGGCCATGGTTTCACGAGCAATACTGCCCTTTATCGCAGTATCGCGGTTTTTGAAGCAGGTAGGGCAACTGTGGAACCAACAACCGTGAAACTCCCAAACTGTTTTTTCATCTCCCACTTGACTATATCCGTCGACTTTCTTGCCGCAGATCTTTTTCTCTCGGCCATTACCGGCATGGTGAATGTCAATACCGCGGGAGTGGGCTTCCCACATAAGCCAACCGAGTGCTTCTTGGGACTGACGATCACCGAGACGGTAGCCGCCGGCAGGAATTACAGAGATGGTGTCCTTCGGCAGGTGATTTGTCCTGTACGTGGTCATGCATGCCCCCGCAATAGTCACTGCCTGACGAAACGGGTCGACGTTGTTCTCTGCGATAAACCCTTCTCTGAACTTCAGACAGGCGAGGCGAAGTATTCGTACATCATCTGAACAGTATTTTAAAAGTTCACTTCTGAATTCGAATATGTAGTTTGGATCCTGGGACAAGGGCGTGTACCATTCGAAGAACTTCTTCCTCTCGTCTTCGGTCATGTCGTCACATCCGTACATCCGTACATGTTTGGAGAAGGGATGGGGCCTGCGTAGTCAGCATTTTCGGCTTTGTTGAAGAAATGTGGGAAATATCCCTTCACGACATTTTCAAGGTTGAAGGTTTTCGGCAACTTTGCCAGACCTTCCAGAAGAAAATTGAGAGAATCGATGAAGATTGGTGGGAGTACTTCATCGATTGGATTTTCGAGCCAGTCATTATCAGCTCTGGGGCCCATCCTAGCTCTTCAATCATATGTCTCAAAATAAATTGGCCGTCATATGCCTTGAAGTTGTGGGCGATAACGATAACATCCTTGTATTGTGGCCGTGGCTCGGCGAGGTAGGCAACAAAATCTTTGATGGTGTCAGCTCCCTCGAAAACACGGCACCGCTGTCCACAAAATTCACATGTGTGGTCTGATTCTGGAACGTTGATGCAGGTTGGGCAGGCTTGTTCGGAAATGCAGAGATTGGGGATATGTTCGAAAGTGTTGTGTTTTCCAGGAACGGGAGCCTCTTGAGTGCACTCGAAATCGAAGAACACAAACAAAAAAGGTTTCTTCGAGGTAAGTTGTTTAGCCGGTTGGACATAGCAGAGGTGGTTTGGGCGGACAAACTTGTCGCAGGTGGTGCAGAAGGTCTCTCCGCAAATATGAACCCGTTTCTTCTGAGCAAGACTGTAGGTATGCAGTCAGCTATTACACTTCTTAAGAATTTGGCACGCAGACTCGCTGCCAAAAGAGGGAAGAAAGTGTCGCCTAAGACAATCTTGACTGTAGAACGATCGATTACACGAATCGCACTTGACTCTTTCTGTGTTCTCGCAAAGTCCTGGCTGGATACAGGCGGGACATTTGGTGGGGCATCGATGGCGAGTAACACTGTTAGAATCTGCGTACTTGCAGGGTCGACAGTAGGTCTTAGCTGTGAATGCTCCAGTCAGGGATGTGATTACATTGTAGTGGTTTTCTCCAAAAATCAGGTCGATATGTTTTCTGGGATGGGCTGGACTACCGATGGGGCCTTCAAACATGGTCTCCTTTCCTCTTCGGTCTGTGAACACCGTGATACAGAAGTCTTGCAGATGGTGTTGAAATCGACGCAATTCTTCTACTCCTCCGCCATTCACAGTCAGGTCGACGTTGGCTTCGCGGCACAAACGGTGGGCTTCTTCCGTTTGTAATCCTCTTTGAATACGGCGGCCAGACTGCCGTATTTGTTGGTATCTTGCCGCATCTTCGGGGGACTCTTCTTTTTTCAAGAAGGCGATAGAAACAACAAGGGCTCGAGCCAGGCACAGGTTGTCGTCATTACTGATCGTAACAATGCCTCGTTTGTTCTTGCAAAGCGTGTGGAAGTCGGAGGTGTAATCGATACGTTCGTTGGTGATTCTACCCATTGGCATACTGACATGAAGTAAGACGACTCGTAGAGGTCCAGCGATGAGGAATTCCTCATTGCTTTGAACACAACGTTCCAACAGTTGCAGCAAAACATCCACGGAGAATTGGTCCATCCGGCGTAGGCTGAGTCCAATAGCCTTTTGGCAGGCCTTGGGCAGGGCTATGGAAGGTGAACCCGATGCGGTCATGGGGGGCAATGGTATGGTTGAGGAGGTGGTTGGTCAATCCAGTGAATCACGCAGCCATGTATAGGGATTATCTTCAGGTTGGGGAGGATCGATGAGGACGGTGATTTCACGCGCCAATACCTCAAAATTTCGGTACTGACATGCTCTTTCATCGGTAATACGGAAGTTGGATGGTGGTGGTGGTGTTGGTGGTGGTGGCGGGGAAGGAATAGCAGGGGTATCATCCCCCACAAGGTCGGGTACGGGTAAGGGTGCAGGACTGCCAAGGCTTGGCATGGAACAGGAAAGGGCAGGTCCAGGTATGGGTCGAGAGGTAGAAGGAACTGGTACAACGTCCATACGGAGCGGGGAACCAGGAGGTGTTAGCCCTGAAAAGGGCTGTTGTTCATCCATAGTGGATGAGGAAGGTGAAGTCGATGTGGACATACCGACAAAACGATGTTGACGCTAGGAGAGCTCGACAGCGACTGACCTCGTGACCGTGACAGTCCGGCCGCATTGAACAATCCTGCTCTGTGATTGGTCGAAATATCCCGCTCTGTGATTGGTCGAACGAACAATTTCAAGCCTTCTCATTGGTCAAAATATCCTGCTCGGTGATTGGTCAAAATATCCTGCTCGGTGATTAGGAAGAGCATTGAATGAAACTATTGAATACTTAGAGTAAAAATCTTTCAATAGAGAAAAAAGTCAAAGAGCTCTACAGTTATCTATTTCTTATTTCTATAAGGGTTTACTCGGTTACATCACTTTGCAACTGACATTCTTAACCGATTTTTACGATTGAGGTGTCATTTTAAAGCTTATAATCTAGTGTATGTGCGAATGGTAATTAAAAAGTAGATTTTGTTAAAGGATTCGCGCCACTAGTCTTTGATTTATTTATTGAGAGCACTTTAAAACGTTGACCAGTTTTCACTTTAAATACTTTAAATATGAATTGTTATTTAACTACTGATTTTCTTCAGATGCATTTTTAAGACAGCTTATAAACAAAATAGATCTTCAGAATCTATAAGCAAGAGATAAACAGCTTGTGAAAATAATATTAAATTCACAATTTGCGCATGGGGCCCCTAATTAATGTATATTTCTTAAAACATCGAGTAAACAAATTTTTCGACTTGTCGTTTTATGATTTTAGTTGAACGTTTCTTATTATACATATACGTTGCTGTATGTTACAATATTCAATAACCAGATGAAACTATCGCATGACATAGATTTAAAAGTAAGGGTAACATAAACATCTCGTTAGCCCAATGTAAGGGCGACATAAGCGTGACATAGATTTGACATAGGCGTGTCATGACGCAAGATTGACATGAGCGTGACATAAGCACTATATAATCATTTTATACATATAAAAATATACCGCAATGTTTAAGTTGGCAACACTGTGTTAAAGGCAGCTTAAGACAAGTCAGACTAGGTTGGGTTAGTGGAAAATCCCAGGGGTCGAAGATCAGGTGAGCCCAGGTAGGACAAAGTTAGTAAGGCAATCCCACGGGTCAAAGGTCAAAAGTGTCACTCAAGGGGGGTCTATAGTAGTGACAGAGAAGGAAAGATTTCCAAAGTCCAGAAGACGCTAACATAGTAGTTAAGGGTCAAAAGCTTGGCGCGATTGTTTCCTAAAAATTACCAATTTTGCTCCTTTTGATAAACACTACTAATTTTATAAATGGAAATGAATTTTAATGGCCTATATTCTCTGTTTATTGGTTATGGATATACCTTATAAATATAAATATATATATATGTCTTAGCCACTTGCTGTAATTGGGCACTTCATGAAGTGCCCAATGCAGCCCAGGCACTTCATGAAGTGCCCAGCGCGCCTGGGCACATAGTGTAACTCGATTATTTCAGTCAAAATTACAGCATGTGCCCAACAAAACTGGACACTTCATGAAGTGCCCTACGCTCATTGGACACATGCTGTAACTATCAAGGCCTGATGGGCAGACAATTTATAATCATTGTTAAAGTAAATCCTAATGTTTACATCAAATCCCGGTATCTCTGTTACTGTTTGCTATTAAACCTTTCAATATTTTTCAAATCTAAGAATTTTAACATTGGTTTTAATTACATGCGCCTTTTGAAAATAGTATTAGTCTACGTTTTATTTAGATAATGATTTTTTTGTTACTTAATATAAGTTCTGACTAAAATAAACTGTTTACCCAAACTGTTAACTGTTAAACTGTCTGTTAACTGTTAAACTGTTCTGTTCTGTTAAACTGTTAACATAGTTATTGTTCATAATAAAATAGTAATCAGATCCAGAACAAAATATAAATACTTATAATTGGATTAAGATAAAAAGATTTTATTTTACATATAGTTGTAAAATTAAACAATTGTTTAAAATAGTAGGTAATACCATTTATTTTGAAGCGCTATTAAAGAGATAATAATAATAATAATTAGGAATCGAACATTTTCTAGCAACCCCTTATTTTTGAATAATGTTTAGCATTCATAGGTTATCCCTTTAAATAAATTCTTCATATGAATTTCAAATATTTGACTCAATAATTAGATTTTTATGCTATTAGTGTCAACAGGAGTACTTACGATAAAAGATTTAAAGTATATTACAGAAAAACTGTTTGGTGAACAGGACACTCTATATAAGCCTACACTTTTTATAATTCTATAAAGAAATAAAAAATAAAATTATGTAATTATGTTGTACTAATTCACTCATACTGACATTAAAGAAAGACTTAAACCTAAATTGACGTAAATGCTAACAAAATTGTAAAAATACCAAACGAAATGGTAAAATTTTATTTGAATTATATTTTTAAAATGTTTCAAGACTCTTATGTCACTTTCTGTAAATTTGTTTTACCATGTTATATTTTGATTTTTATATAAGTTTCTTAAGGGTGACTAATTAAGAAGTTAATCAATGAAAACTAAAACTTAATCAGTTAAAATAGGTTATGTTCATGTATTATATAACATGTAAATATGTTGGGTAAATTGTTCCATGTTATTTATTTTGTTAAAGGATAAATTTTTTATTTAACTGAACTGTCTGGTTTATGTTTTCTGGGGAGTTAATTTGGCTACACATCATTATTAATATTGTTATTACTTAAACAATAAAAAATTTTAAAACCGATTGTCATTTCAATAATAATAATGATGGGTAGCGAAAGTAACACAGAAAGCATCATAAAAAACATACAGGCGAGAATTGTATTTTATAGAGGCAGCAAGCGTTGGGCACTTCATGAAGTGCCCAGTTTTTTGGTCACATACTGCAATTTTTAATGAAACCG
Source organism: Flexamia atlantica (assembly GCA_035578135.1). NCBI lineage: Eukaryota > Metazoa > Arthropoda > Insecta > Hemiptera > Cicadellidae > Flexamia > Flexamia atlantica. Next base: position 216,065,506 of record JAQJVK010000001.1, read on the forward strand.
TTCAATTACACTATGTGCCCAGGCGAGCTGGGCACTTCATGAAGTGCCCAGTTAGCGCTGGACATTTCATGAAGTGCCCAGTTACAGCATGTGGCTACGACATATATATATTTACTTTGCTAAAAATACCTTATTGCAGCATAATTTCAAAATATAAGTAACCTCTATACAGGGTGAGGCAGACCACCCGTGCACATAGTTTTACAGGAGCACGGTTCAACTTACAAGTATTGTAAGTAGTATTGTATGAAGTATTGTAGTAATAAGCCAAAACTCCTTTTTCCCATATAAAATGCATGTTAATGCATAACGGAACAGAATAATATTTTTCCCCTATAGTCCAGTCAATTTACACGATGACCTCAAAAAAACTGCAAGAAAACATTTTTTGATGGAATTCTACTTAAAAAATATGAATTTTAACATATCCAAAGTTTGTCAAAATCGGACCATGGGAACCTCACTAAAATCACGTTTCAAAATGGCGGCTTTTCCCACCATACAAAAATTTTTGAAAAAAGTCATTGAACTCCATTTTGTATCAATGTTTTTCGAGATATTGCATCATTATGGACTAGAATTTTACCCTGAACACAACGCTGAAATCCGTTTTTGAAAATATGCATTCGTTAAAAAGATATGCTCAAATAAAAATTCATCCCTATACATTTCTTATGGACGTTTAATTTTTTTAATATTTTTTAAGAAATATCTCTTATATCCTCAGTTCTAATTACGGTATGTAATTCGTTTTGGTCTTAAAATACTCAGTCATTTAACGGCTTTTATATGAGCTCTTGATCATTAAAATCGGACGACTGCTGGACGAGCTGTAAGGCTAAAATCGACACAAAAATCAATTTTTTAGAAATTTGTTTCTTTTCAAAGTTTTATAGTGCAGGTCCAAAAAGGATTAAAAAGCTCGTTCTCCCCTCAAATTACTCAGAAGATTCTAGGCTTTCATATGAGCTATGGCCCATTAAAATCGGACTTACTTAATTTGAGTTATGAACCTTCATTTCAGGGGCGGCTCCAGGGGGGGGCCATGGGGGCCATGGCCCCCCCCCCCCCCCCGAGAGCTCCGAATTTTTTTAATTTCAAACTAGGTTTTACTAAAATTCATTCTCGTGTATATGAAATCATTTTTTACCCAATATCGGAAAAGCCGTTTCATATACGAGATTCTCGAAGACGAAGCTTTTTTTATTTCTATATGATTGTTAAGTATGTACACTTAATTCAAGCTTAAATTTTTTGTTCAATATTAATAGTAGGAGACATTTTAAGTTGTTAGGCTGGCAGCACGTCACGATTTGCCGCCATAATGAGGTTTGGGTTTGGAAAATATTATTTGTGACAAAAACAAATCAATATACGTTTATTATGAAAATAGCACTTATTTCCTGTGTGTATGGATTGAAATAATTTTATTATTATTACCAAGACCATCAAGTAAGTAATTGATCCATTTGAATACTATCTGGCATTCAATACTTATTCGGACTATACCATATTACTGTAGTCTCAACTAAACGTACAATCATAAAAAAGTTGGAGTTCATTTAGCCTGTCTTAGTCCTATTTAAAAAATGAACAAATTATTTAATCATTAAATTAGGGACCGTCCATAAATACTTAACACCCTTACGGACGGAGGGGGGGTTTCGTCAGCATTATGTACCGTTAAAAAGGAGAGAGGGGGGCTTCAACGCAACGTTAAACACCTATTAAACCTTAATAATTAATTCCATAAATTATTCCAACAAATTCAAATTATCTTCAAAGTACAACGTTTTGACTTTTTGTGGGGGGGGGGGGGTGATAGTACAGTGTTACGTAACTTTTGAGGGGGTTTACTGCCAGCGTTACAAGTCCGTTAAAAGGGGGGAGGGGTTTCTGGTGAGGCCGATTTTAGCGTTACGTAATTTATGGATGACCCCTTAAGTAAAATTTTTAACAAAGTGTTAATAATCTCATAGTCAGAGGTGTTAATAAACACGTATTTGGGGGGGGCAGGGGCGTACCCAAGGGGGGAAATCGGGATATATCCCCCCCCCCGAAATTTTTGGGTTATGGGAAATTTTTTTAAGAGACTAATATTTTGTTCACAATTAAGGTGGTGGTATCACTAAACTTGCTATGAAAGAGAGAACACTACACACTAACTAAACTTTTATAAGGGATCTAAATAGTTAAATTATATTATTTTAAAGATAATTGGTTCGGGGATGATATATTGGATTAGGGTATTTTTACCTATTGAGGTTATCGTGAGTAATTGGTGGGAGTGGGCCTATAAGAACATAGGGCAAGCAAAAACTACTGATGAAAACAGTGCCCATTAATGGTGTCCGCGATATTACTACTATACCCATCGTCTTCAGATGTGGCAAAAGTCTCATCATATCACGTGAAATATTCATGGTAAAAAAATCACGATGTTAAAATGCGGCATACGAATATTGTCATTTTCTCAGGGCCGTTTCCTTTACACTATTCGTTTGTCGGATGAGCTCGTAGCAGCATCGCGGCAGACGAAAATCGTCTGCCTACGTTGCGTGAAAACCAAGTCTCGCCGTCAAACCTGGAAAGATTTATGATAAGTCTGTCAAATTTCGGAGATCAAACTTCTTCCGGTGGTCTCCACTATTTGACGTACCACTATTATGCGATTATTATTTAGCCTCCGACAGGGCCGTACTCAGACCGGTTTTCCCGGTACAATTTTACCGGGGCCCGGGGTCAAGCGGAACGGGTGCAGTACATGAGGGGTCCGGCCTAATATCTTCACCGGGGCCCCCCAAAGCTGGGTACAGCCCTGGTCTCCGATGCTTAGGCCTACGTGTACAACATTGCTTTGCGGTCGCGTTCTGGGACTTGAGAAACACTACAGAAGTGTGACAACCTGTATTTTCTAATTCTATTCATCAATCTCGCTCGGATAATCTAGGATCCGGATACTTTAGGTCTAGAAGGTCCGAAGCGCCAATAAATGAGAATGTGAAATATAGTTTTTACTTTGAAATAAAATAGAAAAACATTATTTTTTCCCAAGGTTCAGAACATGTAATTTTTTAATTACTTTCTCATCTGTCGTCTTTTAATGTAAGGCCTACTAAATAAATATGCTATTCCTATGATTGTGTAAAAACATTTTGCTGAAATTCCAATGTGATCAACAATTTTCATAATTTAATCTGTGAGCAGTATCAAATTAGCTCAAATTTCGTGAGTTATTCTGTTTGGTGTTGTGCCTCTAGTTTGCCATCCCCCTTTGGGGGTATTCCATACCCCCGGCCCCCCGGTGTATCCCCCCCGAAAATAAATCCTGTGTACGCCACTGGGGGGGGGTGACTAAGATGAACATAATTTTCTCATACTTGGCCCCCCCCGAGAAACTGTCCTGGAGCCGCCCCTGCTTCATTTACCATAAAATTTGTAAACTTTCGTAAATTATATATAATTAATGACTCAAACATAGAAAATTAACAGAGATTCAAAACAGTTTTATATTTTAATTAACTCAGTACATTATTGGCTTTCATTTAAGCTCTTAATGATATAAATCGGTTGAGTTTGAGGTGAGATATAGACCTCAAACCAACATAAAAATCAATTTTTTCAAAATTCCACAGTTGAAGGGGTCCCCCGTAAAACGTTCTAAGCGACAAAAACCTAGTTTTGAGTAATCAAGTGTTGAAAGTTGAATTCTAAAATTACGGTTTTTTCAAGGTGAGAACTTAAAACCATGTATAATTTGTTAATACCCTATTAATAACATCATAATGTAGCTTTATATTCAATTTTTACTTGCCATTAATCATTTTAAAACATTTTATGAGGTTTATTTAGGGTTATAACGTTCTAAATGACTGGCGCATGAAACGTTCTCTGACGGACTGCTCTTCTGCTTTGGAATAAAACATCATGGGAGTGTAGGAATACCAACATAAACGAAAATAAAACTCAAAATAAATAAATTTTATTGATATAAAAGTATAAATTTTATTGATATAAAACGTAATTTTGTCCCATTTTGTCATTTTGCTAAAAATTATCAAAATGTGGTGCTTAAAACGTTATTCTACTCACTTCTACTGGGGGCAATTTTTCAGGCCTCGGCTATTTAGTTTTTGAAATAAGGATAATCAAGCTTTTCTAAACTCATTTCTGGTCTTATCCTTCCACTTTCCAATATTTACTTCACGTCTTTTATTTTTATTTATGCGATTTTAGTCGCTGGGCGAAAACGCAACGACCGGCAGATAGTTCATCTTTCGGCGAATAGAACGTTTTTCCCCAAAGAGTCCGTGCAGTCCCGCGAAGCACGCAAACTTTGACAGACGAAATCAGGGCTACCAACTCAAAAATCTTCTAAACAAAATATACCACGGTGTAGCTCGTGTCCTAGAGAATCTTTTTCACTATATATCTCCGATTTTGAAATTTTGTCGCTTAGAACGTTTTACGGGGGACCCCTTCAGTTATTTAAAGATGTGTATCTCAAGTCCCAAACATGGCCTGCAAGTTGGATTGGTTTTGAAACACGCACTGATCTACTAGCTTTCATTTGACATATTGATAATTGAAATCTGACAAAAATAGGATAAGTTATATTCTTTTGTATGATCTTTGACAAAAACAAATTTCTAAAAAATAGATTTTCGAGTCGATTTTAGCCTTATAGCTCGTCCAGCAGTCGTCCGATTTTAATGATTAATAGCTCATATAAAAGCCGTTAAATGACTGAGTATTTTAAGACCAAAGCGAACTAAGTACCTTAATTAGAACTGGAGATATAAGAGATAATTCTTTAAAAATCTTAAAAAAATCAAACGTCCATAAGAAATATATAGGAACAAATTTTTATTTTAGCATATCTTTTTAACGAATGCATATGTTCAAAAACGGATTTCAGCATTGTGTTCAGGGTAAAAATCTAGTCCATAATGATGTGTCGCAACACCATCTTTACATTTCAAAAAAAATATCTATATCCAATATGGCGGATCCAAGAAGGCGGCCGAAAATGTAAACTCTGTCAAAATTTAGAACCAATCACCCAACAATGATTGGCGGCGATCTAAAGTCAACATCTCAAAAAACATTGATACAAAATGCAGTTGAATGTCTTAAAAAAAATATTTGTATGGTGGGAAAAGCCGCCATTTTGAAACGTGATTTTAGTGAGGTTCCCATGGTCCGATTTTGGTAAACTTTGGGTATGTTAAAATTCATATTTTTTAAAGTAGAATTCCATCAAAAAATGTTTTCTTGCAGTTTTTTTGAGGTTCCCCATGTTAATTTTCGTAGAATGACTGGCCTACTAGCTTATTATCGAGCTATTCTTTAAGGGAATGTGTAATAGTGACATTTTTCTCTATATCTTCTTTAATTTCTAAAAATTCTCAGATCTAAAGAATGTAAAAAAGCCTAAAACTCAAAATTCTTAAATAGCAGGGTATAATAAATTTTATATCAAATCAAATGTGTTTTGAACAGTTTAACATTTTGTTTTAATATTTTGACAGTTTAAAATGAACATTTGTTGTATTTTAATATTTTTCTATCCCTTACGGTTTTAAAACGTCAGCCGAAACCCCTTCATATGCCAGTTTACAAAATTTAACTACTTATTTTTATTTCAACAAACAGGTTTTTACGATTAAATTAACAGTCTTTGTAATGAAAAAAGAAAAAATTAGACATCATGTTGCAATTTTTGAATGTGGCTTTATACTTTTGAAGTAGTTATCAATGATTATTTTGATCAATGATACCATTAACTATAATTCGTGCTTTTAGGCTTTTTTACAATCTTGAGAGCTGAGAATTTTTAGAAATTAAAAAAAATATATATCGAAAAATGTTAGTATTACACATTCCCTTAAAGAATAGCTTGATAATAGGCTGGGGAAAAATCTTGTGCTGTTCCGTAATGCAATTAACATGCATTTTAGATGGTAAAATAGAGTTTTCGGCTTATTACTACAATACAGTAGAGTCCCGCAAACCCGGACTTCGATAACCTGGGATTCTGGATAACTCGGAAAGCCTGCCAGAGCAACAAAGTGCATTTAGATTCAAGGCCAGAGCAAGGTGTGACACATTTAAATCAGTTTTAGTTTTTCTTTAAGTTTTTTTTTGTAACTAATATAGTTTTTATATTTTTTACTATGCAATAAATAAATGATTTCTTATAGAAATAACAGAAACTATTCTTATTTTTTTCATTTCCCGATAACTCGGAATTTTCACAAACCCTGACACCGTTCGGTCCACATAAGTCCGGGTTTGTGGGACTCTACTGTACTACAAAAAATAGACAGTATGTGTAAATTGAAAAGTTGTTCGTCTTTGAAAGACGCTTAAAATGATATGCTATTTGCCTTATAGTGCCATTTGACTTTTATAATTTAGGGGGCTACCAACATTACAAAAAAATAAAACTTTGGCAAAAATTGATTATTTTGAAAATTATGACATGTAACACATCATTGTAAAGCTGTGTTTACCAGGATTACAAAAATCCACACGAAATGTTTTTTATGTATGTTTGTTTTTTTTATGTTTCTGTCAGTCGGGAAAACATTAAAAAATGGCATCGCAAGATTCGAAAAAATTTTGTCAGGCTGATTTTTTATATTTAAGTCACATTAGAGCAGTTCGCCTCCAAGTTCAAAAGCTCAGAAAAACTTGGTGGTAGTAAAAAAACCATGATTGGTTTGGACTTGATTTAGTTTTTTTCAGATATATTAAAAACAATACATCCTACAGGAAACGTTCAAATTACAACTGTAAAGAAGATACTTAGAATCATTTTACTGCTCTGGAGTTTTTAAGGCTACAGAGATATAATTTTTTTAACATAGGGAAATTTTCCTTAAAGATGAAAATATCATAAATTTCTCAACTTTGGAAAAATATTATCGTAAATTTTCATATATTAAAAAAATTAAAAGTTTTTAGCCTAAAAAATACAGAGCTGTAAAAACACTCAAACCATGAGAAATTTAGTCTTCCTCTTTCATAAATTGGTCTTCCTTTTTAACTTAATTGGACTAGTTGGATTTGTTCTGAACGTTTGATTAGAGCCACTGGTGGGATGCTACTGCTATTGATTGTTTAGAGTTTTCAAAAATTTCTTATATTACCTAGTGTGGATTTTTTTTAAATTTTGCAAGTAAAACTTGTGGTTTAGTACCTAAAGTGAATTAATGTTTTTAGCTTTACTTTTATTCATGTTTAAAGGAAGAAGCCAGAAGACAAGACCTACGAGATGAGATGGGTGACTCCTGACTTCTTTGACGAGATGAGAGTGATGCCAAGGATGTTGCTGGACCATTTGCCTGAGAACGTGTTCAAAGTTCTGCAAACAATCCTTGACGAGCAAGAGACTGAGATTGAAGAAGATGTAGAATACATCATTGTTTAGATAATGTAACTAGTAGCTTTAAAAACACTTTTAACATTCCACTTAAACACCGGTGTATGGAACTCTGGCCTTTCTGGTTGCTCCCTAAACTTAAGACACAGCTCCTCAAGTATGAAAAACCAAGATTAAATTTGGCTTGGTCATGACCGTTTTAGGTCATCCATTCCACTCTCATGGATCACTCATATTTCGGTTCAAATACACAGCCACTTTTTTTGTTCTTCAAGACGGCCTTAGCAACCACTATAGCAACTAATTGGGACCTCTGCTTCCAGGAGGTGAGCCTTGATAAGAGAGAAGGTCTAGAAACCTTCAACTTCCAAAAATCGGATATATTATTTCTAATGATCGAAATAATTTATATGGCTTGAGTTGGAATCTCATTTTTTCTAAACTACCGTACTGTGAAGTCACCTTTTATCATTATGTGTTAATCACCTGCGAAAGTTTATAATTACATTATTTACTACACAAAAACCATGTTTGCTATGCACAATTAACGTTTACTATCTTTTTTGGATTTTTCCAACATAAACAAACAAATATATTTTATTAGTGATAGTGATGACCCACTTTCCTCTCTTGTTATGAAGAATACTATTCCGTACTATACTTGTTTTACTTTGCTTACTGTTGTTGTTATCATAATGTTGCAATATTATAAATTTTAACAACCTTAACGTGGTATAGTAACTTTCTAGAAATGCAGTATGAAATTCTTGTCGAATTTATGTCAAAACAACTGTGGCAGAATTCATCATTTCAGACTAGTCAAAAGATTGTCCAAGCTCAAAAATAACTAATTACTGTTAAAATATTTTTATTGAGTGTGAATTTGAGTAAAAATTATAAGGATTATAGTTTGGGCCCATTTAGTTATATTTATTTATATTTATTAAAAAGAGGATGTTGATTTGTATGATTTTGAAGTTTGGACTTGGACAATTTGTCACAAAACTTAGAACATATATAATTACTGTCACGGTTTTTAAGCCATCCATTTCGTCCCAACTTAATAGGGTTTTCCCTGGAGGTTCAAAAGGGTTCCCATATTAACCTTATGCAAAGATATTGTTTACATGGAAGCTAATGACATGTTTACTTGAACAGGTATTCCATATCATTAAAAAAAGTCTTACACTTTAAAAAAAAATCTCGCTCCGGTTTCCGCCTTTATGAAAAGGACCGTTTACACGGTGACCAGTAGATAGGACAGTCGGACAGACAGTACTTTCTTTGACTGGTACTTCGACCTGTGTAAACGCAATAGGACATTCAACTGTCTGGACAGTCGGCAAGGACAGCGGCTGACCCCTCAGTCGAAGTAGCTGTCCAACTGTCCCCCAAACCTCAAAATTGATTTTATCGGTTTATTTAAATGTTTTTTATGGTCCAAAATGCAAAAATCTTGGCAATTTATGATAATGTCTATTTTCTTAAATAATTCCTACCAACTTTTGTCATCATACTTGAATAGTTGTTCAAGGAATAATTTACAAAACCATTTTTTTTGTATTTTGTGTCTTTCTTTGCCAGTGGCATTTTTTAACGTTTTGATCGGGAACGGTCCAAACCCGGGTCTTGTTGCTATCTAAGCGATCTTTTTGTTAGACAGCATCATTAATTCATAGCCCAATGACAAATGGCAACTGGACCCAGTTTCGATTCTGTCATGGATCATTACTAATAACCATTCTAATAATTATAAGTTATTGTTTTTCAATATAAGAAATAATAAATGTATTCAATATGTGTAATTTTTTAATGAAAAATATGTAAATTATAAGAAATAATCTCCACAATCATAATTATTTTAAAAAAATATTACAATAAAATTATTAACCTACATTACTCAAAATAGAATATAAAAATACAAAAAAATAGCTCAAATTTTTTTTTATTTTGACAAAGGAAAGTGTGGATTGTGAATAAGCCAATAAAATGAATGGAACATCGCTTTATTATTTTTAAAAGTGGTTACAGTTATCTAATGTTTCTCGCAGGAAGTGGCCTAGCCTATGGCATGGCGGCGTGTACAACATGGCCACCTATGACTGCCTGACAGGTTGGCTGAAATGTGAATCACCATAAAACTATTTAGTAGAAAACAAAACAAAAACATTTTTCAAAATACTGTACCACGTTAACTGGGAATTACTAAGAAGATGCTAATGAGAAAAAATGTTACAGCAAGAATTTATTTATTAATTTATTAACATGTCAGGTAAAAGAATAAGAAATGTGCCTTATCATAAATTATAATAAATTAAAATGTTAATACTCTAACATATCATGCAATATCATATATTTAATTTCGTAAGGTGATTCTTTGCATCAAAATTGTAGTCGTCTGGCAAGTCGTAGAAAGATAGGAGAGGGCTCAAATTAAAGGTCTCTATTCCGTGATGGCGGGAAAAATAATGAAATTGCTTAAAATTCACCAGAAAACAAGAAATAACGTAAAATATCTGCCATTTAAAATGCATTGGGATCTAAAAAAAGTCTTCTTTGTTTACATAAAACATGTGATGCTGATACTTGATTGAAAATCATGTGGTAGGCTAGATATCAATATCATCAGTTTGCTATGAAGGAATTTTGTACTATAATAAATAAGGATTGTTTGTATTTCCCCTCATTAGGGGCTTTTAGCCCCTTCAAGCCACTAGTTTCAATTAAAATTGTAATGTAATACAATAACTATCAATATTGGTTAGGTCCCTGTTATGGAGTTACATCTTTCATATAGTATCCTCTGTAAACAAAGGTAAACGTAAACATTTCAGTGATTCGTTTTTTGAAACTATTTTTGTTATTGCATAAGAGACAACCATTTTGAATTCCTGCACATTTTACAAGGCTATTGTCTAGAAATCATCAGCGTTGTGTAAACAAGCAGAGACAGTCCAAGACAGTCGGACAGTCTGTTTAAAAAAAGGGAAAGCTACTGTCCACTGTCCTCAGCTGTGCTGGGCGTCATGTAAACGGGACTTAATTTTAGCGAATTTCCCCTATAGGGAAGAAGCTATTACCGTAGGTCTCATGGTAAGACCTAAGCCCGAGACCATGATAACTTTTCGTTTTGGGGCCACCAGAAGTAAAAAACACTATTCGTTCGAATTTTTATATATATATCTATCTATCTATCTATCTATCTGTCTATATATATATGTGTCTGTCAGCACGATAGCGGCAGTAAATATGGTCCGATCTTAATGAAATTTGGAAGAGACATGTAAAGTGGTAATCGAATGGACGAGTTCGTGAACCAGCCCGATCGGACCATCGGAAGGGGGGGTAAAGGGGGATAAACCCCCCCAAAAATGGGTTTTTTGAGTTTTTTACATAGAAAAATAAAATTAATCAAATTTTTGTTGGCACCATTGGATTCAGCTCAAAAAAACAAACAATTTAGTATGTTGAATCATTGCTCTATCTCCATTGGTTACCGAGATATTGAAAGTGGTAAACACAGTACGTTGTCCCTATGTTAACCTTATGGGGAATAAGTAAAATTCTATATCTTGCTTATTTCTCAACATTTCTTAATAAAACTTGGTTTGTGGCTTCATCTAGATGAGGTCTAATGTATTTTAGTCTAAAACCCACGAAATTTCCATTTTTGTGGCAGCAAACCTGCATAATCATTCCCCATGTTATCCTTATGGGAAATAAAAAAATTCTATATCTTCCTTATTTTTTAACATTTCTAGATAAAACTTGGTATGGCTTCTTCTAGTCAAGATCTACTAAATAATGAATTAAAACCAACCGTTTTAACATACCTGTTGCAGCAAACCTGCATACTCATTCCCCATGTTATTCTTATGGAGATTACAAAAACATGTCAAATTTCGCTATGTTGCATTGAATTATGTTCTTCTGCATTTGAAATTCGGTGAGTATGCAGGTCTGCTGCAACGGGTGTATTTACGTAATCCATCATATCTTTGAAACCACTTGAGGTACCACATTCAAACTTGGTACATTTACATTGACTTATAGGACCTATTTTAGGCAGGTTTTTTTGTACCACTTTAAAATAGCAGTTTTATTTTGAGAGATTAATATCCCAAAAAGTACAAGTTTTACCACCAATTGTCATGGAATTGAAAAGATGCGAGAGACAATGTACTTGTACAGTTTTATCAGGTTTACAAAATGACTAGGGCCTAGCCAAGAAAATTAAAATTTTGTGTATAACTGCAGCAAATTTGGGTTAATTTTAGCATAATTCCTTAGTAACTTTCTAACAGCCTGACAGTCATAAACTGGAGCGAAATAGACCATATCCCTAATGATATTTTTATTTGTTTTGACCTGTAGAATAGCTTGAAAATTTTTTCAGACAATCCAACCTGGACACTTTGTATTTGAAGCAATATTAACTTCAATAAGTGTGGACCTAGTGGGATTCACTATCCACTAACACCTCTCTGATCTAAATTTAGGGTGATACCACTAACAAGGTTTGTTCCCCATGGCTCACAGAGGTATTGTTAGGGTCCTGATTCAAGAGCTTTAATACTACAGTTACTGACATATTGTATGTATAAAATAAATTTGATAAAAAAATCAATATTTACATGATGAAAAGTCTGTTAGTTTCATTAATGTTGAATGATTTTTTTGACAAATTTCACTCCTTTAGGGTGCAATATGCAATATTATTAGATATTAAGTAAGTTTAATTTAAAACTGGTTCTATTTAATTGTGGCCCATGTGCAAATAACTTTTTTATGTGATAATTTGTATTATATTTTTCACAGCTCTTTTCGAGAAATACTCATTATCTTTGTAAAGTTTTTATCTTTTACTTGTAAATCATCCGTCCAGTCTTGATTTTTTTAAATTTAATTAAAAACGAATTTAGCTTTGTATCATAAATTTTGTTTATAAAGAGTGACTTGAGCATGTAAGTAATAGTGAAATTTTTAAATAGTTACCATGAATGACTGAACATAATTTGTTAGGTGGTATGTTACAATTAATTGAGGGGATATGCTGCTCTTTGGCATGTTATGAGATCATATGTAATTGAAGGCCTAATATCAACATAACACGATATTTTACTTTGAAATTTATGATTCATCCCTGAAGAACATAATTCCCTAATATTTAGAAAATTACTGCATTTTTCATAAAATTCATATTTAAATACTGTACTGAGTGAGGTGTTGTACAATGTAGTCTATTATTTTTTATGGTGCTATAGAACAATTTGTTACTTTTAGCTTTGGTTTGACATGCACATTTTCTTCAACATAAAACAATAACTTACTATGTTATTTCTATATACAAAAAGAATGTCTTTTCCATTGACAGTTTTTGTGTAAATTGTCATGTTGTTACAAAAAGGTAGAGATATCAATCTCATTTACACAATTAATCTTGATCAATATTATCCAAGAAAAATTGGTCTACCTAGCCCCGTCACTTTAAACAAAACTTAGGGCAAACCTCACATACATGCATATATCTAAGATTTTTACTGCAAACCTGTGGCTACTCACGTTTTACAGGAAAGACTGGACAATTCTGGCACTTTTTCCTACAATTTCAGTGTTCAATATCTCTGTACATTTTTAAAACTTCTGGTTTCTGTGTACCACAAAAGTAACACATGACATGGTTTTCAGGGCTGCAAACTGAGGTGTAAATCACTCTAAGGGGTACTAAAAAACTTCAAAAATATGTTCAAATTCAAAAATTCAAAGGTACATGTTCATTTGTGAGGTTTGGTGTTTAAGTTGTAAACAATTATACCAACTGAACATTTTTATATTGTGCATTTTTAATTTTTTATTATATGTTAAGAAAAGAGAGTCTGATTTTACATAGAATGATTATCAAATTTTAATATTATTCAGGGTTCATACTGAAACAATTGTATAAAATAAAAATACTGAGAAATGACAAGCAAGTGTTTAATTTAGACTATTTTTTGGTTGCTCGATTTTTATACATATTAGGTTTTTATTTTAATTTCAATGTAATGTATAAAATAAAGAAATTACTTAGGTAGTTTACAGAACGATAAGAAATTGTAAAAATGTAGTTCTCTTTGTTTCTCTGCTTTTTGATATTTTATTATTCTGCTGTATATCTTGTCATATTCCTAGTACTGTACTTATAATATTGTGACTTATTTTGTACTTTTCATGTGTGTGTATATAAAAAGACAGTAACGCTACTGTTAAAAAACACGTACAGTATCCGTCCTATTGCTGTACTTGTTTATATTGTTAAGAGTATGTAAAAATAATTGAATTTTTTGCTCATAAGTTATTGTGTTGACATTTTATATGAGATGACAAAAACAAAAACTATTGAATATTATTTGGTTGTAATCTTTTCTGGCTCCCTTTCCCATTTCTCTGTAGACCTCGGAAAATCTCCCTTCTTTCTTAAAAGTATAAAATGTTGCATGAATTTATTGGCTCTCTGCCCAAGAGTAGATTTACATGGGTTGAGGTGGCGGGTGAGTTAGATGCACGAGTTCCTACTCACCTGTTCAACTCGCCTGGGTAATCAGCTTGGGCAAGTTGAGAAGCCTTATACAGGGTGATTTTTTTTTAAACGCAACCCATTTTAAAGATCGAATAATGCACATATAAATATGAAAATGAGTACTGATTTGTTAATATTTACATTTTATACAACCTATTTTAAGTTTTATCACGTTTAGTTTACATTATGTGTTTAAACTATCCGCCATTGGCATTTGTATAAGTTGTGCCCTCTCCGTCAAAATTCCCAAACAAGGTACCTCTTAGAAATTCTTGCATGAAATTAAATTTGTTAAGTTTGTTTTGAGGTGATAAGTATCCTGTGAATTTTTTTTCGTAGGCCTTACTCTTTATGTATCCCTAAAGAAAATAATATAGTGGCCTCAAATCCGGGGATCTTGGGGGGAATAATCCTTCATTGACAAAATAAAGTTTTGGGTTGCATTTTCAAAAAAACACTCTGTAGTTTGGGAACATTTAGAAAGGCAAAGCTGGGAACTCTTTTCTTTTTTTTAGTGTGCGGAATATACCCTGAAGAAGTCTCGGACAGTCGAAGCTGGCCACCCTGTATATAATATATATGTATGTGCGTGCGTGCGTGGGTGTGTGCGTGTGTGTGTGTGTGTGTGTGTGTGTGTGTGTGTGTGTGTGTGTGTGTGTGTGTGTGTGTGTGTGTGTGTGTGTGTGTGTGAACATGATAGCGCTCGCAAATAATAATAATAATAATAACTTTATTAGTATTAACAATTTTTTAATTGCATAAGCATATAGATTTTTAAATTAAGCTGTACATAGACTTTTAAATATTTTCTTATATCCTAATATTTTTAATTTCCCATATTTTTCTGGCACTTTATTTTTATGAGAAAATCTTCTATTTTATAATAAGCTTCATTTATAAGAATACATTTTATTTCCTTCTTGAATTTATTTAAGTCTGTCTCTTTTTTCAATATTCTTGGGAGTTTGCTATACAAATGTGTTCCATTATATAATAGATGTTTCTTAAAAAACGTTGTATTATGGCTTTGAGTTGTGATGTTAAGGTTATGCCGGGTATTAAGTCATTTCTTTTGTCTTGTGAATAGAGAAATATTTTGTTTCACAAACATTAAAGTTTCTAAAATATAAATGCATGGAAATGTTAATATTTGATTTCTTTTAAAAATTTCTTTACATGAATGATTCCTAGTTTTCTTCAAAATTGTTCTCATTGTGTTTTTTTGTAAAATGAATAAATTCTTAGTCTATGATGATGAATTTCCACATATTTGTACTGCATACTTTAGTTGGGGATAGATTAAGCAATAATAAACAGTGATGGATCTAGGGGGGGGCAGCGGGGGCGCCTGCCCCGGGCGGCGGCCACCAGGGGGCGCCAGCGGCGCCCCAACTGGCTGGCTCTGGTTAAGCAAAAATGAATTTAAAGTCAAATTTTTCGCTTTTTGTGGCTGGTGAATCTCTCAGTAGCATCACTGCTGGAAAATCTCTGTCGCACCGCGGCCGTCAAGCCTGTCTCCGTTTTCGTGACCGTCACATTTTTCGTTCAAGAAAACCGCTCATTTATTTCGCGAACGGAGAATAGCTCACTCGTCCCGCGGCCGAAAAATCATTAGCTCATTTCGTAGTCGGGAAATCGCCTACTATTTTGCGGCCGGCAGATTTCTTGGTAGCTTTGTGGACGACAAGTCTCTCGCTCTTTTCACGGCCGTCACATCTATTGGTCATATCTTTAATAGATAATCAGTCGTTGCTGGCAGGCATATCTCATTGTTGTTTCACTGCCGAAAGAATTTCACTTTTTTCGGGGTCGTTATATTTATTGCATGACCATATTGCGGCCGAAAAATCTGTCGTTTAGACCCTGGCAGGCAAATATCTGTCGCATGGCAACTACCGCTTGCTTCTTTATGGCCGGTTACACCTCTCGCGGCCGCATCGCGGCTGTCAAATCGCGGTCGTATTTACCACGGCCGGCAAATCTCTTGATCGTATTGTGGGCGGGAAAAATTGCTCAGTGTTTCTGTGACCAGCAATCTCTTGGTCTCATTGCGGAATTTTAAATATGTTGACAAAAAATGGCTGCAAAATCTCTCGGTCGCATTGTGGCCGTCAAGTAATATTGTATTATACTTTACATAGATCGGGCCCAAGTATTCGTTTTATGAGGTAATATGGCCGTTTTCATTGGTCGGGAATTGTTTTGAAATAGTTGGGAAAGGTCAGAAAAAACGTCGAAAGTTTCATATTTGAAATCTGGTAGACACCTTGCTTTGGTTTTACAGCGGCTGGTAAATTTCTCGGTCATATTATGTTAATAACAGCTCATAGGCTGAATCGTAGCCTATGAACATCGATTGTAAAATATCATAAGAACCATAAGATAAAATCAAATTATGATATACGAGATAATTGCTTATCCATAAAATCAAAGACATATTAAAAATATATAATATATTTCTTGTGTAGGGGGGGGGGGGGTGCCAAACTCCGCGATTTTTCCCCGGGCGACAGTAAGTGTAGATCCGTCACTGATAATAAATTGTTAATAATATCTTCTTGTCTTAAAACTTCGAGAGTCTTCTCTTTACAAATAATCCGCTGGATATTTTACTACATATATTTATGTGAGTTTTAAAATTTAAGTTTTTATCTATTATTACTCCTAAAAATTTTACATCTTCATTTGTTTCCACTTCATAATTATCCATTACAATAGTTAATTCATCGCTTTGAATATTAAGTCTCTTCTGGCAGAAGTTTATACATTTAGTTTTTGACATATTTACTGTCATGTCATTTTCATGAAACCATTGTATTATTATGTTTGAATATGTAAAGCTTTTCAATTCTAAATTTGATATTTTGTCACTAGATACAAAAAGGGTGGTGTCATCAGCATACAGACAAATATTGTCACTTTGGATTGAAGTTGTTATATCATTAATAAAAACTAAAAACAATAATGGTCCAAGAATGGATCCATGGGGAACACCAGTCTTCGTTTTTAATTCTTCTGAGTATTTAGAGAACCAAATATTTTCTTCATTTAAGTATGGAATTTCAACCTGTTGAAGCGTATTAGATAGTAATTTTCTAACCATTTTTGAGCAATTCCTCTTATACCTAATTCGTCATTTTTTTAAATAATTCCTCATGATTAACCATATTAAAAGCCTTTCTTAGATCGTAAAAGACTGTGAGGCTTTTTTTGTCTTTTGTCAATGGAACAAACAGCATTTGAAGTTAACTGAAATGTAGCATTCACTGTAGTTTTATTTTTTCTGAAACCATTTTGGTTATTCGATAATAAATTGCATTTTTCAAAAAAAGAAGTAAGTCGAATTAGCATGAAATTTTCAAAGACTTTACTTACTCTAGGAAGGATGGAGATCGTACGATAATTGGTACCATCCAATGGTGAAGCACTCTTATAAATTGGAATTATTTTGGATCTTTTCAAAGCATTTGGGAATTCCTCAGTTATCAAAGACTGATTTATAAGATATGACAGTGGTCCTTTTATGTTATAAGAACATTCTTTAAGTAATTTATTTGATATTTCATCAAAACCACTGGCTGACGAAATATCAATATCGTATCTGCATTACTTCAGATACTTCAATTTCATCTGTGGGTATTAAATAAAAAGAATTATCGTGGTTGTCTTTTTGAGGTGGTCGTTGATGTGAATAATTAGTATTATTCTGGGTTTCTGTCCCTATATTTACAAAACAATTATGGAAACAATCAGCCACTTCTTTGGGATCTTTTAAAGTTATTCCTGATGATTTTTCAATAACAAATTCAGTAATTTTTGAAGATTTTTACTTGTTTTCTGTTGATTTACTATTTTCCAGATTTCTTTGGACTTATTTTTAGCTTCTGTTATATACTTTTATTTATTAAGGCGGATTTTTCTGATCTCAGAGATTTTCTAAATAATAACCTTGTTTTCTTAAATTCTTTCCTTAATGGGTTGTTAGAATCGAGATCCTTTGTTTTGCTATAGAGAGTCTTCATTTTCTTTCTTAAGTTTTTTTGTGCCAGCAGATAGTTTAATTCTCTTATTTTTGCTTGCTTTAATTTTAATTTTACATAATGGAAAACAATCTAGGAAGTATTTATTAAGGGAATACGAAAATTGATCATATTTTTCATTAATAGTGGTATTATGATTACAATGAAGAAATTCCCATGATTCATTTTGTAATAATTGGTTAAAAGAAAGAATATTTTTATGGGAATATGACCTTTTAAATATAAATTGATGTTTTCCTTTTGAAGATGATAGAAGTGATTTCAATCTTGCAACCTGAGCATGATGGTCTGATAAAGAAGTTTTTAATGCGTAACTTTCAACTTTGATGTCTTCCTCTAAAATACTTGTGAGAATGTTATCTATTGTGGATTTGGACTTTTTAGACTCTCTCGTAAATTGACTCAAACCGTAGTTTTTCATTAGATAAATAAATTTTCTTGTTTCAATGTTGTTTTGATTACAATGTTAAAATCAATGTTAAAATCTCCTGTTACACACATTTGACATTTAATTGAGCTCAAATTATCTAAGGAGTTTTGTAATGTATTCATAAACAGATAGTGTTTTTTGTAGGTGGTCTATATATTGAAATTATTAGTAATGGTTCAAATAATTTTTCTAATTTAATTGCTGCTAATTCACACTGACCTTCAATACAAAATTTACTCACATCGATTGGTAAAAAGTCTAATTTTTCTTTTATAAATATACAAACCCCTCCTTTTCTCATATTATTTCTACTATATAAAGAAGCATATATGAGATTATTTACTTTTATTGTGTTAACCTGATTTTCTTTGACGTCCAATTGCAATAAAATTTGGCTCAGGTGTGTAAAGTAGTAATCATAAGACGAGGTCGAAAAACAGCACAATCAGACCATTGTAAGGGACAAAAGGGGGATAAACTGGGGGGAAAAGCTTTTCCACATGCAATATAACTGACTCTACGACTAGGAGCTTTGTTTGACACAATACAACCGATGTACACAGGCCACAAAACAGCCTAACCAAGAGCTTCTATTGCCAAAATATGAGAGAGAAACATCCTATGCTCTTATACGAGCAATGTTATCTTGCGTGTATGTTTGCTTGCTTGCACAATTATCTCTAAAACGGCTCCGAGGATTTCCTTCAAAGTCTGGAAATAAGTAAGTTATGACTCAAAAACGTATTCAATGCAAATTACTTGGCCAAAGAAAATCTTATCAAGTAATAAAATGAATTTTAAAGTTGTAAAATTTTAACAATGGTCTTATGAGTTGCCAAGATAGTAGCAAAATAAACAAGGAGATTGTAAACATTAAAGTAATCGTAACAGCTGTTTGTTTGCAAACTACAGCCAACTAGGAAGAATACAGTGTGTAGGATAAAGATGGCATGGAGTAATAAAAAGGTTTTTTTTATATATCAATTTTATGACACTGAAATATTTTATAGTAATTGAATGAACTAGCTAGTAAACATGAAAAAATACCGAGCAAGGCTCGGTCCACCAGGTACTGAGAAACTAAAGCTGTGTCATAGTGATAGTCATAGTCATTTATTCTCTGAATAGATACAAAGTTTAAATTTGCATATCTCAGTCGTCAAAATAAAATATAAATTGACACAATCAATAAAATAAAGAAATAAAATTACTCTGAAAAAGAAAGCCACAGTCAGGCAAAGAGAAATTCATCTATAGTGTAGGCCTCGTTTCTTAGAGGATAAGCTTTAGAGACTTTTTAAACTAATCAAAAGTTTTGATTTCTTTAACATTATTTGGCATGTTAAAAAATTTAATACCGGCATGCAGCGCCTCTCTTTCACTCAAGGATAGATGGATTTGAGGGAGAAGGAGGTTTGTGCCATGTCTTGTGGGATACCTGTGGCCTTCTCTCACAATTGGAAGTGAACCAGCTTTGAGTTTGACCATCAAAACTACTTTGAAAATATATAATGATGAAAGAATCAGAATCCCAAGACGTTTAAAAGGTCCTCTACATACTGAGAGAGAGCAAAGCCAGACAATATCAGAATTGCTATTTTCTGTTCTAAAAATGCTTTATTGGCATGAGCAGAACCGCCCCAGACTTCTATGCTGTAAGAGAGAACAGACTGAAAACAACCATAATATACTTTTAACAGGTCCTCTACATTTAATAAAAGAAATAACGTTCTCAGAGGAAGACTCACTCTACTTAACCTTTTACAAAGATCTGAAATATGATGATTCCACGTTAGTTGAAAATCTAGCGTAATGCCCAAAAACTTAACAGAAGAAAGTTCTTTTATGGAAGACTGGGGAATGTTCAGGTCCAAAGAGCTTTTATTTCTAGTTAGAAATTGGATGTAGTTAGACCTATCATGGTTCAAAAGAAGATTATTACTTAATA
This sequence comes from Flexamia atlantica, assembly GCA_035578135.1. Classification (NCBI taxonomy): domain Eukaryota; kingdom Metazoa; phylum Arthropoda; class Insecta; order Hemiptera; family Cicadellidae; genus Flexamia; species Flexamia atlantica. The sequence continues at coordinate 216,085,870 of JAQJVK010000001.1, forward strand.
ACCATGCCTCGAATTCGGATATTGAAAGAGACATGTTTTCTTGGACATCTTGGGATGGACCTCGAAAGAACATTGTGATATCGTCCGCATACAGGGTTAAAGAAGTGGAATATGCACCTACATCACCTACATCATTGATATACAAGATAAAAAGCAATGGTCCAAGAATTGTCCATTGTGCGACTCCGTATTTAACCTTGGTGAGTTCAGAGAATGATTCTGAATCTCAACATGTTGTTTACGATCTATCAAATAAGAGTTAAACCATTGAAGAGGGACCTTACGGATGCCAAAGGATTCAAGCTTATTGTTACAATGAATAAAGTGATCTACGCGCCCGAAAAGCGCGAAAATAAAACTTTCAATAGGTCTTAAAATAAACCAATTGCTAGTTCACCGTTTTCCAGACTAGAAATTACTTTAGAAGTGAATTCGACCAAGGCATCAGTAGTGGATAGATTATACCTAAATCCAGATTGGTAAGGAACGATTGATTCATACTTATCCAGAAAAGACACAAGCCTCTCATAAACCAGTTTCTCTAGGACCATAGAAAATGAAGACAATAAAGCAACTGTTAAGGGTGACAATACCTCTGTCACCCTTTTAAAAATGGGGATTATTTTTGAAACCTTGAAAAAATCTGGAAATATACGTAATTGAAGAGATTGATTGAAGAGATCTGTTATGACATGCAAAATGGGTTTGGAAGATTGTTTTAAAAGAGAGCTTGAGATACCGTCGACGCCAGAGGATGTTTTTGTTTTAAGAGATAGTATAGCTATTTCAACATCAGATTGTGAAACAGGAGCAAAAAACATAGAGTTTTTATCTAGATTGGGTGAAGGACTATATTTGGGTTCATTATTCAGTGATAAGCCAGAATGATTCACTTTAGCAAAGTGTTCACTGAAAATATCAGCTTCCTTTTTGGAGGAACATGCCAGCTCTCCATTTCTCATTATTTGCGGGGTTTTACTTCTATTAGAAGACTCACCTGTTTCCCTACGAACAATATCCCAGACCTTCGTTTGTGGACAGTCACTGCTAGCAAATTCCTTTCCAATTTTGTACTTCTTTTCAGCAATCAAAGTTTGCAGAATTGTTTTTGCCTAGCTTTGAAGAGTGAATTTAGTTGATGATCCTGTGTCTCACGAGCCATTACCGAGGTCAACATACATTAGATACATTACTTGAAATGGCGACCTACCTAGGTATGCATTTTGAGCCAAGTATGTATTCATATATTCCTTTAGTTCTTTACTGATAGAAAACTTTCTGTCATTTGAATTGACATCACGAACATACCTCAAAGGAAAGGCTGAGGTGAAACTACTTCTGATGCAAACAATGAAAAGCTGAAACTTCAGATTGACGTTACAAATGACGCTCAGTACGCCCCAGTCTACATTTTGAAGCAGAGTAATTTAACTCTGAATATTATTTGTAGAGAAAAACGCTTTTTAATGTAAATACTCTTCACCGCTATAGGGATTTTTAAGGAAACCAGCTGAGCATCATGGTTGGAGAGAGGACTGAAGAATGAAATACATTCCAAGTCATCTGGGCCAAAGTTTGAAACAACATCATCCAAAAGAGATGTTTTTTCTTGTGGGTTTGTGAACATATTCCTTTAGATCACAAGCATTAAATACATTTCGCAGAGCCTTAACCATAGGGTTTTCAAAATCCAAAAAATTTATTCCAGTCTCCACAAACTACAATTCCACCTTTTAACCGAGACACATCATTCATGAGGCATTCAAAGGATTTTAGGAAATACGACCCATTGTTCTTGGGTGCCCTATAAATACAAATCACTGTGAATGTAAGTGGTTTAGAAGGGTGTTTGGAGTTAGGAAGACATGTAACAATTGCACATTCAAAGCAGTTAATGTCCGAAAAGTTAGATTCTATGGAAGCCCTGTGTATGACTGAATAACTTGAAGCAATGCGGTCGTTCATAAAAAGATCGTTCTTGGGCGTCTACCAGATTTCACATACGGTCATTATTGGACAGATATATGTAGTTTATGGAATACAGTTTTCGCAAAAGCCTTACTTGGTAAACCTCAATAATCTTTTCGTGTTGTAATCAATGTGTTTTTTTAGTGAAATTGAAGTATTGGTAGAAGCAGGTCGAAGTTGACATGCAGATGTACGGACACTACGAATTCTTATTTCAAACATTACACAATTCCAACATGGCCTCAGAAAGACAGCGTCGTCACTGTCACAATGTTCGAACATTATTGGACAGATATATGTAGTTTATGGAATACAGTTTTCGCAAAAGCCTTACTTGGTAAACCTCAATAATCTTTTCGTGTTGTAATCAATGTGTTTTTTTAGTGAAATTGAAGTATTGGTAGAAGCAGGTCGAAGTTAACATGCAGATGTACGGACACTACGAATTCTTATTTCAAACATTACACAATTCCAACATGGCCTCAGAAAGACAGCGTCGTCACTGTCACAACGTTCGAACATACAAACCAGTCAGATGCCTGAGTTCTTCCCTGTTGGTAAAACTAATACAGAAATAAAAATGATATGCGTATGGCGACCTGCCTCATTCCTTCAGTCCGAGTCCACTGTTCCACTCGCTGTCAGATAGTTGTCTAGCTTGTGTATTATGGTTTTGTCGTCGTAAAGTTAACTGTACTTTTTGCTTAGTTTATCTTATTTTCCTTTGTACAAAAAACACATATGCCTACCTTAAAAGTTCAAAATTATACATCACTGCATTAAAACAAAAAGGTGGTCACAAATTGTAATGACAATCATTTAGAATAGGACTTACATGCATTTTTTTGCTACAAAGATACCTCTTGGCAGCTCCGTCAACATGGCTTATGTCAGTTGTAAATTGACTGATAAATGAGAGTTGATTGAGTTGAACAGGTGGAAGCCGATCACGACGTTGCTGGAAGGCGTAGGTGATAGGTTTTCGATCCTTGTAGACGGTGGAGTTTTGAGCTTCCAGCATGTGTTGGAAATGTTGAATACTACAGTAGATTGCATGAAGTTCGCGGTAGTAAGCTAGCCACTCAGTTTGTCGGCTGGGCAGCTTGTGCGAAAAGAATGCAAGAGGTTACCAATGCCGGAGGATTGTCCAGACTGGAGACACGCGGCAAAGGAGGTACTGGACGCGTCAGTGAATAACGCGAGTGGAGCTGAGATGTCAGGGTGGGCTAGGAGAGTTGCATGTGCCAGGCTCTCTCTGCAGGCGTCAAAAGCTTGCCTTAAGTCTGGCGTTTATATTTTTTGATTTCCACGTAGGTGAGCGATGGCGGCATATAGAGGAGCCTGGTGTGCTGCGGCGTTAGGCAGGAAACGACGATAGACGTTTACCATACCTAGGAACCGTCCTAAGGTAACAGGAATTCGAAGGGAGGGGGAATTCTTGGAGAGCAGCAATGCGATCAGGCAGCGGAGGTGTGCCCTCGGCAGAAATTTCATAAACCAGAAACTTAACAGAAGGGAGGTTAAATTCACTCTTCTGAATGTTGATGAGGATTCCGTGGGATGAGAGTCGTTGAAAAACAGTTCGAAGATGACCCTCGTGTGCTCCTCAGGTGACCGTGATGAGATGAGAATGTCGTCTACATATGAGAAACAGAAGTCCAATCCGGACAGGACACAGTCTATGAAACGTTGGAATGTCTGTCTGGCATTTCTGAGGCCGAATGTCAGTAAAAAAATGGAGTGGGAATCGCTGTCTTTGGGATGTCCTCTGGTTTGACAGGAATTTGGTTGTATGCTCGGACTAGATCAATGACGGAGAAAACTTTGCAACTTGAATGAATGAATGAATGAATGAATGAATGAATGAATGAAAACGTCTTTTATTTAGCCAGCGTTATTCAAAGTGCAATGCTTTGCTTTTCAATACAACTGTTGTCAAGTTATTAACTTATTAATAAATTATTCTTAGCTTCTGTTCTTAAATTATTATTAATATAATTCTTTCAAACCCCTTTTGAAAACTGCAAGGCTTGTCAATCTGAGGTCAATTGGAAGGGCATTGTAGCCTTGGGGCCCGAAGTATGAAAAAGCTTTTTTCCCAAGTTCTGTTTTGACCCTTGGCAAGTGTAACAAGCCTTCCTGCCGAGTGGAGCGAACGCTCACCTCAGACCTGAAAACCAGTTTCCTTCTTAGATATTTGGGACACTCCGTTAACAAAGTTTTATGAATAGTGAGATTTGTTTGGATGTCACAGCATTGTTTTACAGTCAAGATGTTTGCCTTTGACCTATACTCGCTGATATGATCTGACTTTTTTAGGTTGAAAACAAATCTCAGAGCACTATTCTGAAGTCTTGTGAGAATATTCATCTTTTCCTGAGTAAGGCTGTTAGCAAAAGAGGGAAGAGCATAATAAATAGATGGAAGGACTATAGCACGAACTATCTCAAGTTTGGTAGAAACTGGAAGAACAAACCTAAACCTATTAAACAATCTTAATTTAGCAACAACTGTTTTACAGATGTGTCTCACATGTTCAGAAAAATTGAGCATAGAGTCTAATTTGACACCAAGAAGTTTTAATGAATTACACACAGGTAAAGACTTATCATCCAGAAGAACTTCCCAATCACTATCCTTATTGCGTTGGTTTTGAACAGAGTAGTTTACGATTCTTAAAACCGAACACTTGTCAGGATTCAGCTGAAGACCGTGATCAACAGACCATTGATTCACCCTTCTCAAGTCGTCATTCATGCAAACGATTGCCTCCGGAAATTCAGCCAACGGGTAAGATAACACAAGATGCGAGTCGTCAGCATAAGAATGGACAGAACAGTGACCAAGTTGTGACTCAAGGTCGGCAGTGTATATCAGGAAGAGGATAGGGCCTAAGCAGCTGCCCTGAGGAACCCCGGATACTTTGGGCAAACAACTTGAAACCTGATCATTAACTCGAGTTTGTTGAGACCTATTATGGATGTAGGAAGAAAACCAGTCCACAGATTGATTATCAAAATGGTAAAATCTCAGTTTGGCCAACAGAAGATCGAAACTAACCGAATCGAATGCCTGTGAAAAGTCCAATCCAGCTACAATACTACCCCAATTTCTATCTCTAGCACCATCGTTTCATAACTTCTGAGGCTACTAGCAAAGTCTTGGATGTGACGGACAGGATATGTGTCTGGGATTGTCCGGGCGTTTAAGGCGCGATAATCGCCACAAGGACGCCAACCACTTGTCTTTTTGGGAACTGTGGAGTGGCGATAACCATGGACTATCGGACCGGCGGGCAGTTCCATCTTGTAGCATAGTTTCGAATCCTTGTTTTGCTATTCGTAGCTGATCAGGAGCGAGACGGCGTGGACACGATGAGACCGGTGGTCTGGGAGTTGTTCATATAAAATGGAGAGTAGAATGGCATAATTCTCTTGGGACTCCCGTGGGTCTGGTGAGCTCTGAAAATTCTGCTAAGATTTTAACGGACGGCTTTGGGGAAATGGCCTTGATGGTAAGTTGTCCCGTGTATCCTGTGCGGCACATTACTGATAGACCGGTTATTCCGTCTATGAGGCAATGTTTCTTGCAGTCAGGGAGAAAGTTTTTTTTAATAGCTTAAAAAATCAGCTCCTAATATGGGTTCCGTGACATCGGCAACTAGAAACGCCAAGGAAACGAGCGGCGAAGTCCGAGGTCGAGTTCAGAAGTGATAGTTCCGTAGGTCAAAATGTTGCTGTTATTCGTAGCAGTTAGACTGAACGTGGAAAAAGTTGCGTGGCGAGTCACAGCGTCGTGCATCAGTGCCAAAAGGACGATGGTACCAGCAGGTATGGGAGTCGTCAGTAGACTTGGGTATTGGGGTTGATGCTCGGGAATTACTACATCAGCGTGTTCGAGATCTACTACGTCGGCGATTGTCAAATTCGTCAAGATGCTGAGAGTGCTGACACTTGACGGGTAAGCTGCTCAATTTGAGCACTGAATTCGTTGGGGATTGGAGGTTGGGAGGCAGGCACCAATTTAGGGGTTGTGACGACATGAGGTGAAGAGATGGTAGCAATATGAGAAGGTGAATTTACCTCAAATACTTTGTCCGCTAGCTTAGCGATTGCATCAATGGCAAGGTTATGTTGAGTCGCAATTACCGTCTGTACTGCAGCAGGAAGACGTCCGCTCCACAAGGTCCGAAGGAGTTGATCGAGGACCGTCTCTGTATTAGGTACTAGGTTACGTAAATAACTTAAGAATTGTGAAGGCTTCTTATCGCCCATTTCGGCCTGTGTCAGCAGCTGATGGATCCTCTCTTCCCGCGAAGCGGCAATTCGTCTATCTAGCTTCGTCTTCAGCTTGGCGAACTTTCCTTCAGCCGAAGGATCCGTTATTATATCCTGGACTTCGGCGGCGTACCTCTGGTAAAGCTGGGAAATTACGTAGCGGAACTTGCTGCTGTCCGAAATAATGCTATGTAGTGCGAATTGGGCCTCGACCTGGGCTAACCATACTGTAGGATTTTCTGGCCAGAAGGAAGGTAGACGGAGAGAAACACGGCTAACTTGAGCAGCTTCGTCTTGCATTTGATATAGTTTTACAGGACTTTGTGGTCGTTGTGGTGTTGTTGCAACGGATTTGCTTCCTCTAGTCGCTGCTGGAGATTTCGTACTTGTTCATTCAATTAGTTTACCTGCGCCCTTAGATCCTCCTCTGATATTCCGAGTTCAGATCACATCGGGGTCCCCAAACTGAAGTGAAAATAATGTACAAATGGAAGTTAGGGAAGCTGTTTTATTTGCGTGTCAACAAGACTCCGAAATTAAACTTAGTAAACAATTTCATATAAAACATATGTTGTTAAAATATAAAGGTTGATGGTTTGGTCGCCACAAAGATAAGGGATTTTTGGAAGCACGAAATGCCCAAGAGATAACTTTGATGAAACAATCGAGAGAATCGCAGACCGTGAAATGCAACAGAGAGATTTTTTGGCCAGATATCTATCTATATACTTAATACAATAAGGGTTTTCTCTGTTATATCCCTTTTTCACTCGTCCTAGTTAACCGATTTTTACGATTGAGGTGTCATTTTGAACATAAAAAAAGGGAGTAAGTTTTTGTTCACGGCCTATACTATGGAGGAAAAAGGCTGCCATTTTGAATAATATTCTCTAGGGAGCCTTGTGGTTGGATTTTTGGGAATTTTGGATTTCTTAAATTTTACAATCGAATGCTCTTGGAAGATTTCATAAAAAAATATTATACTTAAAAATTCTTCAGGCTCTATACAATTTTTTTTTATTGGCTGGTCTTTTGATGATTTACTTTCTAATTTTTGTCACCTTCCAATATTTTAGTTAATAACATAAAAAGTCACCAGCAAAGATGTAAAAAAGTTGATATTATTTTGTTCTCTATGAAATTCCACAGTTTTTGGGAAAGTTGCAGTCAAAATACTTCAGAATTCAAAATTTAATAACCAATAAAAAATAAAATATTTTTGAGGCATTACATTTTTTGGAAGGATTTTATTTTCCAACTACTTTTTCTCAGCCATTTTTAAGATTTCAGTACTGAAAAGTAATGATATTTCTATAGCATTTCATGATCTATCCAACCGGTCAATTTTAGTTAACCAAACAATTTGAGGTACTTGTGTACTATACGGACCCCTCCTATTTTTCAATTAATTTAGTTTGGTAAAGGCCGAAATGGCATATATATACGAAAACTACTTAGCCTAACTTTATTTTTGATATGTCACACTCCCGAGTAAGTAAGTGAGTCCCCGAAACCAACGGCGTTCCCGAGCGCCATACAGTGCTACGCTGGCCAGTGCATGATTCATTGTTGCGGCGCACAGCTGTGGCCGGAGAGTCACCGCCAGACAGTCGGTGTTGTGGTCGTGTTGCGTCGGTGGTTATGTTAGGTTAGGTTATCATAAATATGTTAGTAGGACTTACCTCGTTTCGTTACGAATCAAACGATACCAGATGAGTCATACCTTCGCCCGCCAAATCCCCTCCGAGTAGGCCTATGTTAGGTTGTTGGCGGAGTGTGTGCATCACTTGTATACAGGATTTGGCGGGCTAAAGTATGACTTATCCGGTATCGTTTGATTTGTAACGAAACTAGGAAAATCCTACTAACATATTTATGATAACCTTGCCTAACATAACCCCCGCAGCGCGCTGTATAAGGGTGGCGAGCTATAATGAGTGACATCGTAGCTTTCTGGGACACCCTGAAGTAAAAGTATGTTGTTTTTTCCATATATTTGTTCACAATACACTAATTAGTGCATGGAACAAGCAACATAATACCTAGAAATCTTTCACTTCCTGAAACCAGCACCATACTTTGGGAATTGACTAAATACATATAAAAGAGTGAAAATCAGCCGGGAGGCAAGCTTAAAAATATTTACGTCACTGGTAGTGACGTCATCAATATGGCCGCTCAGCCAACTTAAAAATGTCACATATCTCGGAAACCACTCAACCGATTTTGACGTGAGACATCTTATTTGAAAGGTTTAATCATTATCTATAATAAAGGTTATTACACTTTCAGCGGTAAAATCAGCGGTTTTTGAGTAATTTGCAAAATATTAATTTTTTATAAATATTTGTATTATTACGTATTTAAATTAAAAATAACAATAAAATATCCCCGTTGCAGCAGACCTGCATACTCAGCGAAATTCGAGTGCTTAAATAAATCATTGAGACGGGGCCACGAATAAGTAAAATTTACGTAAATCCCAAAAAGAGAATACAACAATTTTCTCCATAAGAATAACATGGGAAATGAGTATGCAGGTTTGCTGCCAGGGGAATGTTAAATTGAGAGATTTTTTGCCATAATCCAGTAGATATCAACTATATGAAGTTATTCGCAAATTTTTAATCAAATATGTCGAGAAATAAGCGAGATATAGAATTTTTTTTATTTCCTATAAGGTTAACATTGGGACAACATACTGTGATAACCTTATAGGAAATAAAAACAATTCTATATCTTGCTTATTTCTCAACATATCTGAATGAAACTTTGTAAATGGCTTCATCTAGTTGATGTCTACTGGATTATGGCAAACAATCTCTCAATTTTATATTCCCCTGGCAGCAAACCTGCATACTCATTTCCCATGTTATTCTTATGGAGAAAATTGTTGTATTCTCATTTTGGGATTTACGTAAATTTTACTTATTCGTGGCCCCGTCTCAATGATTTATTTAAGCATTTGAAATTCGTTGAGTATGCAGGTCTGCTGCAACGGGGATATTTTATTATGAATTTTAATTTAAATACATCATAATAAAAATATTAATAAAAAAAATATTTTCCGAATTACTCAAAAACCGCTGATTTTACCGCTGAAAGTGTAATAACCTTTATTATAGATAATGATTAAACCTTTCAAATAAGATGTCTCACGTCAAAATCGGTTGAGTGGTTTCCGAGATATGTGACATTTTTAAGTTGGCTGAGCGGCCATATTGATGACGTCACTACCCGAGACGTAAATATTTTTAAGCTTGCCTCCCGGCTGATTTTCACTCTTTCACATGTACTTAGTCAAGTCCCAAAGTATGGTGCTGGTTTCAGGAAGTGAAAGATTTTTACACTTGTTCCACGCACTAAATGCTCAATAATATGTAGTATTTCTTTACCTAACCAAACTAAATTAGTGGGAAAATAGGTGGGGTCCGTATAGTACACAAGTACCCAATTTGAATTAAAAAGAAAAACAGGACAATAAAACATCTGAATGAGGTTATTTAGCAAACAAAGAAACTAATCACGAATTACACAACAAATAAAATCATAAAAACTATTTACATGATAAATTTAAAACTATTTAGAAAAATAATATCTAGTGCTGTGTACCATTCTGAAACTTGAAATCTTTTAACCTACTCGTCACTACTTGACATTTCACCCTCGCTTAAAGTATCAGAGTCAATGTCCTCTTGCAGGTTTACGACCAATCGTTCCATGTTTTCATCCCACAGTCCTTCTTTCTCAAAGTCCTCCTCTTGAAGTTTTCCCGCGTGTAGAATGCATTTCGCCCAATCCTCAGCAGTGACACTACTTAATACTCTTTCAAGAAGAGACCTGACATCTTTGATGTTAAATGTACCTCCCCTTTCACTTTTGCCCAAATTAGTTCAATAGGGTTGTATTGACAGTGATAAGGAGGTAGCCATGCCCCATCTGCCAGGCTAGTTCGTCCAGGTTGTACCTGCGAGGAAATCTGTGTTTATGCTGCCGCACGATGGTGAGGAGTTCAGCCACAGTGTGTGATGGGTTATGATCTATATGTTTGCTTGTCAGCCACTTCACTATATGTGCTTTCTTTGTCTTCAAGGTTGGTATTGGGTCAATGAGTTTTGAGTGATAGCTAGCATTGTCCATAACCACAATGCATCCTTCCTCTAAGCTCCGAAGTAAATCTGCGAACCATTCTTCAAAAACGTCAAAGTTAATCTCCTGGTGATAATCAAGTTTACACTTTGATTGAAATACAAGTTGAGCTCCTTCTATGAAACCGTGTTTTGCAGATCCGGCATGGCATACAATCAGACGTGACCCCTTGCCTACAGGGACACGTAAACCTCCGTCACCTAAAATAATAACGGATTAAATTTAATAAAATCGTATTTTTGTACTGATTATGATTTGTTATGATCAGGATTTGTTTGTTATGATTTGTTGTTTCTACATAACCTAAACACACCTTCGTGACAGACATTGTCCTGTCTTCTTTATGAATAATTTGTTTTAGTTTGAATAAATTAAATATCAAAATAGTCACATCAAAAACATAGCTTTTATTCTAAAGCTTTTTTAATATACAACATTGTTAATTTTGTTTTCTGGAGCAAAAATTATTTTTTCAGTGTTCCCACACGGGAACAGGCGACATACAATTGGCCATGTGAAAATCATGGACTTTCAAGGTTGTTTCCACAAACATTCAATGACTGTCCATTTAATTCGGACATTGCAAATGCAAGCTGCTGGAAATTGTTGCCGCTTAAAGTCAAAGGGCGTATCGCTTGGAATCATTTGGGTAAGTGGTAGGAATGAAGGGCTTTACCTTGTAGTTTTTTATGCGAAATCGTTGCCTCAAAATCATGTTGTTAATTATTTTTTTCACCATCAGCTGAGTGCCATTACAACAAATACGTACAGTTAGATTTTTTTAACTAGAAGCGGTCAAGACGAGGAGGAATATCTTTGGTGATGAACTTTTTTGTTTGTAATATAATCACATGTTTCTACCTGTCAAATATTGAGGTTACGTTTAATCAAAACAAACAATATTTTTATCCATTTCATACAATTGTTTATTTTTTTCGAATGTAAACAAAAGCATCAAAAGATAAACAGAAACACATGATTTTACCTTAAACAAAAGAAGTGCATTGCCAAAGATATTCCACCTCGTCTTAACAGCTTCTAGTTAAAAAAATCTAACACTAGTTAGTTAATGCTCCACAACGCAGTAATTACTGAACCGACTTTTAGCTGAATGGATATCCTTCATTATATTAGCTGATATCACATAATCCATTTCATTTGGTTTTATCTCTCAACCAACCAACTAAGGATGTGTGCGTGTTGCAATCCGCGTTTTTTCCATTCTACTGAATACATCCTACAATGCGTCTCGCCAAACATGCAATGCTTAACAATAAAATCCATAATATCGTCGTGGTAATATGACGATCAATGGGAGATTGGCCAGGAAATAATTCTTGTAGAATTTCTGACCAATTTGAATTGCACGTGAACGTAATAAACAAATCTGGTGTACCATAATGAAGTAAATCCAACTTAGCATCCTGAGCGTTCTCATGCGCATGTCGCGGTCTTCCGACGTATGTTGCTGGGAGAAAAGTCACTCTGCCGTCGTTAAATGCATTTCAATCAGTATTGGTAGCATCCCGAAGCTGTACGTATTCCACGGAACGGAGTTTTGCCTGGTTCAACTTGATATGCCAATGGTGTCAATTGTAGTTGGCCACTGGTGCAGTACATTACAGGGGCTTCATTTTCTAACCTAAAATCATTGCAACTGTTGACACACAATGTTCATTGAGCCAGTAGCAACTATTGGCAATAAACAAACTGTAATCTATCGTCACGTTATAATTGAACACAGCTCAATGGGGATTGAATGCAAGATCTCCTCGTTGATGGCTTAGATCAAATAAAGCACATTCATCTTAATTTCGAGACTCGTTTTGCTTGTCATTTTGACTTGCCCGAAAGTGTCCTACACTCATAGCACTGCGTTCTCTACGGCCCAGGTTGTTGCGTTGAGGGTAACGTGGCATTAATAATACTGAATCAATGTTATATTAAACTTAAAATATAGTCATAATTTTGGTGAACTATGAACTCAAACACTTCTCAACCTCTCTCGTCAAATAAAAAAACTGCAGTTTTTCACACTCTCATACAAGGCTTGCAAAATTATCTTCATTTCTGAACATCCCAAAAGACTAGTTAGATAAAAAGGTAGATTCTCGTGTCATGTAATCAGAATTCTTCAGATTCAAAAAGTAACTTTTGATTAGACCTTTTAATTTCACAAAATCCTTGAACTACAAAAGTAAATAATCCAAGTGTAAATAAATAAACACATATTTCAAATTCACATTTGTTTACATGTCAACTATGGTTATGATTTGAATTAGTTCTCAAGTTACTCCATCAGAATGCATACATGGTCAAGTAACTTTAAAGGCCAGTGGGAGAGAGCCCCTGGGTCGAATTTAAAATTTTATTTCACACATATCTTGTCCTGTAATAGTTCACAAACATTTACATTTAAATTTCATAAATGAACACCCATATAAATAAACAAACACACAGCTTAATAATTATTTGTATATAATATGTCAACCTAGTATATCACTCAGTTAATATAAATTATTTGATAATGTTATTTTCCTAAAATCATTCATTAATTTATTACCATCTACCATAAAAATTTTAGATAAGTTAAGTTAGATCAGCTGTATTCATAATTTAATATAATTTATATTTATGGGTCAGGGAACGCTATCTCAAATTATCTATTTTATATAGCATGTTTTTCAAAATTTGATCTCTAATAATTCAGTGAAGTGTTTACCAAAGACCAAGTTAGTGAACCATGTGTTACATTGTTAAAGTGAAAAGTGGAACCATTGTAAAGGACTCCAGCTTCTATTCCAGAGAGAGATGGCCAAGTGTTAACTTCATTGTACCTGGACCTCGTTCCAATTTTAAATTTCATCCCCCTTAATTAGTAGATTTTTTTTTTGGTTAGCCAGCGGTAAACCTGATCTTAGTTGATTCCCCTTTAAGTGGCCAAATTTATCTATCTGAAGAAAAGATCAGGGTGAAGAGATAAACTCTTGGTAAGACCAATCCAAAATTTACTTCACCAACCATTGTTGAAGAGGAACAGACTTTCAAACAAAGACTTGATTTAATTAAATATAAAAAGAGATCAGAATTGGCAATTTATATTATTATCAAAATTATTTATTCTATTTAAAAGTATTTATGATTGTGATATTCAAACAAATTAATTTTTCAATGTCATGCCCGCACGATTCCCAGAACCCTATGTGAAGAGATCATGCTTCTCAAGAACTGAGCTAATGCCCTTAAATTGTACCATATTAATCCAATTAGCATAAGTAATTTTATCTAACCCCATCCACTGTAATAATCCTTGTACGTCCCCCTAGAGTTCAATTTTGATATTCATATTTATTGTTATTGTTGAATAAATAATAGTTTTGTAACAGATTACCATTCTTTTATTTCAAATTTAAATATTAAATAGGCTAGTATCACACTAATTATAATGACACCATCTTGAACAATAATAATTAATTAGAATTAAGAAGAAAATATAAGAGTCACCTACCTGTACTTATAATTAAAGATATTTATTTATTTATTTATATTTACAAACCAAAAAGGCTGAGTTGTAATTGGCGCCGCAACGTAAGGGCATTGACAATGAAAAGTTAATGATCGCAGACATTATTTGAGATAGCAAGAAGATAATTTTGTAGGAGATAGCCTAGATTAAGACTCATCTCACCTCATTTAGATATAAGTATAATATCCAATTTATTGTATAATAATCCTAATTGCGTGCTTACTACCTCAATATGGGCGACGAACATAAATACCATTTAAGATCAACCGACAAACCTAAAGTTTCAACGACGCAGTCCGAGCAGACAAGTTTTGTTTTATTCGGCAATAACACGGAACCAATAAATGTACACCGCGAATCGGACAGTGACCCGTCAGTGAACAAAGAAAACATTGTTTCGGTAGGCGACTCAAATAATTCCGACAACGCGAGTGATTCTAATAATGAGACAACAATTTCGGCCGTGAGTGAAATGTCAGAACGTTCCGCCATTTTGTCCCAGCCGGCGTCTCCCACTTCAACACCAACGCCAACCTCAATCAGTGCTACCACTACTTCCGCGGCGATTTCCCCCGCTACATCGTCATTGAGCGAAATATACCGAACGGAACAACCAATCAGAACGCTAGTTTCTTTGACGAGCGACACAAGTACCGTCCCTCCTGTGCTGATTCCAGACCATACTCGTACTGAATCAGCTGTCGACAGTGTCGACCCACTCGTACAAATAGCAGCGGCGATCAATGCACTTAGAACCGACATGAATGAAATTAAATCGAGCAATGCTGCGATTAAAACTGACATGAATGCGCTTAAAACCGAGTTAAGAAATGAAATTAAAGCCGATATGAACGCAATCAAATCTGATATTAAAATACAACATGCAAACTTAAGATCTGAATTTCAAAATCACTCTGCCCGGGTCGAAAATCAAATTCAGCAAATTCACAATGAACAGTCAAATCTTAAAACTGACATAAATCAACTTAAAATTCTTCAGGAAAATTTGGCTAAGGAAGTCGATCAAATTGATACTAAATTAGAACAAGGGGAATACAAAATCAGAGAAAATTTAATACAAGACCTCATTCAACATAAACAGGAGGTTAGTCAAATCATCGTATCAGAAAATTGTAAAACCCAATTAAAAATCACTGAACAAATTAAACAGATTCAATTAGAGACACACAGGGAGGTAGAAAACATTTGTAAGGAAAATTATACACAAATCAAAGAACAAGTAACAGCTGAAATCAACCAAGTCAAATTAGAACTGAACCCAAACATTAAATCCAATGAATACCAAATTGCGAAATTGGCTGAGTCCGTGGAGGCGTGTCATAAGAAAATATTAGAAATACCTACTACACCCAACATTCAAACAACACAAGCGCCCGTCCCTATTAATATTGTGTGTAACGGCAGATCGACATTAACACCGGAAATGACCCACCCAAAATTTAATGGAAAGACACATAATTCCCAGGAATTTCTAAACAAACTTAAGAAATATTATGAGAAAAACCTACAGTTAAATCCAGAAAATAATAGTGCGGAAAGCCTAGTTGATCTCATTGAAATGTGCCTAGAAGGACATGCCTCAAAGTGGTTCAATTTAATCAAAACTGATATTCACACATGGGATGATTTTCAACATATGTTTGAATCGAAATATTGGAACCGAGATATCCAAAGAGGCGTCAAACAACGGATCGAAAATGAACGATATCGGCCAAATGGTTATCTGAACCGATCAGAGTATTTTATAGAGCGGGTGTTGACCCTTAAATCGCTAAACCCTCCCCTGGACGAAAAAGAAATCCTCGATTGCCTATCAAACCACTTTGGAGACATAATCCAAGATGCCTATAGAGTTCAAAATATTCAGACGGTCTGCGATTTTGAAGCTCTACTCCAGAGAGAAGATCTGCGAGAACAAGCAAGGTCACCTAACCATCAAAGGAACGAAAACCATAAACATAAAAAGGAAAATACACCTGAGGAAAATCATGTAAATAGAAACCACCACCAACACGGTAGAAAAGGTCATAACCAACACTACAATGAAAGAAACACGGACAATCGAGCGTACACACCTAAGTACCACCCGTACAATCGGAGACATGAGAATCACCTCCACCACGATAATCGGTACCAAAGAGACGACCGACGCCATCGATTTGGAAACGATTACCGTGACCTAAGACAGTTTCCCAATCTACCATCAAACCAACCGCCGTCTGAAGAGAGAAGACCACTGCCTAGATACCACCCGACACAAGAACAAAACCAGGTGTGCGCTGCCATTATTGAGGAGAACGCAAACCTAGTGCCAGAGGAAAATAATCAGGATTTAAACTGAGAGGCACTGATGATGGTGGTGACCTCATTCTCCATGTAAATAGCTCAAATCAGAAGAACACATCTTCAGTGCAAAATAAGAAAGAAGTCGGACATAAGAGGTCAATTGAAATTGTAAATAATGTAAATAACATGCATAATGAATCAGATACCAATAGTTTAACTTTGAGCAATATTTATTGTGATCGGGAGTTTTTATTTGAAGAAGAAACAGAACAAAATACTCATACGACTATATCGCAAAAATGCCCCGAAATAAGAATAAAGATCAAAAGCAAAGAAGTTACAGCTCTCATTGATACAGGTTCTAACATTACATGTCTAGCAGAAGATTGGTACATATCAAATCGGAGTGAATTAGGAAAAATAGAAGAATTACCAGTAAATAATATGCACATTAGAACAGCAACCAATGAAAAATCCCGGAAAATTTCAAAAATCGTAATGATTCCTATTACCATTGGTCAACAAACTATATTAACACAAATGCTCGTAGTACCAAAACTAATACAATCAGTAATTATCGGGATAGATACACTTAGTGCCTGGAAGATGAAGATAAATTTTGAAAAGGGTGAAATGCATATGAATATTAATGATACAGATTTAGTAATTCAATTCAATAACACAAATCGAGCTGGAATTTTATGCCATATAATCACTAATGATAAAAATGTGGATAATTTAGAAGATTACTGCTGCAATGAAGATCCATACGAAGAGTGTTATTATATTGAAGAAACAAACCCCAGAACATCATGTGAATTATCCCCTGAAATAATTACAGAATCCCTCAAAAATAATTTAAATCTAAATAGTATTCAAAAACAACAATTAACTGATTTGTTATTGGACTTTCAAGATGTATTCTCCGACCAACCTGGGTTATGTAACAAATACCAGCATGTATTAAGAGTCGAAAATCCTCAAAATTTTAAATGTCATACTTACCCAGTACCATTAGCACACCAAGACGCAGTCATGCGAGAAATAAGGGAAATGGAACGCCTAGGGATCATAGAGCGAAGCAACAGCACTTTTATAAACCCAATTATCCCGGTCGTCAAGAAAACTGGTGAAATAAGACTTTGTTTGGATGCTAGAAAAGCGAACGAAATTATTATTCCAGATTACGAATGTAATAGAAGTGTCAATGAATTATTAGCAAAATGTCAAGGTGCAAAATTTATCAGTAGTATCGATCTAACTTCATCATATTGGCAAGTTCCACTATCTGAAGAATCGAGAAAATACACAGCATTCCAGTTCCGAGGAAAGACCTACCACTACAAAGTTACACCATTTGGAATCAACACATCTCAGGCAGCATTAGTAAGGGCATTGGACAAAGTTTTCGATGAGGAAGTAGAAAAATTCACCTTAATTTATGTAGACGACATTTGTATAGTTTCACCCGACTTCCAAACACACTTAAAACATTTGAGGTATATTTTCAATAAATTAGCTGAAGCAAATATGACGATAAAGTTTTTAAAATCAAAATTTTGTCAAAGTTCAGTTCCGTTCTTGGGGTACACATTAACAGAAACCGGTTTGGAAATGGACCAGGAGCGGGTCAAACCAATCCTCGATTTCCCCACACCTAAAAATAGGACACAGTTAAAATCATTTTTGGGATGCATTAACTATTATAATAAATTTATTGACAAGTATTCAGAAACAATCCAACCCTTACTACGCCTCACCTCAAAGAAACAAAAATTTATCTGGACCGAAGAAGATGATAAAACTTTTCAAAGAGTTAAGAACCTATTTCTAAAAATGAATGTTCTTCACCATCCAGACCATACGAAGCCCTTCTACCTACAAACGGATGCATCAGATTTTTCGATAGGCGGACATTTATTTCAATACCGAGATAATGGAGACAAAGCAGCAATTATGTTTTTATCACGGACACTGCAGCCAGCAGAGCAAAGATATACGACCACTGAAAAAGAATTACTCGCCATCATCTATTGTTTACAGAAAACACGGTATATAATATTGGGCTCAAAATTAAACATCATAACTGACCATCATGCATTAACATTTCTAAAAACCTGTAAACTCTTGAATAATAGATTAACAAGGTGGGCATTGGCGATTCAAGAGTACAATTTCACGATCCATCACTGTAAAGGAGCCGATAATTCGACAGCCGACGCCCTGAGCAGAATAAGTTACCCAGTTGAAGAGAACCAGGAAACATCTCAGAGAGAATTAATTATCAATTATATTAGAAGAATTCCAGACCCTAGACTACAAGAAGATCTCCGAAACATTGGGAAATTACAGTCACAAGATCCCCGCCTTCAAGAGATTCGTCAAATATTATTAATACCCCAAGATACACCTGAACACACAAAAATCAAACAATCATATAAATTACACCAGGAAATACTATACCAAAAACACCTTAATAAATGGCTCATAGTAGTACCAGAAACCATCATAAATCGCCTTATTTGGGAGTGTCATTGCTACTACCTCCATTGCGGGTCTAAGAAATGTTTTGATTTACTCAGAGAATGTTTCATTTTCAAGAACATGAATCGAAGAATCCGGCAATACCTGGCATCCTGTGACTCGTGCCAACGGTGCAAAAATGATACTCATCCACCAAGAGGTTTCGCTCAAGGTATCAGTTGTAATCAGAAGAACGAACAGTTAGCTATCGACATTATAGGTCCTTTGCCGCCTGGCCGAGGAAATGTGAAATTCATGTTAATTGTCCTGGACATTTTCACTAAATTTATCAAATTATACCCAATGCAGCGTGCCACCACACAAACCATACTAAATAAATTGTTTAACCAACACTTTATAGAACATGGAATACCCCAGAGGATCCAAAGTGATAACGGTACGCAATTTAAGAGCCACAAATGGATAAGAAAGTTAGAAGAAAACAATATTATTCCAATATTTAACCCTGTGTACCATCCCCAATTTAATATGGCCGAAAGACCTATTAAAGAAGTGAAGCGCTGCTTAAGAACATACTGCTCAAGACAACACAGAAAATGGGCTCAGTGTATAACAGAAATTAATGAATACTTGAACGAAATTCCTCACGAAACTACAGGATTCAGTCCGAATGAACTACAGTTAGGAAGAAAAGATTTCAGGTTCTGGGAACGATATGTGGAAAACCCATTTTCAGAAGATGTCCCACTAGAACAGAAGATATTCCTCGCCTCCCAACGGATCCGAGAAAAGAAGGGAACACGAGCAAGAAGAGCTAACCGCGGTGTATTACCAACATTATTCAATTTAAACGATTTGGTATTGGTCAAAAATCATCAACTATCAAATGCAGCATTTGGAGAAACAGCCAAACTATTCGCCATATACGAAGGACCGTACCGCATCTCAAGTATCCTGGGACATTCGACTTATTTTGTACAAAAGTTAAATGAAGAACAAGAGTTTGGACCCTACCATGTAACTGCTCTTAGAAAATATATAACGCCAAACCGAGATCAACAATAAATACAGTGTAAATAGTGTTATTAACAGTTATATAAACATTTGGACAATACACGGACAACTAATTAAAAGTTGTAGATTAATTTGTTTATTTATGGATTGAGGGGATAAAAGACTCCAGTAAATATAAACAATAGTGTAATAAATGTTGAACAGTGAAACAAAATTTGAAATAAGTGAAGTGCGCGTGGACAGTATTAGGACCTGAAGTTATGATTGTAAATATTAGGTCATATAATCCATTTAGTTTTAAGAAATCATCATTTTAAATTATAAATAAATATTTTATCATTTAGTATAGTTTTG
This sequence comes from Flexamia atlantica, assembly GCA_035578135.1. Taxonomy (NCBI): domain Eukaryota; kingdom Metazoa; phylum Arthropoda; class Insecta; order Hemiptera; family Cicadellidae; genus Flexamia; species Flexamia atlantica. The sequence goes on from JAQJVK010000001.1 coordinate 216,105,949, forward strand.
TAAATATTTGTTCCTATTATTATCGAGTTTTCATTAATTTCAATTCTTTAAATTAATTCAACTCTGAGGGGATATTGTAATAGTTCACAAACATTTACATTTAAATTTCATAAATGAACACCCATATAAATAAACAAACACACAGCTTAATAATTATTTGTATATAATATGTCAACCTAGTATATCACTCAGTTAATATAAATTATTTGATAATGTTATTTTCCTAAAATCATTCATTAATTTATTACCATCTACCATAAAAATTTTAGATAAGTTAAGTTAGATCAGCTGTATTCATAATTTAATATAATTTATATTTATGGGTCAGGGAACGCTATCTCAAATTATCTATTTTATATAGCATGTTTTTCAAAATTTGATCTCTAATAATTCAGTGAAGTGTTTACCAAAGACCAAGTTAGTGAACCATGTGTTACATTGTTAAAGTGAAAAGTGGAACCATTGTAAAGGACTCCAGCTTCTATTCCAGAGAGAGATGGCCAAGTGTTAACTTCATTGTACCTGGACCTCGTTCCAATTTTAAATTTCATCCCCCTTAATTAGTAGATTTTTTTTTTGGTTAGCCAGCGGTAAACCTGATCTTAGTTGATTCCCCTTTAAGTGGCCAAATTTATCTATCTGAAGAAAAGATCAGGGTGAAGAGATAAACTCTTGGTAAGACCAATCCAAAATTTACTTCACCAACCATTGTTGAAGAGGAACAGACTTTCAAACAAAGACTTGATTTAATTAAATATAAAAAGAGATCAGAATTGGCAATTTATATTATTATCAAAATTATTTATTCTATTTAAAAGTATTTATGATTGTGATATTCAAACAAATTAATTTTTCAATGTCATGCCCGCACGATTCCCAGAACCCTATGTGAAGAGATCATGCTTCTCAAGAACTGAGCTAATGCCCTTAAATTGTACCATATTAATCCAATTAGCATAAGTAATTTTATCTAACCCCATCCACTGTAATAATCCTTGTACGTCCCCCTAGAGTTCAATTTTGATATTCATATTTATTGTTATTGTTGAATAAATAATAGTTTTGTAACAGATTACCATTCTTTTATTTCAAATTTAAATATTAAATAGGCTAGTATCACACTAATTATAATGACACCATCTTGAACAATAATAATTAATTAGAATTAAGAAGAAAATATAAGAGTCACCTACCTGTACTTATAATTAAAGATATTTATTTATTTATTTATATTTACAAACCAAAAAGGCTGAGTTGTAGTCCTTAAAAATACAAAAAAAAAACAAAAAAAGAATTATCCAATTTGGTGCACAAATAAAATAGTTATTGAAATTGAAAGAAATAGAAATGTTTTTATTTATACAGGTAAGATTAACATTGGAACAACGTACTGTGTTTACCACTGATCGAATTGATTTTTATTTATATAGATTATTTTAAGTGTTATTGTTGGTTGAAGTGTTTCCTTCTTTGAACATAAAATGCTGTAAAACTAGAAGGGAAAAATGCCTTAATTGGTCAATTAATTAGTTGTTTTTTATACGAAAAATAAATAAAAATAAGCTTATCTTTTCAACTATTTGAAGTGAGTTTTAGAAAAATCTTTTTTATTGTTAGTCTATATATGGCATGGCCACTTGCTGCAATTTGGCACTTCATGAAGTGTCCAGCGCATCACGGGCATTTCATGAAGTTCCCAACTGATTACATGGATTAGATTTTTTGCGAACATGTGATAAATTAAATTGTTTTGAAAATCAACTATTGACTACTGTAATTAAAATCTACTGCATGTATTTTTTTATTTTTTTACCTTCAGAGTTTTGCCAGACGAATGTCTTGTGATGGTTTTGGTTGACCCATGTCTCGTCTAAGTAAATGATTGGGCGTGGGTTTTCTTCTTTTCTGAAGTCGTGCATTTTTCTCAAAAACGTAACACGGGAAGCAACAACATCGCTACGTTCCATCAGAAATTTACAGCCATCATTAAATCATACATATGGTTTTCAAAATTTTCCAGACGGATCCAATGCTTCCACCAAAGCCAATCTTGTCTACGAATTGGGATTTCAATTTTGTGCAAGTCGGATACTCCCCCCTTTCATAAAACTCCAAAATTGTTCGCCGCACTACGTCCTTGTCGAACTGATCAAGGTCAGTGATCCACCTCTTGTGCCCTGTTTTTCTTTTAGGGGAGGAAAACTCAACTTTGTCTGGAATTACAAGAGTGCCACCATCACTTATGTCGGCATGAATTCCTTGGTTCTTATTTTCTTCTCCCGTCACTCTTTGAACAGTTCAGAAAGAAACGCAGCATGCCTCAGCCGTCGCTTTCTGTGTTTGGTGGAACACTTCCCACACTGCCAAAGTCGGCACAATTGTGACAACGCTAGAGCTCGTAGCCAAATTAACAAAAGAGGTTAAACACAACAAAAACAATAATCGACAACGCTTTTATACAAACAAAACAATGACATCTGATACATAATTTGAATCAATCAGGTGATTAACGTTGAGAGGTGGTAGTGGAGGGGGAAATAAACAAACCCATTTATTTCCCCTTTCCCGACCGCCTACTAATTTTGAATGAACTTTAGTCTCAGACCAACACATGGTAAATTAAGATAATATAGGTTCTGTGTTTGAAGGAACCTTTTTACTCATTTTGGCTTAAAGAACAAAAACTTTGGTGAAATGTTCAGGGACACAAAAAAAACACATGAATTCCAATTTTCAGCTGATGTTTTCTGCGTACTTCTGCTAGGTTTCTGGATCCATATTATAAATGTCACATCTATTATGTAAATAAACAAAAGATAAATAATGTAAACAAAGAGTCCCAACAATTTGACCTGTGCTAGAGTTCAATCATTGAAATTGTTTTTAAATGCTAGTGGAAAAGTAATGTTCTCTCTAAACTCTAAACACTAAATAAAAATCAAACAACTCTTAAATGTAAGTTGAAGTATCGTCTGTGAAATAGTTGTGTACTTTAGGAAAAGTTAGAATCTACGAAAGCAGTAATTTGTGAGTACAGAGGATTACCAAATGGCCACTCAGCCATATAGAGATATTGAAAATTAATCTCTATCATTTCACTAGATTATTAAGCAATTTGCTCTTGCTTTTAACAATTGCTACAATGTTATATATAGATAACCGGCAGGATGCTGGCCGTAGATGCCACTGACGACACGATATTGTCCTTAGCTCATGGTGTGGGGCCCACTGACTACATGGTCTTATCCTCAGCTCAGCTAATGTGGCAGCCTCTGAAGACATGGTCTTTTCCTAAGCTATATTATAATGTTGTGGGAGTCAATAACAACATGGTCTTGTCCTCAGCTAATTGTGGGGGCCAGTGACTACATGGTCTTGTCCTCAGCTAATTGTGGTGGCCACTGACTACTGACTACATGGTATTGTCCTCAGCTAAAGTGGCAGCCAGTGAAGATGTGGTCTGTCCTAAGTTAATGTTGTGGCAGCCACTGACGACATGGTCTTGTTCTCAGCTAATAATATGGTGGTCATTGTTATTATATCTCAGCTAATGTTCTGGTAACAACTGGCAACATGGCCTTTTTCCCAGATAACGTTGTGGTGTGTTCACAGAGGAGTAGTGGCTATTAAAGGTGGGATGCCGACCCTAAGGTTATTCGGCCACAAGTGGCTGGTGGGCACTGATGACTTTGTCATCCCATGCACTGTTGAGCTCTTCCTCAGAGTCATATGGTGAGTGCCAACTGTTAATCATATATTTAATTTCGTAAGGCGATTCTTTGCGTCAAAATTGTGGGCGTCAGGCAAGTCGTAGAAATATGGAAGAGGGCTCAAATTAAAGGTCTCTTTTCCATGATGGCGGGAAAAATAATGAACTTGCTCGAAATTCACCAGAAAACAAGAAATAACGTAAAATATCTGCCATTTAAAAAGCATTGGGATCTAAAAACATCTGCTTTGTTTACATAAAACATGTGATGCTGATACATGATTGAAACCATGTGGTAGGCTAGATATCAATATAAGGTAGATTCAGTTTGCTATAAAGGTATTTTGTACTATAATTAATTAGGATTGTTTTAATTTTCCCTCATTAGGGGCTTTTAGCCTCTTCAAGCCACTAGTTCTTTATAACTTATAGAGTGTGTTTTAAATAAACCCCAACCCTGCTTTTTAAATCCCTGACCACCCCACACATTACTGATGAGCACCAAATGTTACTCCACTTGCCCAGTTTCTCCCAACAAATTGAACCAATATTTTACAAGCATAGGAGCAGGCATTGATACCAATAAAGAAAAATTTTCCTTTTATGAAAGAAATCATTTTGAAACTGTGAGGGGAGGTTTTAGATTTAGTTCAGTCAACAAAAAAAAGTTCATGGAAACAATGAATGAGACAACCTCCTAAGCAACACTGGTATTGATGGCCTATAAATTGACATGATAAATACTATTAGTCCATTTTGTCTTGAAGCAATAACACCTATAATTAACACAAGTAGCTGCTGATGGTAGGGGCTTAAATGCAAATGCTGAATTTAATGTCTCCTTCACACTCACAAATCAGTAAAAGTTTGGCGGATTTAAACATTTCAAGTGTAATATTAAAGATATTTTGACCTTTGCTAGTACGTATCAGAATTTTAAAAAGGGCCTTTCTTCAGTATAGTAAAGGGCTGAATTTTTTAGAACAGTGGCGCTATTCGACGATCTTGAAAAAAATCAGTTTGGTTCGTTTTTAAGTAAACAAATGGACATAGTTTGAAGAAGTTCTTAAGGTTAAGATTGCAGCACTTAATTTATTGCCCAAGGAAAGTCGACTTATCAGCACAAACATAAGAAGAAATGCCGTATGTTCAGCAGCAGTTCTTATGGATACGACACTTTTGCCAAATTACCATGTCCGGGTTACTTTAGACATTCGTTTCTCTTTAAAAGTTTAGCTTAATGAGGTAGAGATATAATTTTACTAGGAAAGAACAAACAGTAGGTATAATTTTTAACCAGGGTCAATTTCATCATTTTTTTACATTTAACGGGAAGGGGGGGTCCAGACCCCATGGACCACCCCCCCCCCTGCCCTTGGTTACTAACCTTATAACTTTGATTGTACTCTTATACTTTTATATAGTGCTATTAGAAATGTCTCTGTTTTAGGGTCTCCTTCATAGGCTACATCATATGTCGGTGGTATGATTTCACAGATAAGTGTAAATCGGAGGCTGATTTTATAAAGGGGAATGAGGGTTATTTTGTAAAGGTATATCTCATAGGTTTGTTGGTCATTCTCCTCATCAACATAATTCTACTGATCGCCATCATCAACCGCAGTTCGCAGGGAAGCATCTGTGAAGTCCATAAGAGAAAGGCTGTGCCCTACTTGCTTTATTGCAAGTAAGTATATAATATTATAACTATATCCTATGGATCATTTGCATTTTTTGTCCTTTGCAAAAATAAGAAAGATGCGTTTCCAAAATCTTATCAACACTTTCAGAAATGGTAATATTTGAAGAATATATTTAATGAACAACCAAAAACTAGCCATTATATTGAGAGTACAAGTATTCATAAATAAAAGTTCACATGATTATTGATTTTTTAACACCTAGATATTCAGTAAAATCCAGCATATCAACGCATAGAAAAGTTACTTGCTTTACTCGAAACTGAGCAACAGCTCTGTGACACTGAGTACTATACAAAATACTTGATCACTAGAGTTAAATCAAACAATTTCAGGATAAATATACAGTATATAGTAATTTTCCATAAGTTAACAATAATCCAAATTACTATTTTTGTGTATTCAAAGAAAGATAATAAAAGGAATTGGGAAAACAAAAACGGCAAATTTTGTTAATGGTAGAGGTATTTGATTAGGTATAGTTATAAATAACTGAAATAAGCTTTTTTGTGAGTTAATATGTTGTTACACATTTTATCAAAAGTTTATCTATTAGGTAGAGGCTCTTTCTGAAAGGTAAATATTTTTATACACTACAAACGGAGACAAATCAATGGGACTCATAATCTATGATGAAAATTTCCAGAATCTTAAAATATTATGCTAAGGGTGAGAGTTGCCAAAAGTCACAGGACTAAAGGACAGTTGACTCCCTCTTATCCAAACCCCTCAGGACCAAGGCCTGTCTGGATAATAGTTTTTCTGGTTAAACCAATGTTCCCAAAAACTTGTTAAATTTTTTAAGATCTACCATACTGTAAGAGCCAACAGTAATTACTTAGAAAAAATAGTTAACGCAATAGTAAAAATTATTTGGTGATAATTAATGTGAACACAAAACACAGGAAATATATGATTAAGCTTTATTCAACAAACCAACAAATATTAAAATTTGTGTAATATATTATTTCTCAAATATTTCTTGCGAGAATTGTTGATACAGTACTGTCCATTTCCTGTTAGTGAAGTCCAACTGAACATAAAATGTTAATAAACAGCGTTAATTAAAAGCATCCTGTTAAAAATCTGTCATTTCCGCGGGGTTTATTCTGGTAAAAGGTGTCCGGATAAGAGAGAGGCTGCTGTTATAGAAATATTATACTTAGAAAAAAGATGTTTGTTTATTAAACTGTACTAAATCTGGTTTGTATTGACAACTTGAGTAAAAATTGGAAAACTAAAATGTATACCATAATTAAGACAATAAATCCTTTGAATAAGGAAATATTTTAAAATCCTAATTTTAGGCTACAGTGGACTCTCTCTCTTTTGGAATTGGGTGGTCCGGACATCGGATGGTTCGGACATGTTCTCAGAAATCAGTCGTTGCCAAAATTTGTCCTTGGACACAGCAAATCAAATCAAATCAAAATGTCTTTATTTGTACAAGTTAGGAAGTACAGAATGGTGTCAATAAATATTATATTCTTAATCTAGCTGACCCGACAGACATTGTCCTGTCTTCTTTATGAATAATTTGTTTTAGTTTGAATAAATATCAAAATAGTCACATCAACAAAATAGCTTTTATTCTAAAGCTTTTTTAATATACAACATTGTTATTTTTGTTTTATGGTTAACAATAAAATCCATGAGTAACTTTGATTTTCTTTAAAAACTCTTGTGGTGATATGGCGATCAATGGGAGATTGGCCAGGAAATGATTCTTGTAGGATTTCTGACCAATTTGAATTGCACGTGAACGTAATAAACAAATCTGGTGTACCATAATGACGTACATCCAACTTAGCATCCTGAGCGTACTCATGCGCATATGTCGCGGACTTCCGACGTATGTTGCTGGGAGAATAGTCACTCTGCCATCATCAAATGCATTTCCATCAGTATTGGTAGCATCCCGAAGATGTACGTATTCCAAGGAATGGAGTTTTGCCTGGTTGAACTTGATATGCCAATGGTGTCAATTGTAGTTGGCCACTGGTGCAGTACATTACAGGGGCTTCATTTTTAAACCTAAAATCATTGCAACTGTTGACACACAACGTTCATTGAGCCAATAGCAACTATTGGCAATAAACTGTAATCGATTGTCACGTTATAATTAATTAAACACACCTCAATGGGGATTGCATGCAAGATCTCCTCGTTGATGGTTTAGATTAAATATAAAGCACATTCATCTTCATTTTGAGACTCGTTTTGCTTGTCATTTTGACTTGCCCGAAAGTGTCCTACAATCACAGCACTGCGTTCTCTACGGCCCAGGTTGTTGTGTCGAGGGTAACGTGGTGGCATTTTCAAGAATCAGAATAATACTTAATCAATGTTATATTAAACTTAAAATATAGTCATGATTTTGGTGAACTGTGAACTCAAACACTTCTCAACCTCTCTGGTCAAATAAAAAACTGCAGTTTTTCACACATTCATATAAGGATTGCAATATTAATTTTTCCAAAACCAAACAAAACTATGAGGGTTCATCTTCATTTCTGAACATCCTAAAAGATTAGTTAGATAAAAAGGTAGATTCACGTGTCATGTAATCAGAATTCTTCAGATACAAAAAGTAACTTTTAATTAGATCTTTTAATTTCACAAAATCCTTGAACTACAAAAGTAAATAATCCAAGTAGTCCAGTCAATTTACGCGATTACCTCAAAAAAACTGCAAGAAAACGTTTTTTGATGGAATTCTACTTAAAAAAATATGAATTTTAAGATATCCAAAGTTTACCAAAATCGGACCATGGGAACCTCACTAAAATCACGTTTCAAAATGGCGGCTTTTCCCACCATACAAAAATTTTTGAAAAAATACATTCAACTGCATTTTGAATCAATGTTTTTTGAGATATTGACTTTGGACGGCCACCAATCATCGGTGGGTAATTGGTTCTAAATTTTGACAGAGTTTAAATTATCGGCCGCCATCTTGGATCTGCCATATTGGATAAAATTTTTTTTTCATATGTAAAGATGTGTTGTGACGCATCATTATGGACTAGATTTTTACCCTGAACACAACGCTGAAATCCGTTTTTGAAAATATGCATTCGTTAAAAAGAGATATGCTCAAATAAAAATTCATCCCTATACATTTCTTATGGATGTTAATTTTTTAAAAGATTTTTCAAGAATTATCTCTTATATCTCCGGTTCTAATTAATAGTCGAGGAAAAATAGGGTTTTACCCTGAAAAATTCCTATAAGGGAGATTTCTGTGTTTTTCTGTCATATTTTATGTGCTGATTAATATACTAAAAGTTTACCAAAATTTGACCACCGGAAATGCCCCATTTTCAAGATGGCGTCCAAGAAGGTGACAATAGCATTAAATATATAGGAAACAAATGCCATAGGTGTTGTATAAATGAGTCTGGTGTCATAATACCACTGCCGATAATTGAAGGGCACTGATGAACTTCAGTTTTTATAGGTTAAAAAAAATCGGCCGCCACCTTGGATCCGCCATATTGGATGAAGTAATTATTTTCAAATGTAAACAGTGTTGTGACACATCATTTCAAACTAGATTTTCAAGCTGTTTACAATGCCGAAATCCGTTTTTGAAAATCTTGACTCGTTTTCAAGATATACCCAAAGAAAGATTATTGCCTATAAAATCCTTATGGACGTTTCGAGCTTGGAATATTTTTTGGGATTTTTTTGGACTATTTTCCTTATAGCTCCGGATGTAATCAAAGTACGTTGTTCGTTGTAGTCTTAAAATATAAGGTAGGATTTTGGCTTCCACATAAGCAACTTATCAATTGATTCAGATTCATTAGAGATGAGTTATGATACCTTTATTAACCATAAAATGTGATTTTTTAAATTTAATATTCAGTAAAAATTGTATATTTCAGATTCTAAATAAGATATAAACTTCTTTCTGGTCTTAAAATGATCAGTAAAATATTAGCTTTTATTTGAGCTATTGATCATGAAAATAGGACAATTGCAAGCCGAGATATTTTATTTAACATAAAATTTAACATTTTTAGCATTGAATCTTCAGTTGAAGACATATATCTCATGCTCTAAGTGAGACATAATCCTCATTAAAGTCTTAAATTGTAAAATATGGGCTTTCTTTTGAGTTATTGATCTTGAAAATCAGTCAATTCTAAGAAGAGTAATAATCCTTTATTCAAATTAAAATGTAATTGTTTTAGAGTTTGGTCCTTAAGTAAAGACTCATATCTCAAGTTCATAAAGAGATCCAATCCCTTTTTAAGATCTTAAATGAATTGGTGATTGATTGGCTTTCATTTGAACTATTGATCATGAAAATCGGACAAGTCTAACCTGAGTTATAATCCTTTATTGACAGTATCATTTTAGAAAAATCTCATCTTATGGTTAATAAAGGTATCATAGCTCATCCCTAATGAATCTGAATCAATTGATAAATTGCTTACGTGGAAGCCAAAATACTACCGAATATTTTAAGACTGCAACGAACAACGTACTTTGATTACATCCGGAGCTATAAGGAAAATAGTCCAAAAAAATCCCAAAAAATATTCCAAGCTCGAAAAGTCCATAAGGATTTTACAGGCAATAATCTTTCTTTGGGTATATCTTGAAAACGAGTCAAGATTTTCAAAAACGGATTTCGGCATTGTAAACAGCGTGAAAATCTAGTTTGAAATGATGTGTTACAACACTATTTTTACATTTGAAAATAATTACTTCATCCAATATGGCGGATCCAAGGTGGCGGCCGATTTTTTTTAACCTATAAAAACTGAAGTTCATCAGTGCCCTTCAATTATCGGCAGTGGTATTATGACACCAGATTCATTTATACAACACCTATGGCATTTGTTTCCTATATATTTAATGCTATTGTCACCTTCTTGGATGCCATCTTGAAATGAGGCACTTCCGGTGGTCAAACTTTGGTAAACTTTTAGTATATTAATCAGCACATAAAATATGACAGAAATATGCAGAAATCTCCCTTGTAGGAATTTCTTCAGGGTTAGGTGTTTTTTTCATATCTTTCCTCGACTATAAGGTATGTAGTTCGTTTTGGTCTTAAAATACTCAGTCATTTAACGGCTTTCACATGAGCTATTGATCATTAAAATCAGACGACTGCTGGATGAGCTATAAGGCTAAAATCGACCCGAAAATCCATTTTTAGAAATTTGTTTTTTGTCAAAGATTCATAGCGCAGGTCCTAAATGGGTTAAAAAGCTCGTTCTCCCCTCAAGTTACTCAGAAGATTCTGGGCTTTCATATAAGCTATGGCTCATTAAAATCAGACTTACTAAATTTGTGTTATGAACCTTCATTAACCATAAAATCTGTTCACTTTCGTAGATTGTATATAATTAATGACTCTTACATAGAAAACTAACAGAGATTCAAACCAGTTTTATGTTTTAATTAATTTAGTACATTATTGGCTTTCATTTAAGCTCTTAATCATTTAAATCGGTTGAGTTTGAGGTGAGATATATAGACCTCAAACCAACGTAAAAATCAATTTTTTCAAAATTTCATAATTATTAAAGATTTGTATCTCAAGTCCCAAACATGGCGTGCAAGTTGGATTGCTTTTGAACATGCGCTGATCTACTAGCTTTCATTTGACATATTGATAATTTAAATCTGACACAAATAGGATGAGTTATATTCTTTTATGTCATCTTTGACAAAAAACAAATTTCTAAAAAATGGATTTTCATGTCGATTTTAGCCTTATAGTCGTCCGATTTTAATGATCAATAGCTCATTTAAAAGCCGTTAAATGACTGAGTATTTTAAGACCAAAACGAACTACATACCTTAATTAGAACCGGAGATATAAGAGATAATTCTTAAAAAATCTTTCAAAAACTAAACGTCCATAAGAAATGTATAGGGATGAATTTTTATTTGAGCATATCTTTTTAACGAATGCATTTTTTCAAAAATGGATTTCAGCATTGTGTTCAGGGTAAAAATCTAGTCCATGATTATGCGTCACAACACCCTTTACATTTGAAAAAAATATTTTATATCTAATATGGCGAAAGATGGCGGCCGAAAATGTAAACTCTGTCAAAATTTAGAACCAGTCACCTAACGATGATTGGCGGTGGTCCAAAGTCAATATCTCGAAAAACATATTGATTCAAAATGCAGTTGAATGTCTTTTTTTCAAACATTTTTGTATGGTGGGAAAAGCCGCCAATTTGAAACGTGATTTTAGTGAGGTTCCCATGGTCTGATTTTGGTAAACTTTGGATATGTTAAAATTCATATTTTTTAAAGTAGAATTCCATCAAAAAACTTTTTCTTGCAGTTTTTTTGAGGTTCCCCATATGTTACTTCTTGTAGAATGACTGGCCCAAAGTGTAAATAATTAAACACAAAGGGTGAGTGCACCAGTGAATGACCGGTTAAGGACGATGTCTCATGTTAATTTGACATTACTTCCTTATTTCATAGTCACAGCTATACATTTTACCATAGAAAGTTCTTCAATTCTTTTAGGATTAATCAATATTAGTTAAATACATTACTTAATGAAAATGCTTGTTGTAATGTTAATTAAAAGGCAACTATGTCAATGCTCCAATAATGACCGGGACTGCACTAGTGAATGACCGATCTTGCACCAGTGAATGACCGGTCGGTCTCTTTTGGTTGAATAACTGTCAAAAAATTTAAAAATCAGCTGACAACAATGAATAAGAATAATTCAGCTGAGAATATAGATCGTAGCTAGTAAATGACTGATATCGTTCCAGTGAATGACCGCTAAGTTTTTCCCCGGTCATTCACTGGTTTTCGTCCTAGTTACATTCCAATTTATGACCGCCCTCAGTAATAATTGATCATTACATTCACAGCAATAAAATTGATTTTAAATTGTAGGGTACTACGTTAAATATTATTTAATTTAATTGCAACACATTTTTGATATAATCATCAAATACAGAATGAATGTAAATCCAGGTAAGCCTTGCGAGGATAGTCACTATAGCAAGAAACATCAAAATCGAATATAGTGGGACACTCAATATTAAATATGTTTAAAAAGTATTTTCGACTCCAACAATTTTAACCAATGGAAGATTATTGTTGAATAATATTCCAAGGCTGGTTTTGGACTTACTTTTAATTAGCTAGCCCAAATAATATGCTTAATACCAGGCTTTTTAAGCAAAATGATCACTCACTGGGGGATGATCATTCACTGGTGCACCCACCCTACTTCAAATTCACATTTGTTTACATGTCAACATATGGTTATGATTTGAATTAGTTCTCCTGTTACTCCAACAGAATGCATACATGGTCAAGTAAATTTAAGGGCCAGTGGGAGAGAGCCCCAGGGTCGAATTTAAAATTTTACTTCACACATACCTTGTCTTAAAAAATACGAAGAAAACAAAAAAATTATCTAATTTGGTGAACAAATAATAGTATATTTCATTACAAGGACCTAAAGTGACGCTTTTCGTACAAGGTCAAGTTTTACCGAGAAAGGAATCAAGGAAAAATGACCGAGTAACGAAAAGCAGCTTTAGGTCCGTGTGATGAACTATATTTTTTGTTATATTGCTCAATACAATACGTAAACTACTTAAGAAAACCAAAATGTTACAGCTTGTTTACCTTTAAAGATACCTTCAAAAGATGCCACCGTCTTGTTCTTGCTATTTGAAGCAATCAGCTGATTGTCTGTTTCATTTGTGTTAGGGTAGACTGACAACAATGAACAACTATCGACGTATCTAACGCATGTAATAATCGATTAGTGAAATGAGCGAGTTTCACAAATTGATTGAACTGACAACAATGAATGTTTCGATAGTAACGATGAATGTTTCGATTATTTGTAATCGAATGAATATTGTTCGATTTTACGACGTACTCGGCACTTTTAGCGAATTTCCCCTATAGGGAAGTAGCTATTACCGTAGGCGGCACGGTGAGACTTAAGCCCGGGACCATGTTATTTTTTCATTTTGAGGTCCCTAGACCCCAAAAACACCGTTCGTTCATTTTCATATATATGTATATATATATATATATATATATATATATATATATATACCTGTCCGTAGGCGCGATAACTTTTGTAAAAAAGGTCCAATCTTGATAAAATTTGGAGCAAACGTGTAAAGCGTCATTCATGACTTCGAGTTCGAAAACCAGCAAGATTGATTTACTCTAAGAAGGTTTTTTTCACAAAATAAAATTTATTTTCAAGATTTAACACCTTTTTACTAATTGTTTTTAAACTTAATGGTCAAAATTGAATTCAGCTTAAAAAAACAAACAATTTAGCATTTTGAATTATTATTCTACGTCAATCCGTTGCTTAGATATTGGATAATATTGGATGTGCTAAACACAGTACGTTGTCCAATATTGTTTTTAATATTTCCCTCCAAAAAGTATAGTCACCCTGATTTGAGATGTTTTTTAAAAGTACAATTCTGAACATATGATTAAATTTGCAGGTGTTGAATATTTTATTTGTGTTTATTTTGAATAGTTAGAGTTCATTGATCAAGATTTTGCAGAAAATATATACTATATCAAAAAATACAAATTATTTTTAAATTTAATAAAGAAAGTAAGAGCATTTGGAGGGGGGATGTCTTGGTCTAAACTGCCTGAAAATGTAGCTTAATATATGATGTGTTTACAATTATTATGAGGATTGATAGTATGTTTTATTGAAATTGGCTGGAGATGTAGGTCTGTTGCAACAGGGATGTTTTAATTACTATAAAACTGACCATATGATTGAATTTAATTTTTTCATGAGATAAAATTATTTGTTTGTTTTGAGTGTTTTGAGTTCATTGGTTATATGTTTGTTGACATTTATATTCTATAACAAGATTACAGCTATTAAAAATTAAAAGACTAAGAATTATATAAAATACAAAAGTGTATGTATTAGGTACTAATGAAAACCAATATGGTCTCTTTGTCAATTTTCCTCTTGTTTAAAGCTCATGAATGATTAAATATGCGTTTTTAGTATATTATTTACTTAACGTATTCAAATGATACTTTCCTTCAAACAAGTTGAATGCTCACATACAAAATAAATCCTATGGAAATTCGCTGAGTACGCAGGTCTGCTGCGACGGGGGTATTTGACTTTTATAGTCCTCGGACTATAAAGAGTCAGCTGGTATCGAGTACATCAGCTTTTAATTCCTAGGAGTAAAAAGAGTGTATTTAGGTCCGGAAAACATGCATTAAAAACATCTGTTTTTGAAACAGTATAACGAAAAAAGGTTATTGAGATTCAATAATGAAATAGAAGTGTTTTTATTTATTTAGGTAAAATTAACATTATGACAAAATACTGTGTTTACCACTCATTTAATTGATTTTTATTGAAATAGATCAATCAACAACAATAAAAAGTCCTTTCTTAAGACTACTTTAGAATTATTTTTAGCCTCTTCTTATAATTATCAAAGGAATGAGAACAAATCCTCTATATTCTATACTATTATAAAGAAGAGGTGGTTTCTGTATGTATGTATTGAGGCAAGTGAACTTGAAAAATACTGAACTGACTGGGTTGAAATTTCACACAGAGTTATATTTTGAACCTGGGAAACATTTAGGCCTATTCACTTCCTTAAAATCCCCTCGGGCTACACCCCGTGAACATCCTTAGCTTCAATGTTTATATTTGATGAGGATGTAAACATTAAAATACCGAAATGTAAACAGCCATGAATACTACAATGAAAGAGCAGAAGTAAGATCAGCTGTAATTTTTATCATGAGCGAAGCCACGGGCAACTGCTAGTTCTATATAGTGGTCTGTTGACAAGAAATATTTTTAACTGTTTCTTAAATAAATTAAAGTCAATTTTATTTTGTAAGTTTTCGGGTAAATTATTGTAAAATTGTATGCCATTATATGAAGGTATTTTTTTGCAAAATTGATAAATTATATTCATTACATGCCAGTTGGTCGCCCTTTCTAGTTGAATAGTTATGAAACGAATTAAATGTTGGTAATTTATTTAAGTTTGATTTCATAAGAAGAATTATCTAAAAAATAAATAGTCCCTATAAAGAGGTCATAATTCCTTTCTTTAATTAATTTCTTTGGAATGTTCTTTCTCAGAGTCTTGTAGATTTAATTTTAACATGATATGAATTGTTTTTTTCTGTAGTCTCAGTATGCTATTTTAATTATTAACAGATGCACATCCGTAAAGACATAACCCAAAAGAAAGCATGATAAATTATTTTTAAGGTACTAAAACCCTAAATTTAGACTTTTGCCTTAAGGGCCTGAAGATACTTTCTTACACATGATCCAAATGACAGTCCCAATTAAATCTGTCATCTATATTTAATTTATGAAACTTAGTTATTTAACTTCACACAATAAAATTTCATCCATGAAAAAATTGGTGTTAGCTATGTTTTGCTGTAAAAATGAGAAATTTATATAGCTAGTTTTATCTGGATTTGGTAATAAATTGATATCATTTAAATATTGAATACACTCTTAAAGGTGAACAAAAGATGAAATTTCAACATCAGAGATTTCATCAGCAGAGACAAACACGATTGGGATGTTCTATTATCGAGGGAAAGCCGGTAAGGTATATAAAGAAAGTAGGGGTCCCAATATAGATCCTTGAGGAACACCATATTTCACGATACTTGTTGTAGAAGTATGTGTAATTAGTTGGTTGAAATTGTTTACCTGATCGATTGTAACGTACTGTTGCCTGCCAATTAAGTAAGACTCAAACCATCGCAAAGCTCTCGCCTTAACACCAATTAATAAATCATAAGAGACTCTGTCAAATGCCTTTGTTAAATCTAAGAAAATTACAACGACTTTCTCTTTTATTTAACTTTGTTGTTGTTGGGTTTCTCTCACCTATTTTTATCCCAGGAATCTCGTTCAGTGCAGTCAAAACAAGAAGTCAATCCCTGCATCAATCACACGTTTCCCTCGCTGAAACAAAATTGTTGTGTAGTAATAAATTGCTATCATTTATTTAAGGATTTTGATAGTTGTGAGTGCACTGTTCTTTCAAAAATTTTGCAAAAAGAAGATAGTAAAGATATGGGTCTGTAATCACACATCTCCCTTGGGTCACCATTTTTATAACAGGGTTTAATTTTTTACTTCTTTACTTTTTCCAGGAAATATGCCAGATATGAAAGAATAATTAATGACATGCAATAATGGCATTAATAAACATATGCGTGCCTGCTTAATTATTGGAATTGGTATTTCATCCCAGCCTGTTGAGTATTTACTATCAAAAGAACTTATAACATTATCCAATTCTTCATATGTGATCGAAGAAAGATTAAATTTAGAAACAAGATTTTTGTGTGGATGATAAAACATGTTTTGAGTCAGGAGAGGTTTTTAACCTTGGCAATATGTCATTGACAATCATATTTTAGTAGTAATTATTAAAAAGGCTACATACATTTCTTACATCAGAAAATACCACTAAACTCAATATAAGGTAAACCTGTAATATTAATGTTAACACTTTTATCGTTCAGTCCTTTTTCACTGTTTATAATACTCCAGGTATTGGAGTCGCCCAAGCTTTTGTAAAATAGTTCAAAATTTCCACACAGTTGATCCTGTGTAATTCCTTGATTGGACTCTTTCTCCAACAGCAAATTGTTTATTGACGTTTGGTTGTACGTTGTACGGCTTCATTTTTGTCTGCTTCGCATGGTCTTAATAAGTCCAGTTTTGTCCTCAATTTACATCCAAACATTAGCTCTGCTGGAGACAGACCAGTGCTGAGAGGAGTAGCACGATACCAAAATAGTAATTCCCACAGTTTCTCGTGTAAGTTTCCTCGTTCGTACTGCATAAATTTTAACTTCGTCTTGAGTATTTAGCAAAACCGTTCTGCTTGTCCGTTTGTGGATGGATGTCCTTGTGCAATGAACAGCTGCCTGATTCCTAAGCGGTGACAAAAATCTTGGAATTCTGCAGCTTTAAAAATTGTTGCATTATCGCTCACTAGTATCTCTGATAGGCCATGGTGACTGAATATTTCCCAAAGAAAATGTATTGTGGTGTCCCTTGTAGGTGCTTCTAATTGGATATATTTCTGGCCAATTAGATCTGGCATCAACCACAATTAAAAAGTGATGGTTCATGAAAGGTCCTGCTTAGTCCATGTGTACCCTCTGCCAGTTACGCACAGGTACTTCCCTCATGTGAGTAGGGGCTTTTTCCGGATTTTTCTTGTTTTCGCAACATGCACTGCCTCCTTTTACGATACCTTCAATATCTGAATCAATGTTTTTCCAGTAACAATAGTCAGGGCCGCGACAACGGCCATGCGAAACATGCGGCCGCATGGGGCGCCGACTGGGAGAGGGCGCCAGCGAAGCTGGCGCAGTGTTGAGTCCGCAGCGGCGCCTGAGGAGTCTTTAAAGTGCTGAACATGGCGAACTTTGTTGACACACGGGTAGTATTTTACAATTTTGTTTAACGTGCAAAATATTCGTCTTGGGGGCGTTTTCCGGCGCCTGTGGAGCATTTTAAATTTGTTAAAGAGCTAAATTAATTAATTGGTGTTTGCCGACTTCAGGGAGTCTTTCAAATTGTTCAACTTGCCAAATTTTAATTTATGTGGCGTTCTCCAACTACCAGGGCTCGTTGAGCATTTTTATATGGTTCAAAGTGTAAATCATGTAATTTGGCGAGTTTGGTTGGCTCCCGGGGGAGCATTTACAAATCGTTCAACGCGATATAACATGATCGAGTTGTCGCCATTTTGGAGGTGTTAGCCAGCCCCGGCGCCTGGAGCCCTTTTGAAATTAATCAAGGTGCGTAATGTGAGTTTTGGAGGCGTTTGCCGGTGCCGGTGGAGACGTTTCAAACCATTCAAAGAGCAAAATGTTTTTTTTTTGTTGGAGCATACTGGCACCTGTGGCGTCTTTTAAAAGTGTCTAAAACTCACAAACATTTTAATTTGGTGGCCGTTTACCCATGCCCATGGAGTAATCACTGTTTCCAAATAACTCAAAATGTAAATTTTTGGGTATGTGAATTGTAGCTGCAGTAATGAACAAAATAAATGTCAATTTGAAAAGAATGGGTGAAGTAAATGAGTTCCGTTTTCAACACAGTTTCATTTTAGCAATACCTTTAAAATTAAATTGAATTTGCAATTTGGTTTGCAAAATAAATTTCAAGATTCAAAACCAAGACCTGGGGAACTAAAAACGTCTAGAAACTCAAACTTAACCCTCGTCCTCAGGGACTTTTGCAAGTGGTTTAAATGGGCCGGGTAACGAACAACTGTGATATTTTTTAGCCGTTTAGTATATTCCTTCTTAGATCGGTCTGATTTGACTGGGCTCTAATGTTATTTTTTTTTTTAAGTTGAAGCAAGAATCGCCCGATTAGCGGTGTGCCTGTTCTTACTTAGATAATTTAATTTGTCTTAATACATCCAGCAATACAAAACCGTAGTTTATCCATCAATAAAATACCTTTAAATATGTTATGAATAAAATTCAACACAGTAACTTCAAAATATTCTATTTAATTTTGCAAATGATAGCTTTAACC
This sequence comes from Flexamia atlantica, assembly GCA_035578135.1. NCBI lineage: Eukaryota > Metazoa > Arthropoda > Insecta > Hemiptera > Cicadellidae > Flexamia > Flexamia atlantica. The sequence goes on from JAQJVK010000001.1 coordinate 216,124,946, forward strand.
ACCACGAGGGAGGGTGGGTAACTGATACCTAAATCTAGTGAAAGGGTGCCAATGTAGGCTCTCGCATGTCCCAGAAAAATCCCTTGTCGTGGCTCTGACAATAGTTTCTTGCTAAGGCCTTCATTCGTACTATTCCTACATGTGTTGAGTGTAGTTCTTGTAATATTGCTGGTTGTACTTTCTTCGGAATTATAACGCAATTTCCTCTGAAAATGATGCCATCTTGTAGCGATATTTCTGGATCTGAGATTTCTCAATTTAAGAGTTTTTCTTTTAATTTAGAAAGTTCTTCATCCACTGAAGTCTCTTTTGCTATCTCTGCTGCTGTGATCACGTCTGTAGTTATGCAGTTTATAGTTTCATTTTTGAAATTATAGACTTCATCAACTAACTTGACACTCTCTTCTTTCAGTGGCAACGGGTGTCTTGAGAAGTAGTCTGCATTACCATGTTTATCTGATACTTTATGAACCACCACATAATCAAAACCGGACAGAAAATTTGCATATCTTAACATTCTTGCTGAAGTTAAGAGAGGGAGTTTCTTATCTGGATGTAAAATGCTCATTAGTGGTTTGTTGTCAATAACAAGAGTGAATTTTCTTCCGTAAATGTAGTCAAACATTTTCTTGCAGCCCCAAAATACAGCAGTCGCTTCTCTATCCAGCTGTCTGTAGTTACGTTTGGCTGCAGTAAGTGCTCTACTAGCAAACATAATCGGTCTTTCTTCATTGTTAGGCATCTTATGTGACAAAATAGCTGATAAACCAACTGGACTTGCATCTGTGGCAAGTAATACAGGGAGCTCTGGATTGTAAGGATTGAGAACTGAGTCACTTCCCCAGGAAGGCTGTCCAGAACTATAGATTTCTCCAACACAGCAGGTACAGACAGGCAACCCATTGTTTGTTACATCTGTTTAAAAAAAAGAAGATTTAGTAAATAGTAAAAATAATTTTTTATTAGATTATTTATTTAATATTAAGACATGATATTAATTTTATTTTTAGGACTTTTGACAGGCTTCTGAATGGTTCGGACTTTTTTATTTCGGACAAGGAGCTGGTTTCAAAGTGTGAACTTTAGGGGGAGTCTACTGTACTAATAATAAATCCTGATAAAATTAATAATCGGGTCTTTGTCAGAAACAAAGGCTCATCCTCCATTCATATTCACCTTATAATATGCAGAGATAATATCTGTGCTTTACAATAATTATGGTTCAGCGATTATTTTAGCATGAAGGATTTTAAATTAATAATGAAATAAAAGCTTAGATCGTCTAAACCGAAATACTGAATAGTCAGTGTTTATTAACACAGTTTGCCTTTGGCTCTTTCCACTTAAAGCTGTTTTTATACGGTTGCTCTGTTCAGCGTTTTATGTGGCCTTCAAAACGTTTCAAGTGGGTGCTTTCAAATGATGTGGCAGCTCATTGTATGAATCACAGCTAAACAGGGATGGCATCAGGCCTCAAACAGTGTGCCATATGGCTCTTTGTCACACGGGAGCAACTGCACGGAAACTACTTCATGTAAAAAGAACCTGAGTTTGTAAATTAAAATTCCTTCCCCATAAATAGAATTGAAAATAATGAGACTGTAGTCAAACTAAAATGTTGAAGCTGAAGCTCTTTAATCATGTGTCAGAGCGGCAGGATTTACAAAAAATTCAAATTAAGCCATCCATAGTTTGTATCATAAATTGTATTTGTTTTCTGTCCCAGCTTAAACATTAACACCATTCATGTAAATACTAATGTAGTGCTAATGTTTAGATAATTCATAAGGTCCCCCCATTAACATACCGATCAGTGATACTGACTGTTGTTTGACTGCAGGATCCTTCTGCTGCTCCCAGAGGCGGGGTGGAACGGCCTGGGGACCATCTTGGCATACACACGGTTCATATGGTGTCCTCACGTCACAATGACCATAAACGGTAAACTGTCTTCTTCAAGCACAGAATCAACATGAATAATGAATACAACATTCTTTGTTCAAAAATTAAACATTTACAATCTGAAACACTTTTAAAGACAAACATTATATATGTTTTATAGTATAACTTTTGCTGTTACAGCCTCCTGAACAATGTTATTTTAATAACCTTTTTATATATTATAAATTATATTATACTAGAGATCGCCAGTGGTCGAACATTCGACCAATTTTCAAATAAAAAAATAGGGATAGCTAATTCTGAAAATAATCCCTGCATGTGTTTCTAAATACATTTCTAAAAACATGCATGCGTACCTATAGAGGTATCTGTGTGGGTCTCTAAATACATTTTAACATTTTCCATGTAAACACATAATATAACCAAATGGGGGCCAAAAGCTAAAGAGAAAGACTCAATCTTCGACTAATTATTTTATCTCCTTTGGTTTACATTGATGGCATGGTTTTTAGTAATTAGTATTTCGTTAGGATTCCACGTTTATTTTTTTAAGAATGAACTGATTATTGATTCAGAGAAAAGTTAACATTCAGTCATCAACAGGGCCGTCGCGACACATTTTTATTGGGGGGGCGGAAGTTACAAATTTCCCAACTTTTAAATTACTTTTTCCCAACTTAAAATATATTTGGTTTTTTCTTTTGCTCTTCATCTTTGACCAATTTTTCACCCCTACCGTTACCCACGCTTCTTCTTTCTTTTCTCTACCGAGTCCATCAGGAAACAGGCTGCAAATAAAACAGAAGGCAGCATCCTTTACAGTACTATATTCTAGATATTCAAACTCCTTATACCAAGATGGGGAGAATTTTCTTGTCTTCTCGTCAAGTGGAAAGCTCGCTAAATGGGGTTGATGGGGACCCAATTGTATCAAATAATGTTTTTGATTTTCGGACAATGATTTTGCTCGCAGCCCAGGATCATGTGTCACCAACTCTGAAGTTTCATCACTGCTATCAATCGTTAAATTTTCTTTCATAGAGTTCAACTTGTTCAAAAACATATTTGCAGATTCAATACCATTTTTGGCAGTGTTTTTGATTATCAAACTAGAGTTCATAACTTCTATAGCAGCAAATTTCTCACTGATTATATCGGACTCTGCAAACTGTTTGAACATCTTTTTACAGTCTTCAAGTTTATCAATCAAATCTCCGAAACATCCCATTAACAACGGCCATTACTGGAATCGATATCACGTTCATTTTGGATTTCCGAAACACTTTCTTGTTCAGGTATTTCACAATGCTTTGTAATCTTGATATTGTCGCAGGTATTAGTCGGTGATTGGGATATTGGTACAGTCACTTCAGGACTGGATTGTGATGTTAGTTCAGGTCCATTATCATCTTCTGGAATTTCAAATGTGGGATTGTTTTCTCTTTTTTCTACTTTTGTCTCATTATCCGTTACTTCTATTTCAGAGCCAGCTTTTCTTTTTCTTAGAAGTGAAGCTGCTTGAAAAGGATTAGCTGGAGCTCCAACCGTTGTTATGCCGACTCTTTTATTGTTGTGAATGTTCTTTTCGTGAGTGGCTCTATAATCATTGTTAAAAATCGCTTTGCTTCACAACATTGAACTTTGTATCGTTTGGGTTTCGTTTTGGCCAAAGATCTAAAAAAAAACATTATTGTTCGTTCCAGTGAATTGCGACTGATAGTATTTAAGCAAATTGTTTTAAATTTGAAGGAAATCTTTAAGGCTGGTCGAACAGCCAAAACACGATAAAATACAAGAAGAATTTTGAAATTAAAGAGTGCAATTGAAAAAAAAAACTACTTTATTCGCTCGCCATACTGCATTAAAACTATGTAAGGTAAGATGGAAAGGAGCTGCCTGCATTAATATGTAAGGTAGGCCTAAATAACCCAAATGCCGACAGTCCCAAACGCTGGCAGCTCTGTATTTAAATCAATAAAATAAGACTAAACTTATTGCAGATAATAAAGGTAGACTTTAGTAGCCAGTAACTGCTAAGTAAGAGGCGTGCGTGGCGCGTCTGGCGTCAGTCTGACAAACCAAACGATAGCCACCCCCCAGCCAGTGGACTTTCACTGTTCTCTCATCACGCTGTTTTACTTTGCCTACTGTTCAGATTTTGCCAACTTCGGACACAATATAATTAATTATTAAATAGGTTAAATATTCTTGGTTAAACAAGTCGGGAAATTCGCGCGTCGAACATTCCTAATTTGGAAGTGGCCTTTATTTTTTGTTTTTCCGGAAATTTTCTTTACAGGCACGAATTTCCCAACTGTTTTTTAAGACTGAAGAATTCCCAACTTTTGACATCCCTCCCAATATTGGGGGGGCGCAGCGCCCCCCCAAACCCCCCCGTCGCGACGGCCCTGGTCATCAAATAATCAGTTTTTACCATACACCCCTTACCACAGTTTCTCCCTCCCTCCCTCCATTCATTCCTTCCCTCACTCTTTACATCCCTACCTTCCAACCCTTTTTCCACTTTTCTCCTTCATTCTCTTCTTACCATCTCTCCTCCCTTCTTTCCTACCATTTGGAACTTTTTCCCTTTTTCCCTATCCTTCGGATCTTTTTCCTCCTTCCCTCTCTTCCTATTGTTATCGCTAAAATATAATATATATTTTACCCATTCTCCACCAATCAAAACACAATTTGAATATAATGTGTAAATTTGTAATCAGGTTGCATATCAGTTAGTACATTGTATGGTAGAGATTCAACTTAATGTACTTTTTTATTCTCTTTTTATCAGTAAATTTTTATTTCTTAATCTTATTTAAGCGAGCAAACTTTATTTTCTCCCTATACATGTAAAATGGAACACAGTTTTTTTACAACTGTGACATTTTATATAAAAGCAAGTACTAGGGCTATGGTCTGACAACCCACATTGGTAAAAATGTGACAAAGATAATGGATAAAGACTTTTTCTTGAAATATTACTTGACTTGAAAAAGTGTTTGCCCTTATACTCCTCATTATCCTGGGCCTGGGTATTAATTTTTGCAACTTACCCTTGATGTAGAAAAGTAGAAGACCTTTGCTCTGCTTGGTCAAGTCTAATCGCCATACTGTATGTTAGTTCCCCCCTTTTTTCCCTCTGAAAATATTTTTTGTCTTATTCCCTCATTTTGGATCTTCTATATTAACTCTTCACACAAAACCTTTCAAGAACCCATCAATACTAAACGAGTTTGCCAAAATTGTAGTTGCAACAGAAAAATCAGCAATGCTGTCACCTGGTTTTTTACAATGTGAATAAAACTGAACGTTCAGCCACAACTATTTTTTTAAAATGTGATTTCTAAATGTTCATCTTAAGTCTTACCATCAACTTCAACTGGGACAACAATATTTAAAAAATTGCAAGAACTTTCTGTCCAATAACTTTAACTAATACTTATACGTGATTTTCATGAGAGATGTAATTTGCTTTAAAGAATTATTTTAATCCCATCGAATATGCACACATGTCCTAGTGTTTGGATCAAACTTGTTTAATTGGCCTATGCAGGACCGGATTGAAGCATAGATGCCATAGGCGCATGCTCCTAGAGACCCGCGCCACGAAGGGGGCCCATCTGCGATATACAGTAGTAAAAAAAGTCACTGGTTTCTCCTGAGGCAGACGCACCACCGTATGCAGCTAGGGGCCCATAAATCGTAAATATATCTGGCCCTGGGCCTATTCTTGCTATTTCATCTATAATCGCACAGACAAAAATTAGAAATATCGTAAACTACTCTGGTTTGGATTTACTTACTGGGCCAATGTAATATTGCAGGAATGTAATAATATGTACGATAAATGGATACAACATTCTTTATTCAAAAATTATACATTTACAATCTAAACCATTTCTAAAACAAACATATGTTTTTTATAAAAATCGTTACTATTAACAGCCATTGGAATAATGATATTTAATACAGTCCAAAATAGGCTGTTAATATATTGCATAAAATAAATTGGTTTTGTTCTCAGTTGATTTTGTGGATTAAATTACTAATTTATATTCCAGTGTTTCCTTAAACCATAGTAAAAGCTCTTAAAAAGGTCATAGTAAAAGCTCTTAATCAATTGCTAAAGGAATTAAATACTCCTGTTGTAGTAGACCTGCTTACTCAGTGAATTTTAAATGTTTAAGTATAATTAGTTAAGTCACAGTTTCATATCAAGGGATATCAATATGCAACCATTAATAACTTTGCAAGTGACACGGGAAGATAATGTGCAGGTTTGCTGCCTCTCGGTGCCAGAATGGTGCGTCCAGAGGGTTTGGACGGATATCCCCCTCCCCCCTAATGCAGGAGAAATGTTTATATGAATTACCCACTTTATCGTTTTAAAGTGTTTTGAAGCTAACTTTTGATAATACAGTGGAACCTGGATAATTCGAACCTCAAGGGACCAGCCAAAAACTTCGAATTATCCATAAATTCGAATTAAAGAAGTTCTAAAGAATGAGGCCAAAACATTAAAACTTCACATTGTGAATTTAACCTCTATATCAAATTGACACTCTAAAATAAATAAATAAATTCATCAACAAAGGGTTCAAAAACAGTAATCATAAAACAGAAATAACAACCCTAAAGTATAAACTAAGTACGACGCTACGTACGACAATACAAAGAAACATTTCTGATAGAAAAAATACAGTACCTTCTGCTACTTCTGAACTTGATACAGGCTACCAACTTAACTTCGTGTAACATTGACAATTACACGCTCATTGACTGTCCGCCAAAGTAAGTGTTTTATAGGTCCGAGATTTTGTCGACATGGTCACTACTTTTATTTAATGTTACATAAAAGCTTTTAAACACTTAAAAACAAGACTTTGCACAATTAAAAAAAACACTTTGTTTGAAGGACGATCGAAAACAACGGAATGCTGCACTGGAATTCGGAAGTTAGTTTGGCTGGTGGGGGTGGGAAGGGGGTCGCAGTGTTGAGTAGCCTTTGTGTCGACATAGAAAACTGCGCATCAGGTCTGGCGCATGGCTCGTCTGCCGGGAGCCGTTCTGCACAGAATTAAGCGCGAAAAGGCTAGTGGCGCTGCCACGGCGAGCACAACCCTTTTCCGAACCCAGTCAGCGTTCTGTACTGTTTTAATTTACATTATTGGTGTCAAGTTACAAGCGATGTTGGGGCAGGGTGGGAGCCTGGGAGGTGGAAGGGATGAGTCATTTGACCATAACCTGACACGCCATAGGTCTGACGTTAATTTTTTATTGAACGTCTTAGTAAAACGTGTTTTCCAATGAATTTGTAACTATTTTCAGTCGTGGAATGAAATTGATGTACCTTAATTTGGCACTTAAAAAATTCGAATTATCCAAAATAAAATTCGAATTATCCATGATTTTTTAGCATTGTTTAGATACAAAATGCCAGGGACCAAGAAAAATATTCGAATTAAAGAGGATTTCGAATTATACAAGTTCGAATTATCCAGGTTCCACTGTACCTTTCTAAATATTGTTTAATGAAATTCTGCAAAAATATTAGACTGCACAGTAGGTGTTAGTAGTCAGTAGATATTAAGAAAATGTAATTAAAGTATTTTAAAACATAACATTGATAAAAGGTCTTTTACAGGTTTAACAAATTGTATTATGAATGCTAATTGTGTACAAACCCCCTTTTTCAGTGTCTTACATTGTCAATCAACATCAGCATTTCTTGAAGTGTCCAGACTATTGGGCTCAGACTAAGACATAAGACAAATTCATAGCATCATTACAAAATTAAATTATTGTGACGTGACCCAGGATTTCATTACTGTACCATAATATATTTGTTGTTTTGTCTCTGTCAATATGCATCACTATATTTTTGGTAGGGTTAGACCCGTTTCAATGTGAGCACTTTATTAGGCATTTATGTTTAGTGAGTCAGTGGCACAGTTGGTAGCACACACAGCCTCGGGTCAGTGGCATCATTATCGCTGGTTCAAGTCCTGAGGGTGTTGCATGCTTTTAGCAGTATGTTCGTCTTGTACTGTACTAGCTCACTCCTTACTTTGCTTGTTAACGTGCAAACACGGATTAATAGTCAAGGTGGACGTGGTAAAGGCAAGGTGAAAAAGAGGCCACCAACCTTTTTTTAAATATTTATATATTGAAAAAAGCTCATTATTTAAGTGCAGCGAGGATTTATGGCTCTAGTACACTTTTTTATAGAAAAAATAGAGATATATAATGATATTTATTTCCCATTATATTGAGACAATGTACTGCTTTTATCACTTTCAATATCTCGGTAACTAATGGATCAGTGGCTGTAGTTACTAATGGCAGTGCTCTGGGCCCTCGCTTGAAGTCCCGTTTGGGGCCACCTAAGCCATAACAATCATTCCAAAACATTCTAAAAATATTACAATTGCTAAAACTTAATTGTAGACTTTTTTCTGATTTTTAATTTATAAACTAAGTTATTTATTAAAGAAAACTTGTTTAAATTAAACCACGTGGTTACACACATTGTCTTTTCAGTCACAAAAGACAATTGTTACTTAGACTTCAAGTAAATCAGCCCTAAAACCGTAGTTTTTCTACCTAAGAAATTATACAATTAGTGATTAATTTCATTTCATATTTTTACAATAAAATGATCGATTTAATTATTTTGCCACAATATTTGGGTTACTGCTTGATAATTTCCCTTTGCTCCACAGTGCCGGTGATCCTGGACTGGTTGTTTCTCGTTCTGATCGTGTTTGCACTATACTTGTTGCTCGATCCCGTTGGCTCTGTGAAGCTGGACACCAAGCGTCCAGACTTCACCCTTGACATGCTCAAGCACGAAAAGATGATTCGGGTCTGGACTCGCCGCTTTCGCTGTCTAGCCTGTTGGCTCCTCCGAGACAAGGAGACCATCGACGCTGTGTCAGAGATCGCTGGTCAGTTTTCGATTCAGTCAAAGTATTAAAAAGTTTATTACACTTTTTTCATTAGTGTATTTGTATACAGGAGTAGTCCAAAAAGTGACTTTGATAGATTTGGATCTGGTAATAAAATGTTACTGTTCCAAGTTTATATTAGTTTGTTTGGACTAAAAATATGAAGAAAAAGAAGATAAATCGCAAAAATATTGTTTGTTACCCATCTAAAATGTATTGACAGCTCACAGAGTAATCTCAATTTTTTTTAACATACAGTGCAATCCACAATAGAACCTCTCACATCCAGCCACCTCAGGATCCCGGCCGGATAACGATTTGGCTGGACAATCCAACCTTTAGGAAAATGATAATTTATCTAGTTAATAATACGTAGCTAACAAACTAAGTCCAAAGTAGAGCTTTTAAGTGTTTTTTCTTTTTTTTACTTTTAGAGTTATTTAAAAATACTCATGTTAGTAAAACATATACAACACATCACTTGAATGCCAATTGATTTGTTTTACCTATATCATTGAATGAATTGAATGAATCATTTTCCTAATCAGTAGTATTTGCTACCACCATAGCTTATTTCATTGTTGTTTTTATGCCTACCATATGAAGAGATTCCACAAAACAGAAAGTTATAAGAACCACTTAGAGGTTACTAGCTCAAATGAGTAGTGTACACAGTGAAAATAATTGGCTCAAGTTCCAGTGGTGTCATGGTAAATTCTTCAGTGCCGGAACGGTGTGTCCGAGGATTTTGGGCAAATACCTCCCCCCCCCCTCCAATGGAAAATATCATTTTGTATAGGGATTCCCACTTTTTAAGGGGATTGAAGCTAACTTTTAACAACACATTTCTAAATTCCTAAGTAAAAGTTTTGCAAAAATTAAGCAAATCAATCTGTGTCAGTATATTTTTTTATGTTTTTATGAATTTAAAAAGTTTTAAATATAGCCTAACGTTAACCACAATAAAGGTTTAATGAATTTTATTTGAAACGTTGATAGGGTACAAACTCCCTCTAACGGTGTCTTTCAATATCAGTCAATATACAGCATAAGCATTTTTTAATGAGTGCCTGGACTGTATTATTGGACACAGATTGAGATAGAACGCGAAATTCATACCACCATTTAAAAATTAAATTATTATGACAGGATATAATTATTGTACTGTAATGGATTTTTTATTTAGTTTTTTATTACGTATTAATATGTTTTTGATAGGAATTGGTTTGCATTTATATGTTAACATTTTATTTACAATTTAGTTTTAGATCTCGTCACTTTTGCCAGATTAATGCAAGTCCGATTTGACCGATCTTTCGGCAAAAAATTTGCCACTCCGGACCTTATGGAAAGCAATGCTAACGAGTCCTGCCGAACGCACCGCACCGTGTTCTCTCTCGAAATCGTCTTGATCGCACTGTCCCACCGAGAGCGTACTTGAGAAATAGTTCAGACGAATTCAGGACATGTTTACTACAAATGGCTCAAGTTCACCATAAGCGAGGCAGGGTGAATCCGACTTGCCCAAACATTCAGCAAGCATTTTGCCGCATTAGGCAGTGCGAAGTAGAATGAGTTGTGGTAAATGCATCAATAAGCGCTTGCAATTACCTGGATTCACCTTCATTCAGAAATAGTGAAGAGCCAAAACAAATAATGTATTGGAAAACTGTCAACAGAACAGACAGAACGACGATAAAATGATAAAATAGCCAGTGTATGTAGAAAAAAAACCTGTGCAGCTGACTACGTACTGACAGCAGACGAAACAGCAACGGCACGTCACACGGCACTATCAATGTATTTTGAAGACGTTTCTCAGGGAAAGTATCCCGACATTAGTAGTGTTTATACATTGAAAAAAGCAAGGAATTTCATATTTTCAATGATATAGGTAAATTGAAATTTGAAAATGTTTCCTGTCAATCTGTTAATGACAGTAATCTATGAAATAGGCGTTCGCCAGGCGTTTACATACCGTACGTTAATCTTAAAAACCAGTGCCGGAACGCTGTTCCGGCGCGTTCTGGCACCATGACACCACTGTCAAGTTCACTATCATCAAAATAGGGGTAATTCAACTTGCCCAAAATTTGGCCAGTAATTTGCTGTTTTAGGCCTTATGAGACTGATGTAGAACGAGTAACGCCAAACGCACCAGTACTTGCTCGCATGTACTTGCATTTACCTGACATTTGTCCTGATTGTTGGTAGAAAACTGGAGCCATAAAGAGATAATACAACATAAACAAATGGAGACATAACCAAGAGCGAATTAGAGAGACTAAGCGTTTGTGAGCTGTGGGAAATTGTTTTGATACTGGCTTCTGAGAAGTGGCGGGATAAACCGATGAACTGTAAAACCAAGGCCGGTTATGAGGGGTTCTACTATAAATTGAAAAAGTAAACTCTATACAAAATATTTTCAATAAGCTCTATAGACATATACTTTATACACATACACGGGCAAATCCAGGGGGGAGAGGGGAAAAAATCCCTCCCCAAAATTTCTTAGAGTAACAAATATTCTACTGACAAAATTATTAAGGCTCATAAAAACGAGGAGTGTCGTGTATGCAGGTTTACTGCATTCCCACATATACTGCCTGGAGGGGCACTTTCAAGGAAAAATAAAAAGAATTAATAAGCAAATAAATTTGTAAGGCAATTCTTTTAATGTTTAAACAAGGGCTGGTACGAGGCCCATGCAGCTCATGCGGCCTCTTGGGGCGCCAACAAAAAGAGGAAGCCGGCAAAGCTGGCGTGGTGTAGCGTTTGCAGCGGCATCTGTGGAGCCCTTTCAAATGGTTTAAGTGCTTGATGTGTGTTTTGGCGGCGTTTGGTTGAGCCCAGGGATCCTTTTATATCTGTTCAACTTGCAACAATGTCATTTGGTGGCATTTTCCAGTTCCCGTGGAGCCTTTTCAAATTGTTCAAAGTAGAAAACATGTGTTAAGTTTACAATCCCTGATGCCCATAGAGTGTTTTAGAATTGCTCTCAAATTGAAAAAAAATTTAATCTAAATTTTACTGACTACTATCACTAGTACATTTTTCTTTAAGAAGGATTTATGGAAACAACCCTCAAAGCCTAAGGGCAGAAAAAATCTTGGGCCTAGAGGCGCACCCAAATGTCAAATCCAAGCCTACCAACAATAATACTTCCCTCAAAAGGTCTCCAGAGATTAATTAAACTAAAACTTCAGCGAAGAACACTTCATTCTGGAATCAACACACGAGTGGAAAGGTATCAAGAGTTACTTTATCAAAATTAATCCAGATCCTAACCAATCAATAGCCCTGTATCAAACACATGCACAGATTTAAATTTAATCTTAAAAAGAACAAACAGCTTGAAAATGGACTTATGAGGCCTGTAACCATCGGTCGTTAATAAGACCATAACCAGGTACAAGAATCATTTGGCAGTATGCTCGGTAATTTTCAAAAAGAAGTTTACAGAATCATTTCTCTTTTTTACAATGACTTAAAGTATTTCGTATGGATATATTTTGGAACATAAATGTCTGTTATTTCATTGTTAAAAATATATGTAATTTAATTATGTTTTCATCACTCTGTATACGAAAGTTGTCCGTTACCGTACAGCTGAGAGCTATGAAAACCCTCGATTTCCTTACATCAAAACAAATAATGATCAGCTGATTTTTCGGTACCCAAAAATTGCATTTCTGTACCCAAACAAACTATTTCCGCACCCAAACAAAATTTTGCCGTACCCAAACAAACCAGCTGACTCTAGACTAAAATTAACAGTTCAGATGTCTTGTGTTTGCTTATAGAAAAGTGACTAAATTATGAAATGTTGGATAATTTTTTTAAGTTTGGCTATGTAATTGCATCGTGATGAAAAGTATTGTTCACAACTCGTCATAAAGGTCCCATTCCGGGGCTCGATACTGGGGCTCGGCTTACGCCTCGCAAGTAAAACATTATCTTGCCCCGAAATGGGCTACTTTCATGACTAGTAGTGAAATATACTATTTCTACATGAAATTAATTTCAAACTACTTAAACTTGTTTTATCCTACAGGACTTTAAAGGTCTTATACAATTTTGAAATGGATGTGCAATATGTAACTGACGATCACCAAGCGAATACGTCTAACAATTCTGACTGTATTGGTCTGTGGCCTGAAGCTTTTAAAGAATCAATAGAATTTGTTCAGGAGTGGTATTGCATTGATACAAAAATATATTTTAGAATGGGTTGATTACCTTAAAACCCCATTTGGAAATTAATTTTATAGGTATAACATTTTCAAAACATTGAGCAGTAACAGGACACCCTCTCTCTGAAGTGTGACGTAAAATGTATACTGCCCCCCCCCCCCCAGGAACTAATTATTGGGTTTGGCCTAGCATATAAATATATACATAAAAATTTGGTCTAATGGTGTTTTTGGCTTTACCACCTTTAATACCTCTTTAAAACCAGAACGCAGCACACTGGCTGTGAATTTTAACCAAATTATGAGTGTAGGATTAATATGGCGCGAGCTTATAGTATTGTTACTGACTAGGGCAATATGTTCCTTAGCAAGGACTGTTAATTAATAGCCCAACAGCTAATGGCAACCAAGGGACCAGCAATTTAATGTGGGATCCAAACCACAATTTCACCTACTTCACTTACAAACTGGTCTAACTATGAGGATGGTCTTAAAAACATAGTACTCAATAGTGCAGACGTTAATCCCCAATAGCGAACAACGCATCCAAAAGCCATCGCTGATAACTATCCACAATTCATGACTTCCAAGTAGCTGGATTACAGGACACACCACCATCCCAGATTACTGGCTTATAGGGACCTCAAAAAAAAAAAAAAATTAGTGTGCTCGGATCTTAACATATACCACCTATGGCAAGAGTTTCATTCCTAAGGGATTTGCTAAAGGAGCCGGCTAACAACTTCTAAAATGTAAGAACAGGGCTGGATTTACAATTTCCAGTCCCCTAGGCTCATGAGGTCGGTCCCCATTATGGGAAAAAAGATGACCTTAAAATACAAAAGATTACAAGTATTTTTATGTTTGTTGAATGTCAACTAAAACGTTCATTAGCCCCCTTGAGCGGGCGCTACACCGGTAAAACGGCAGCGGGCGTATGCGGAGTTTTACTCCGCAACATTAAATTGCACAAATTTAACCTATTTTACGTGTTTTTTACGAAATATTGTATTTAAATGTTGACAAACTCATTAGGAATCACATTTCATCGTTGATACAATTAACTGTTCAACTTAATAGGTGTAATATTCAATTGAACATAGTACGTAATTTTCTAGTATGGAATAGGTACGGTAATACTGTCTGTGTTAAGGCCCCTTTCACATTAGGTCGCTGCGACCGGGTGGCAGCCACTGACCTGTAAGAAGTCGCAGCCACGCATGTCCTTTCACATATAAGGTGGCTGCGACCTAACTCTCACGATGCGCGCGCAGCTTTGTTTTGGTCGTCTGCCTGTCACCTGTATCTGCTATTCGCTGTCGCAGTCTCAACATTAATTTAATAAATTCATTCGTCAAGATGGAATTAAGTGGTGAGAAAACGAAGAATGTGGGTCCATCCTACTCTTGAGAAGAGGCAAGATAAAGCCTATATTTTACTATGTTTAATGAACTTTGCGCGCATGAAGACAAGTCGCTTGTTTTGTTCAAGGAGCTTCTTGGTTGCATAAAGGAAGATTTAATTGGGACTGAAACTGGTAGCATCTTCAGGCATCCTATTTCATATATCTATTAACAGACTTTCACTGTTTTCAACCGTGTGTCATCATCCATGTTGAAAGTACAATACGACTAAAAATTGCACAAAACTGTTTACAGTAACAATTAACAATGTCATTAAACGCTAAACAACAGCGAAACGAATCGACCGCCAAGACAGACATATAAAAGGAGGCAGGCCGCGACAAAAACAAGCCGCGCGCGCATCCCGAAAACGTGGTCGCAGCCACCAAGTGTGAAAGGCTCCATATGTTTCAATAGCCCGCTAGCGACGTGAGTCGCCAAAAAGTAGGGTCACTGCCACCGCCGGGCGTCGCAGTTCCCTAGCGACCGAGTCGCTGCCACCGGGTGGGTTGCTGCAACGCACTAATATGAAAGGCTCCATAAGGCTCAATGCATTTTTAACAGGTCAGGTGGCCGACGGGTGGCTGCCACCCGGTCGAAGCGACCTAATGTGAAAGGGGCCTAAGAGAGAGGGTGCCTACAAACTGACACGGCATCACTGAATTGCAAATAACAAGGTACAAAGGGGGTGTTGGAAGGTACCTTGTAGTTCTATGGGTACCTACCTTGTATCTTCTAGTTGTAGTTCACTTGAGCTTTAGGGGATTCCTGGAATGGCACGTGAGGTACGGAGCCGGACATGACTGCCGACACCCATTATGCCTATTTATTCTAATAATAAAAAAAACATGTGCAGAGGAAAACTCCACATGCGCCCGCTCGAGGGTTAAAAGAATAAAATTCTTTCTTTTTGAGATTGCAGATTTAATATGCTAAATATTCACTAGCTACTTATTTGCTTCATACATAACCACTTCTCTGATTTACCTCGAATGTTTGACAGGGCTGTTTGACATGCTGTTCCGAGACAGTGAGCTAACACCAACAGACATGTTAGCCGGGGCTATCCTGCTGAGGGTTAAAACAAAGCAGGAGACTCGCGAACAGGTTCAGATTGCAGAGAAGCGGGACAAGTATTCGACAGGTGAGTGCTGCAGAGCAAGACCTCAACTGCTCCCTCCCTCTTAATATTTAAGACAGCCACATAATTTTCTCTTTTTGTGGACAGGAAGAAGTCTTCAACTCTTATAAAATTTTAACTGGACTCTTGCTGGTTTAGGCACAGATTTCACATAGAAAAAAATCTCTGTTCCCACACAGGGTTTGAAGGTTTGGCTTATTGACAACAGGATGAATTCTACCCTTAACACAAGGCCTGTAATTAATTAAGTGGCTTCTGTTCTGCAAACTAGGTAATGGCCATCAAATGCATTCAGAGACCAACATTACATTGGCTGAGTACGTAAACTTTCATGAATCTAAACTTGGCCGAGAACAAAACCATCTTGTCAACTTTGCTTAGTTCCCTCTGATTTTCCCTCTATTAATTTCCTCATTAGTGATACTCAAAGGAAAGCTTTCATTCTTTACAGTACTGTAGTCATCACCTCAAAATTAATAAAATCATCCAAATGTGTCCTCAAAGAATTTTCTGAGAGTATTGTGCCTCAGGGTTTCCTAATTGCTCACACTAACCACAAAAAAAAATTGCCGTACGTAAGGGAAATAACACTTATTCATCAGCAACAGGCATGTCCCTAATGAATGAAATGAAAACAGACTTAACACGTTCAGCCCGACGGAAGTCAACAGTCAGTTTTTGTTCTTTCCATAATCTCGACGTGCGCCACCGGTGGTGCACTGCAAACTTTCCAAAACTCTGACGTGTAACACCGGTGGCGCACTGTTTCCATTTGATTCAATGCTTCTTCACAGAGCTTTCAGAGCTTTGCTGGGTTATATTATTAGTGTGTTCATATTGTAGGGTTGTGTAGAAACATTGTGACCACCGGTGGCGCACGTGTAAACATTTTTATAAAAAAAATAAATGTTGAAAAGATCAAGGTGACATAAAAACACCAAAAATGGTGGAAGGGGCATGGGAAGACCCTAAAAGTGCTTTACGCGTTTTGAGGTTACAATAACTAACAGTGTATCATTCGCAACTTCGCCACCTGCCGCGCCATCGGCGAATCATGCGTGTGCCACTGTTGGCGCACTTTGGCTGGCACATCGGCTTGTGATGATTTCAGTATCCCCACCGGACGATGTGCGCCACTGGGTGGTACACTATTAAAATCTATTCATTTCACTCAAATTATCTATTTTAGGTATATACAAGGTAAAATCAACGGATATTTTTAAGATTTAGTTAAAAGTACGACTTAGGTTAGTTTCGTATTTTTGGTCAGTTTACCGATTATTGCAACGTCCTTTTAATTAGTTCGAAAATTCAGTCGTGTACCACCAGTGGCGCACGTCAGGCTGAACGAGTTAAGCCAACAAGTTTGTTTTGCGAGATCCCAGATTTATCATAGCTGGAGCTTTTTGATATTTTTTTATTACAATCTTGTTTCCTTTGAAATAAATCATTTTATTTGTTAATTTTCTTTTGTTCTACAAGTTGGTTTATTGTCTGCTAGTGACACATGGGAATTTTTGGAGATTTTGGGTTTCCTGATTTTTTTGTCCGCCCTCATGGGGACAGCTTGTCGCTGGCGAATCATAAGTATATACATTCCTCTTCCTCTCCCGCTTCATAAGTTAATTATACTAGAAAGGACAACTACACCTGCAGCAACTACATCCACAAACACTTGGCCTAATTGAGACAACTTACATTGCTGGACTAAAATTATTCTGCTATTTGTCGGTAGACTTGAAAGAAGTATTCAGAGGACGTCCAAGTTGGATGAATTTACGCAAAGCCTTCACGTACATGAGATTGTCTATGGCTACTTACACTTATGGCTTTGTCTTTTACCGCAACTGCTGCATTGCACCCTGTCTGCTCTTGAGACAAATGAGATGTTGCATGTGCTGCAGGTATGTATGATGAATCAGTGGTGGTTCAAGTATTGGGGGTTTAAATATACTCATGACACCTATGTATAGTACAGGGTGTTTTTTTTAACTCAACCCATTTTTAAGATTGAATAATGCACATATAAATATGAAATGAGTATTGTTTGAAGAATCTTTACATTTTATACAGCCTATTGTTTATGTTTGATCACATTTAGTTTACATTATGTGCTCAAACAATCCTCTACTGGCATCTGTATAAAGTTATGCTCTCTCCATCGAATTCCCGAACACGTGTTGCTAGGCACCTCTTTGAATTTCTTGCATTAAGAGTCTTCATCAGCAAACGGAGAAGTCAAAATTGACTGTAGCACTCCAAAACCGGTGTCAACGAGGCCAACTAGATGTTGGGGTGAACTAGTGTCGCCTTGGTCGATGTCTGGTGATCCGCACGGGCCATTTCACAAATAGTTCTCCTACTTCTTTTCAAAAAGAGAGAGTGAGGGTGTAGTTGGGCAATATTATCACTCTCTCTCAGAAGGGTGCTGTGATTAGAGAAAAGAGCGCTGCCCTCAGGGCCCATTGACTAATAAATCAACCATTAAACGACCTAAAAGGACGAGTGGACGAGAGCCCTAAGATGTTTGAGTTGGTCGGGCGGGTGACACTGCCATGCCCACGCTTCATAGATTTATAAATACTGTCCTGGGTTAAAATAATTGGTTATATGTTATAAATTCCCCACTTTGTTAAAACACAGGTAAAAATGGAAAACAAATAGTTGTATTCTAATTTTGAGGAAAACCTTTTGATTTTAATTAATTTCTAACCTTATCAATTAAAGCTACATAGGCTACATTTTTTCCTCAAAATTCGACACTAGTCTAAAATTTCCTTCTCATAATATCTGGGCTAGAAATATATATTTCAAAATAAGCGAAGATATTAATTTAATCTATAAAAATGCTATCTAAAGGTAAACTACTTAAAATACAACAATCTATTGAAAAATAAGTAGGTTTATTTTCTTCATCAATATTTTGTCATAAGAACAAAAAAAATAAAAAAAGAGAATCAAAATGCATAAAAACCTTAAAATAGACACAAAATAGGCACAAACCTTAAAATAGGCACAATACCCTTTGTACTTATTTAGTTAACTTTGTAATTTTTTGTTTAAAAACCTAAATTTATTGGAGCTGGGTTGAAAACCTAGGAAAAGTCACTGAGATCATAGTCTATAATCCAACATAAATCACAGTCTACAATCAAAACATATTTTACAAAACAAAATATTTAACAGAGAGCGAAAATAATTATCAAACGTGTGATGAAATTAAAGTTAAAACTTAAAAATTGAGGGTCTAACATTAAAATACATTTTCAAATCTGAAGATTCAAGAAATATTTTAATATTTTCCTATCAAACTAACTCATAATATAAAGTAAAATCACCTTTTTTCATAAAATTTACATAATGACGAATGTCAAACTAAAAAGTGAAATAGAACCTATAATTTACAATATATACAACTAGCTTCAGAGCCCGTTGGGGTTAAATACAACGGACTCTGGAAAAATAGTATATGTATGTTTTTTCCTGTGAGATTACCTGAAAAATAATTTGATATTTGTTTATAAAAATAAAGAAATTTGTTTAAAAAAAATCATGTTCAGATAATCAGCTGTTTGTGTATTTATTATGGAAAATATGTTTTTAACGTTTTTCATCATAAATCTTATAAAAATCAAATTATCACAATTATTTGTAAGCCTACAGGAAAAAACTTTCCAACTTTTTAATTATTAAAATCTACTGGTAGAACTGCATATTTAGTTGTAACTGAAGACAAAGTTTTGCAAAAATCTCCAACTTGGTATTTTTTCACCACTGTAAATTCTCACGTTCCTTAATTTTTTTGCAAATTACTTTTAAATGGTGAGAAAGTCGCTTAAAGTGGAAAATTATATTCTGAAAGAGAATAAAATCAAACATACAACACTAAATAACACAAATAAAAACTAAATAACTCAACACACAACAGTGAAAATATACCAAGAAAAAACAATTTCACTGTTAATCAAACACCGCAACTCGTGATCGCAAGACGACTCGCAGTGCGGTCGACTAGTATTTGCTCTTTTCTGAACCGTCACAACAATTGGCCATATCGTTGCTGAAAAATTTGTTGTTTATAAATCGACTGGTGGCTGGCAGGCATAATTTATTGATCGTTTCGCAGCCGACAAATCTCACGCTCTTTTCAAGGTCGTCTTATCTATTTGCCACATTGCAGCCAAAAAATATGTCGGTTATGTCGCAGCTGGCAAATCTCTGGGGCGCATTACGACTGAAAATGACTCACTTTTTCATGGCGTTAGATCTTTCGGTCGCCTCACGGCTCTGTGGTTGTCAAATCGCGGTTGCTTATACTGAGACTGGAAAATCGCTCGGTGTTTCCGCGGCCAGCAAATCTCTCGGTCGCATTGCGGTCGTCCCATAATTGTATTTTACAAAGATTGTGCTCTAGTATTCGTATTAGAAGGCAACTTGGCTGTTTTCAATGGTCGGTAATTTTTTAATAGTCGGGAAAAATTACAGAAATTTTATCAATGTGAAATGTGGGAGGTACCCTGCTCCGTTCCACTGTGTAGTCTTGCCCTGCTTTGTGTTTACAGCAGCTGGCAAATTTCTCTCTATTTTGTTCTAATGGCCATAACAGCTCTTGATTAGGCTGTATCATAGCCTGAAAACATCGGTTGCATCATGGCAAACTAAACTCTTGATCATAATATCGTGTCAGTTAAATCTGTCGGTACTAAAACGGCCGTCAAACATTCAGGTTGTACTAGTAAACCTGTTGCTCGAAATCGAGCTATTGTTATGTAGTGATTTCAAAATAAAAATAATTATGGTTCAGTATTCTAGAACTATTTCATTAATTATATGGTTGAAATTCCTGTTATACTGAAATTTTTTAAAAAAGCTTTTTAGTCATCTTTAAGGAGATGTCCATGTTTCGCGGCCCTAAGTAGCATATGACCCGTCTTAATCTCAAACCGAACTATAATGGTTCAATAAATCTACTTATAATCAATGTTAAGTCTCTTCTTTTTTTCTCTTATTTATATTTATAGAATTTATACATAAGAATTTATTTCTCCTTCTAGTATTTTTTTTTGGAATATAAACATATGTAAATATTAAGATCTTCACACATGTGATTCAAAATAAATGTTTTTAAAACTGAATTCTGACCTTAAGTATGTATTAGGATAACAGTTTATTTATTTGCATCTTCCATCAACTGAAATGCCTCCAGCTCTACATGCAATGGTTTCAATTCCATTAACAACATATGGCTTTGCTGAAAAACTTTGTTTGCTCCAACCAGCTGCTTTATTTGAAATTTCTATTCCCATGTTAAATCTTATGGACTAATACGAAACTTTAAGGGCGTCTAGGGCTCTTCCCTTTAGTCAAACCTTTTTTAATTTTATTTCCTCCAAAACTTCACGTCAAGCTCTTTCCAATGACACCAAAAACATGAAAATCGGTTCAGTAGTTCAGGAGGAGTCTTTGAAACAAAAAAACTGCTCGTGTATTAAATAAGTATAGATTTATTACATTTAGAAAATCTCGATCCAATTTCAACACACTCGATTATTTGCACCCGATAAATCTTGGTTGTATCAGAAAACAAATCTTTAGGATTTGCAGTGATCAGCAAACTTCTCACGGTTTATACACGGTAATAAAATTTCACAGTATTGTTGCAGTAATATCGTTAAATTCGCGGTAATATCGTGGCCGGTATTCTCAGTTTTATCAAGGCAATCAAGGCGGATGTATTCCGCGGTCGGCAAATCTCTCAGTATCAGCAAAACAACTTGGCGGAAGGCCGAAAAACAGCTGATTGGGTTATTTAGCGTGTATTAAATGGGAGCTTTTTAATTTTAAGCTGATAGCTATGTAAACTTAAGAAATGTCTGGCCAAATATTTATAGTTTTTTCATCCAACACAAAATAGCTGTTTTTTTTTTGTATTTTAAGTACTTTACCCGGAACCTCACCTACAGGAGAGCAATGATTGTTAGTGGAAAAACTGTAAAATAACTCATTAACTCATGTTCGCAATTAACTAAACAAGGCATACAAGTAAAAATTCAATTCTTAGTGATGTCCCTTTGGGCAAACACAACCTTTTCTGCTCAACACATCTTTGATTTGAAATAGAACAGTTTCGCGCCACCGGATGTCCAAGTATCGCTCCGCCACATGCACTGCCCGTTCGGCCGCCAGTGGTCGCGCCGATCACAACAGAACATACCAACATTTATGCCAGCTTTCCGGTGTTATTTACAAAGTTATAGTTTTGAAATTTTTTAATTAGCTTTATAACATAGAATGCTAGCTCCCCTTGTTTTATATTTCAAAAATTTGTTTTAGTTTTATCTAAATAAAACATTTAATTAAAGGTTTATTTATTCTTCTTTAACTTATTACGTAGTGGGTATATGGACAAAACTTTCACAAGGTCCTCAGGAGGACCACTATACCTTTTTTTTGACACCTTAACAATTTATTTAGCACAATCGGTTTTTGAGAAATCTTGTAATGAAATTATCATTACTGTTATGGGAATAAAATCCAACTAGTAGCTTGTAGGGGAAAAAGCCCCTAAAAATTAAATGCAAATGCTGGATACTTAATGCTTCCTTCACACTCACAGCTGGGTTTGACGTTTAAAGTGTAATGTTAAAGATATTTTGACGTTTGCTAGCACGTATCAGAATTTTAAGAAAGGGCGTTACTTCAGTATGGTAAAGGGCTGAACTTTTTGGAACAGTGGCGCAATCAGTCATTCTCAAAACAAACTCAGTTCACTTTGTTTAAAATTAAACCATATGGACATGGTTTGAAGAATTTCTTAAGGTTAACCACAGACTGCAACACATTTATTTTCCCAAAGTAAATCGTGAAATTTAACACAAATGTCGTGTGTAGCCTCCACCTCATTCAAAAGAACATATTGGACAGTTAGAAGGTACTTATTATAGAAATCTCCGATTGAGGCTACATTTTAACCAATAAGCAAATATATAAGGAAGAAATCAGAAAATGGTCTCCCGTTGACGACTCCACGCTCCACGTTGGAGCCTTTCAGCCTCTGACTCAACTTCATAAGGAAGTTAGGTTTGGAGACCATGAGTTTGGGAAATAGTTAATATTGAGGATTTTACCCTACGTTCAACACTTTTTTATGGTTGCCCATGAGTAAATACTGCTTTGTCTTGGTAGATTCAAGATTAAATATACTTTTGATTGGTCAAGTTTAAAAGTGAACCTTTTTGGTAGGATCAAATTTAAAGTTGATGTTGCACTCAGTAGCTCTTAGTGCAGCGCACACTGTTGTTCCTCAGTCAAAACTATGACCATAAGCAACACATGTGTTAATGTAAACAAAGCGGAGGTTTTTAGATTAAAATGATTTTTAAATGGTAGCTATTTAATGTTATATTTTATTTTCGGATAAACTTTAAGAAATTTCTGTATTTTTCCCGAGTCCCTGGCATCAAGACCTTCTATTTAAGCCCTCTCCCATTATCCTGCGACTTGCCAAACGCCTACAATTTCGGCGCAAAAACTTCGTATACATATAGATTTATAACGATCTTTTGGCATTAAATCGGCATCGTTATAACGTAAACGAAACAAAAACACTTAACTCTTTATAATTTTAAATTATATATGTTTACTCAGAGCCGGAGTTATAAAGTTTGAAAATCTTAAGGTTAAAATATTTATTTTTTATAGTACATTAAACTGCCTTTTGAAAAAAATCCAAATATCAACATCTAGCATATGGCTTTGAATCAAGCATCAGTAGACATGTTTTAATGTAAATAAAGCAGACGTTTTTAGATCCCAATGCTTTTTAAATGGCAGATATTTTACGTTATTTCTCGATTTCTCGTGAATTTCAAGCAATTTCAGTATTTTTCCCGCCATCACGGAATAGAGACCTTAAATTTGAGCCCTCTCCCATCTTTCTACGACTTGCCAAACGCCCACAATTTTGACGCAAAGAATCGCCTTACGAAATTAAATATATGATACAGTATGGCTACCACTGATGAGGACTCTTAAATTTGTTATGTTTGTTTTGAAATGATGAATATCCTGTGAATTGATTTCTTAGGCCTTACTTTTTATGTATCCCCAAAGAAAATATAATAGTGGGGTAAAATCCAGGGATCTTGGGGGGAAATAATCCTTCACTAATAAAATAAAGTTTTGGGTTGCATTAAAAAAAAAACACCCTGTATAATCTCTGTGGAACCTCAAAGTGTCATGACCTCTACTAACCATCACTCTTGAGTGACGGGAATAGAGGGTTAACAGAAATTTAATTATAATCCTCTATAGTCCTGTACAGTATATGTAGATTTAAAAGTTTTTGGAAGAATTTACACCCTGTATAGGTGGATGTTTCTTATTAAATTATACATATAAAAGAAAAAACAAAACAGAACTGCTAAACTGTAAGTTGTATTTGTTCAATGTTTTTACAACGTCTATTATGATACATTAAAAGTACAGTAGCGGTAAAGATAACAGAGAGAGGCAGTTAAAAGAGTGATGGTTAATCAAAGGTCTACTGTACTATATCATAAATAGATATTGCCTTAAAACAATCAGTTTCATTTCTTGATTATTAGTCCTGCAGCTGACAGCACTTCTGTGTGCAAACTTGCGTATACTGAATTTTATTGCTGGACCTGTTAGTTTATTACATGGGAAGGTTAAAAAACTTGGGTGGACATCTCCTACCCCCCACGTTTTCCCAGGATGATGTTTTCAAAATGGCCGCCAATTATCTGTGTTTTACTACTAAATTCATAAAAATCATGACCATCGCCCAATCTGTGGATTTAACATAAAAAGAATCGGTGAAAATTACCACTTGGTATATACCTTACGATTAAAATCTCGTTTTCAAAAGTTGCATCACTACATGTCCGCCATTTTGGAAATAATCCGCCATTTTGAATTTATGTAAGCTTTTAATTGATCAATCATAGTGAGGCTCAAAACCAACGTAGGATCGTGATTTTCATTTTATTTTAAAGCCAATTAAATTATCTACAAGAAGATTCCAGGTGGAATACAGCCAGTCAGTATAACCAATGTGTAATTTTAATGTAAAACAAGCCCAAAAAAAATTGACGATGTAATTTTCGTGTTTTACGGATTATTTTGCTAACAATGAAAATACGCCTCCACTGAGGAAATAAAGGAACTGGAATGTACTAAACTAATCTCAAGGCATATGAATAACTATCTAAGACAAGATTTCATAATACATTCACCGCTTGTCGGTCTTTTTGGGAAATAATTAGCTATTTTGAATTTATATTAGTTTTCAATTGCCAAAGCTATTTCCGGCTAACAGTTGCCATAAACACTTATATTTTCACTTTATTTTACTCTTTGATAAAGTTCCTGTGAGAAAATGTAAGGTGGAATGCATCAAATAAACATAAGCAATACGAAATTGCAATGTAAAAGAAGTATTTTAATGATTTTCTAATAGCAGGGTAAAAAGCAGGCCATAAGATGTCTTCTTCGTGATTATGTAGGCTATGTTTTGCGACTGGTGGCAACCATGTTTTTTTGTTCCTTTTGACCTATTGAATGCAAAGTGTGAGTTTGCCACCTTCAAATTTGTTCCGGGGACCAGGAATCCAAGATGGCGGACAAAATGGCTTATTAATGTTTTAGGCTTGGTTTTTATTACCTTTTCCTCGCTACATTTGATGAAAATTTGGCAGTTAAAAAAAATAGTTGCGAAAGGGGAAACACTTAATGTTGGTTACATTTCCACATCCGGTCACCATATTGGATAAAAGTTTTTTTTTTGAAATGTAAATATGGGGTTGTGACACATTATATCAAACTGCTTATCTGTGACAAACTCAACTCTGTAATCCATTGTTCTAAATCTCTGTTTGTTTTCAAGTTATTAGTAAATTATTTAATAATCTACTTTTATTTATTCTATTTCTTTTAGTCCGGTTGCCCAACGATATGACCTTGAAAGGTCCAACTCACACTTTGTGATCGATTCTCGTACTATTTGATAAATTGAACAAGATTATGAGGGGTTCCAGAGTGGCACCCATGGAAAATTTGGAATATCGATGGTCAAAGTTACAGGGCCGAAAATACAGAAACAAATATAGAACAAAATTAGAGGTATGACATTCATAGGAATATTTTCCAAAATATCGATTTGAAAACACCGTCAATAGTTGCTGGATGGTAAATACTTAATTTAAAATGGCAAATAGCTTTCAGCAGCCATGCACCTTTGATCCGCCATATTGGATATAACATATTTTTCTTAAATGTGAATGTGGTGTTGTTACACATAAAATCTATGTTTTCACGCTGATTACAATGCTGTGATCTGTTTGAAAAAAATACTGTTTCGTTCACAAGATATAGAGCGTATTTTTTTGAACACTTTTGGGGTCTCTTAAACTATAAGAGATACACGGAAGGTTAAAGTAGCTCAGTAATGCGTAATCTAAGAACAAGTAAAACGTTGGTGAGCAATGAAAAATTTTCGACTAACTCGTTCTCCACGCTAGAAAAACTATTGTTGCCCATAACTAAATTTGTACTAAATCGCTCACTTTTTAAGATACGAGGCTGTATGAGGGGTCAATTTACATAACATTTGTATTATTTTTTATGATACTATTTATGGTTTTTTAGAATAATGCCCAAGCAAACAATTTTAAATGCCCAACATGTAAAATTTAAATTTTCATTCGAAACATATTTTTCCCAGAACTATAAGATTTTTATTATTAAATTTGTTTGCAATCAAAGAAAATATTTGTTGTATAAATGATAATGGGTTATAACGTACTGGACTTTTCATAAAAATGAAATATATGGAAAACCGCTGATTATTATTAAACAGCTGATTGACTGACAACAGCTGATTGGCAGCGAAAAGCTGTTTTTATGGACAAATACTTTACGCACCTTCACTCAGAACAGCTGATTTGTTTGTAATTTAGCCTTTTAATTTAGCCTTTTACTATTAATCAGCTGTTTCTAACTAATCAGCTGATGACTTTAAATCAGCTTTTCCCCTTTTCTTTATTTTTATTAGAAATTCAGTACATCATAACCCATAATCATGTACAGTAATTAATAAATATAAATATAAACTTATTTTTAATATTTAAGGGATTACTATATTGGATTCATAATAAAAATAAAGAAAATGGGATTACCTTATTAATAGTTAACGGATGGTTGACTAAAAACATCTGATTCACAGATAAAAGGTAATTTACAATCAAATTAGCTGTTTTAAATGAAGATAAGTATTTGACCG
Organism: Flexamia atlantica; assembly: GCA_035578135.1. Taxonomy (NCBI): domain Eukaryota; kingdom Metazoa; phylum Arthropoda; class Insecta; order Hemiptera; family Cicadellidae; genus Flexamia; species Flexamia atlantica. The sequence continues at coordinate 216,151,837 of JAQJVK010000001.1, forward strand.
TCAAATAGCTTTTTCGCTGCCAATGTGCTGCTTCCACTCAATCAGCTGCTCAGTACTAATCAGCTTTTTCCATATTTTTAACATTTATGGAAGTTCCAATTCTAACCAATATTGGGGATCCAACATGGCGGCTGAAAACTATTATCCACTTTAATTAAGTATTTACCTTCAAGCAACTATTGATGGTGTTTTCAAATCGATATTTTGGAAAATATTCCTATGAATGTCATACCTAAAATTTTGTTCAATATTTATTTCTTTATTTTCGGCACTGTGAACTTTGACCATCGTTCTTCAAAATTTTCCATGAGTGCCACTCTGGAACCCCTCATAATCTTGTTCAATTTATCAAATAGTACGAGAATCAATCACAAAGTGTGAGTTGGACCTTTCAAGGTCATATCGTTGGGCAACCGGACTAAAAGAAATAGAATAAATAAAAGTAGATTATTATATAATTTACTAATAACTTGAGAACGAACAAAGATTTAGAAAAATGGATTACAGCGTTGAGTTTGTCACAAAAAAGCAGTTTGAAATGTTGTGCCACAACCCCATATTTACATTTCAAAAAAATAACTAATATCCAATATGGCGGATCCAATATGGTGACTGGATGTGGAAATGTAACCAACATTAAGTGTTTCCCCTTTCGCAACTATTTTTTTTTTAACTGCCGAATTTTCATCAAATGTAGCGAGGAAAAGGTAATAAAAACTAAGCCTAAAACATTAATAAGCCATTTTGTCCGCCATCTTGGATTCCTGGTCCCCGCACCAAATTTGAAGGTGGCAAACTCACACTTTGCATTCAATAGGTCAAAAGGAACAAAAAAACATGGTTGCCACCAGTCACAAAACATAGCCTACATAATCACGAAGAAGACATCTTATGGCCTGCTTTCTACCCTACTACTAGAAAATCATTAAAATACTTCTTTTACATTGCAATTTCGTATTGTTTATGTTTATTTGATGCATTCCACCTTACATTTTCTCGCAGGAACTTTATCAAAGAGTAAAATAAAGTGAAAATATAAGTGTTTATGGCAACTGTTAGCCGGAAATAGCTTTGGCAATTGAAAACTAATATAAATTCAAAATAGCTAATTATTTCCCAAAAAGACCGACAAGCGGTGAATGTATTATGAAACCTTGTCTTAGATAGTTATTCATATGCCTTGAGATTAGTTTAGTACATTCCAGTTCCTTTATTTCCTCAGTGCGTAGGTTTCGTTGTTAGCAAAATAATCCGTAAAACACGAAAATTACATCGTCAATTTTTTTGGGACTTGTTTTACATTAAAATTACACATTGGTTATACTGACTGGCTGTATTCCACCTGGAATCTTCTTGTAGGTAATTTAATTGGCTTTAAAATAAAATGAAAATCACGATCCTATGTTGATTTTGAGCCTCACTATGATTGATCAATTAAAAGCTCACATAAATTCAAAATGGCGGATCATTTCCAAAATGGCGGATTATTTCCAAAATGGCGGACATGTAATGATGCAACTTTTGAAAACGAGATTTTAATCGTTAGGTACATACTAAGTGGTAATTTTCACCGATTCTTTTTATGTTAAATCCACAGATTGGGCGATGGTCATGATTTTTATAAATTTAGTGGTAAAATAAAACACAGATAATTGGCGGCCATTTTGAAAACGTCATCCTGGGAAGATGTGGGGGGTAGGAGATGTCCACCCAAGTTTTTTAACCTTCTCATGTAATAAACTAACATGTCCAGCAATAAAATTCAGTATACGCAAGTTTGCACACAGAAGTGCTGTCAGCTGCTGGACTATATCAAGAAAAGGTGATCGTTGGAAGGACCATGCGGTAGTAAAAACATTTTATTTCATAATGCTGTAGAAATGTATAAAAAACATATTTCAAAATTTGCAGTAAACTTTATTCCAATGATCAGTCTAGTGTTTACCACAAGTTTCAAATAAAATTTAGTATACTCCAAATTAGTTTATGTTGTGAATTATAGCTATAAGAACACAATTATTTAAAAATTAAAAATGTGTACGTCTTGTGTTTGATTTACATGGAACCATCCGTGTTTTCATTGCCCACTATATAGTGACTCTAAAACCTGAAAGTCACAAAACCGCCTGTAAACTTTGCGCATTATATCTTGACACTTGGAAACCCTTTACACCTGAAGCAATTGGAGTGGAGAGAAAATGAACAGTAGACAACAGCTGATACAAAAGTTGTACTAGCCTGACGTGTTAGCATTTTCCAACAGCTGTCGGTGTATATCTTAATTGTCATTTATAAAAAAAATACAGTTGATGTTTGTGGAAATTTGTTTCTATATTATTTGCTGTCCAAAATCATTGTCAATAAACAATATCTGACAGCTCCAGCAATGGACTAGGCCAAGGGTCAAGATATAATGCGCCAAGTGTACATTTGTCATCAATCAAGGAAAATAAACATGATTTGTTTATTTCCTGGGAAATGAGTTTTCAATTATTACTTATGAATACTAATTAATTGTTTACGAACACAATTATGAGTTTCAACTCTTGGTTAACAACAATAAAATACAAATAAGTAGAAAATTAAGTACATAACCGGTCTTATAACCGGGTTAACAGAGATAAAACTGATATGAACAAAAAACCTCAAACCATAACCTTAAATATATTTTCACAACCAGAAATTCAATATTGTCTTGAAAATTTCATTTTTTGCAATAAAATCAGTAATTTGACAGTGCATGACTCTTTCTCGGCCTTTAGAAAGTGTGGCAAAATGCTGATTGGCCTAAAATCCTGGCAGGGGGCAGGAGATATTCGAGATGTATTCAATGGTCGAATGAAAGCAGACCTCCAATAAAAAGTGAATGAACAGTGTCTTAAGGCTGTATTGTAAATATGTGTGATGGCTGTAAGAGTGGCAAAGAGAATATCTTTGATAAAATGTATTGATACAGTAGAACCTCGCTAATCCGGCATGTTCAGGACTTTGGTAGTGCCGGATTATCGAAAATGCCGGATTACTAAGGGTCGTCTAAAAATAGTGGAAATATGTGTAAAAACAGATAGTCATAAGTAAAGCTGGGTTTTCCTAGCAACGACCTATGATCTCCGGTCCCACGTTGATGAAAGTCGCCGCAAATCGTCATTGCCATGAAAACCCAGTTCAACTACTGGGTAATGGGCTAGAGTATTAAACCCTGTTTTTGACCAAACACGAACTCAACCGACCACGGACGAACTCTGTCGACCGCAGACGAACTCTACGTACTGTACCAACCACGCACGGACGCAGCCAAACGCGGAAATTTCCCTCCTTAGCCCGGTGCCGGATTATTGAAGGTGCCGGACTATCGGATGCCGGATTAGCGAGGTTCTACTCTATTCCAAACAGCATACTTACAGATTCCACAGAAAGCTTTCAGTACATTAGACTGTATAAAAAGTTTGAACCTGAACTCAGGATAACAGAGAACTGGGATTTAGACCAGTCAATCTGTTCCTAAAATGAGGCGATAGGGGAAAAATTAGGTAAAAGCTGAAGTTTTCATTCTCGACTACTTCCATATTAGGCCAATAAAATTAAGATTGTGCCTGGACAAAATTCCCGGAAAGCTGGAAATCGTTTTAATCTTTCCGTTTTACATCCAAGTATATGAATTCGAAGTTTGTCCCATTTTTCCTGGTGTGCTTCCGACCTGGGACCACAAAAATATCAGAGTTTTGGGCCATTTTTTATTCTTTTGCAAATAAGTAAAAAACCGTTTATTCTACATGAAAAGTTTAAATACAAGAATTGTAGAGGACAAAATTCTGCGTTCATTGAGTATCTTCTGATAAAGATACTTTGAATAGTAATTGATTTATGGTAAGTTAAATAACGGGTTTTGGCGAATTCCTCTTTTAGGGAAAGAGCTATTACTTTAGGTCTCATGGGAAGACCTAAGCCCGAGACCATGATAACTTTTAGTTTTGGGGCTCTCAGAAGCTAAAAACACCATTCGTTCGAATTTTCATAAATATATATATACCTATTTATACGTATATAAATATATATATCTATATATTTCTTAGCTCGATAACTCTCGTAAAAATGGTCCAATCTTCTTTAAATTCGGCACAGACTTGTAAAATAGTAATTATTTTGACGAGTTAAAAATTCAGCCGGATCGGACCATCGGAAGGGGGGGTTATGGGTAATATTTCCCTAAAAATGGAGTTTTTCGGATTTTTCACGTAGAAAAATCGAAATAATCTGATTTTGGTTTACACCATTGGACTCAGCTCGAAAAAACAAATAAATTAGTATTTTGAATCATTGCTCTATGTCCATTGGTTCCCGAGATACTGAAAGTGGTAAACACAGTACGTTGTCCCAATGTTAACCTTATGGGAAATAAATAAAATTGTACATCTCGCTTATTCCTCAACATATCCTAATAAAACTTGGTATATGGCTTCATCTAGTTAAGGTCCAATTGATTATGGCATAAAATCTACAAATTTATGTAATCCTGAGGCAGCAAACCCACGTACTCACTTTCCCAATGTTAACCTTATGGGAAATCAATAAAATTGTATAGTCTGCTTATTTCCCAATATATCTTAATAAAACTAGTTAATCTTATGGAGAATATGTTTGCATGCTTATTTACGGACATAATTTGATTTTATTTGGTACGAGGCTTTATCTAAAACACTTATTTGAGCATTTTGAATCCGTTGAGTATGCAGGTCTGCTGCAACAGGGGTACTTTTCATGTTTTATCATCAATTGTGAAAACGTGTAAGATTTTTATGTTTTAATTTCGTTTTCTGGTATTATTGGCATCACTGTATTCAACATAATAACATAGTATAAGTGAGTATGCAGGTTTCCTGACAAGGAAAATGTAGAAATAGCAGATTTTAGAGTATAATCCAAAATATCCAAACTATATTGAGCCACATGGTACTGAGTTTAAACCAGATATGCTGAGAAACAAGCAAGCTACACACGTTTATTTTTCTCCCAAAGGTCAACATTGTGGAGACGAGTACGCAGGTTTGCTGCCTCAGGAATCTATAAAATTGGGGATTTTAGATTATAATCAAGTGAACCTTAACTAGATAAAGCCACATAACTAGTTTTATTAAGATATATTGGGAAATAAGCAGACTATACAATTTTATTGATTTCCCATAAGGTTAACATTGGGAAAGTGAGTACGTGGGTTTGCTGCCTCAGGATTATATAAATTTGTAGATTTTATGCCATAATCAATTGGACCTTAACTAGATGAAGTCATATACCAAGTTTTATTAGGATATGTTGAGGAATAAGCGAGATGTACAATTTTATTTATTTCCCATAAGGTTAACATTGGGACAACGTACTGTGTTTACCACTCTCAGTATCTCGGGAACCAATGGACATAGAGCAATGATTCAAAATACTAATTTATTTGTTTTTTCGAGCTGAGTCCAATGGTGTAAACCAAAATCAGATTATTTCGATTTTTCTACGTGAAAAATCCGAAAAACTCCATTTTTAGGGATTTATTACCCATAACCCCCCCCTTCCGATGGTCCGATCCGGCTGAATTTTTAACTCGTCAAAATAATTACTATTTTACAAGTCTGTGCCGAATTTCAAGAAGATTGGACAATTTTTACGAGAGTTATCCAGCTAACAAATATATAGATATATATATTTATATGCGTATAAATAGGTATATATATATTTATGAAAATTCGAACGAATGGTGTTTTTAGCTTCTGAGGGCCCCAAAACTAAAAGTTATCACGGTCTCGGGCTTAGGTCTTACCATGAGACCTACAGTAATAGCTCTTTCCCTAAAAGAGGAATTCGCCAAAACCCTTTATTTAACTTACCATAAATCAATTACTATTCAAAGTATCTTTATCAGAAGGTACTCAATGAACGCAGAATTTTGTCCTCTACAATTCTTGTATTTAAATTTTTTATGTAGAATAAACGGTTTTTTACGTATTTGCAAAAGAATAAAAAATGACCCAAAACTCTGATATTTTTGTGGTCCCAGGTCGGAAGCACACCAGGAAAAATGGGACAAACTTCGAATTCATATACTTGGATGTAAAACGGAAAGATTAAGGCGATTTCCAGCTTTCCGGGAATTTTGTCCAGGCATGACCAATTTTTGATCTAATTTTACTGGCCTATATAGACAAGCTTCTAGCCAAAAGTCCTCACCCCTATCCCCCTTGCTTCTTCCCCTACAGCCCCTTATCTTCTTTAAGTGTAGAAAATGTAGTATTTATTAAAAATGACTATATCTAAGAAATTATTTGAGATATCCCTTATGTTTTGATGTTTCCTGATTCCTTATAAAAAGCTCTAAAATAATGCCATTTATTGTTTTATGATTAACTTACTCCTTCTACGTCTATTTTCCTGATTATTTTGGAAAAAAGCATTTTCCTTCATTTTTAACCTAACATATTTATACAAATATCGCTTAATAATAATGCTCAAATCACTTCCATTGGGAAGCTGTTTTACACTTATCCTGCTTTGCTTATTTTCTCCTGTTTATAAGCTTTAAAATGATATATTACTTGACTTAATTTTCTCAAATACTGCCCTGATAATATTAGTTCAAACACATTTTACAGCGCCTGCCAGGAGTGTGCGCTATGCCGTCAAAGTTCATTCGACTTGGGGGTTTAAGGGGGTGAGAAATAGGAAAAATTTTAATTTTTCACCATCGACTACTACTGTATAGACAAGCTTGTAGCCAAAAGTCCCCACCCCAGTGATGGATCTACACTTTCTGTCGCCCGAGGTGAAATTGGTGTTTGGCACCCCCCCCAGCTTGGCGATGTTATGTTTATATAAACTTTTTTGCTTATTTTGACCCAAGGAATCACTACGTAAATTATTGCCCCACATTTTTTGAACACCCTGTATATAAGGGTAATAATGAAGAAAATATTTCTTTCAAATTAAACAGGAAAATAGACATAGAAGTGATAAGTAAATAAAAAAACACAATATGGAACTGTAAATATATCTTCTTATGAGGAATCCAGAAACGATGGAATATAAGAGATATCTCTAAGAGTTCCTGAGATACTTTCATTTATACACAAAATATTGCTTTTTAGTGAATTTCCCTTATAGGGAAAGAGCTATTACCGTAGGTCTCATGGTAAGACCTAAGCCCGAGACCATGATAACTTTTCGTTTTAGGGCCACCAGAAGCAAAAAAAACCATTCGTTCGAATTTTTATATATCTATCTATCTATCTATCCATATATATATATATATATATATATGTGTGTCTGTCAGCACTATAGCGGCCGTAAATATGGTCCGATCTTAATGAAATTTGGAACAGACATGTAAAGTGGTAATCGAATGGACGAGTTTGTGAACCAGCCCAATCGGACCACCGGAAGGGGGGGCAAAGTGGGATAAACACCCCCAAAAATGGGTTTTTTTTAGTTTTTTACATAGAAAAATAAAATTTATCGAATGTTTGTTGGCATCATTGAATTCAGCTCAAAAAAACAAACAATTTAGTGTCTTGAATCATTGCTCTATGTCCATTGGTTACCGAGATATTGAAAGTGGTAAACACAGTACGTTGTCCCAATGTTAATCTTATGGGGAATAAGTAAAATTCTATATCTCGCTTATTTCTCAATATATCTGGATAAAACTTGGTTTGTGGCTTCATCTAGATGAGATCTAATGTATTTTAGTCTAAAATCCCCGAAATTTCAATTTTTGTAGCGGCAAACCTGCATAATCATTCCCCATGTTATCCTTATGGGGAATAAAAAAAATCTATATCTTACTTATTTTTTAACATTTCTTGACAAAACTTGGTATATGGCTTCTTCTAGTTAAAATCTACTAAATAATGGATTAAAACCAACCAGTTTTAACATACCTGTTGCAGCAAACTTGCATAATCATTCCCCATGTTATTCTTATGGAGATTACAAAACATGTAAAATCTCGCTAAGTTGGATTGAAATACCGTATGTTGTTTTGCATCTGAAATTCGCTGAGTACGCAGGTATGCTGTAACGGGGGTATTTATTTTAAACTTTAAGGAAAAAGAGCTGTAGGGAGGGAAGCAAGGGGGGAGTGGTGGGGAATTTTGGCTAGAAGCTTGTCTATATAGTAATAATAGTAGTAATCAATGGTAAAAAATTTAGCTTTATCCTAATTTTTTCCCTCTAAACCCCAGGTTGAATGAACTGAGGCGGCGTAGTGTGCGGCCGCTGCATGTGCTGTAAAACATGTTTTAATCGTATTAGCAGGGCAATGTGTGAGAAAAGCAAGTCAAGTATGATATCATATTAAAGCTTATAAACAGGAGAAAATATTTACGGCAAAACAGATTCCTAATGGAAGTGATTTGAGCCTTATGATTAGGCAAAATATAAATATATTTGGTTCAAAATGAATACAATTGTTTTTACCAAACAGGAAAATAGATGTAGAAGGAGTAAATTAATCCTAAAACACTACACAACATTATTTTTAGATTGTTTTATGAGAAATCGGGAAACAACAACTCATAAGAGATATATCAGATATTTTCTGAGATATGAGCATTTTAGCAAAATACTACATTTATTAGACTTGGAAGGTATTGGAGGGGCTGCAGGGGGGGAAGCAAGGGAGGTAGGGGTGGGGACTTTAGTCTAGAAGCTTGTATATATAGTAGTAATCAATGGTAAACAATTTAACTTCACCCTAATTTTTGCCCCCTAAACCCCAGGTTGAATGAACTTAGGCAACATAGTGCGCGGCTGCGGCAGGCGACATGTTTTAATCGTATCAGCAGGGCAATATGTGAGAAAAGCAAGTCAAGTATGATATAATTTTATTTTAAAGCTCATAAACAGGAGAAAATATTTACAGCAAAACAGATTCCTATCGGAAGTGATTTGAGCCTTATGAATAGGCAAAATATAAATAAATATATTTGATTTAAAATTAAGGAAACTGTTTTTTTTTCTAAATTAAACAGGTAAATAGACGTAGAAGGAGTAAGTCAACCGACCGTAATTCACTATACCACATTATTTTAAGAGCTTTTTATTAGAAATCCAGGAACATCAAAATATAAGGGATATCTCAAATAATTTCTGAGATATAATCATCTATACTATTATAAAGAAGAGGTGGTTTCTTTATGTACGTATGGGGCAAGTGAACTCGAAAAATACTGAACCGACTGGGTCGAAAGGTAGATTTGGAACCTGGGAAACATATAGGCCTATTCACTCAAATCCCCTCGGGCTACGCCACGTGAACATCGTTAGCTTCAATGTTTACATTTTATAAGGATGTAAACATTCAAATACTGAAATGTAAACAACTGTGAGTGCTACAATTTGACAGTTCAAAGAGCAGAAGTAAGATCAGCTGTAATTTTTATCTTGAGCGAAGCCACGGGCAACTGCTAGATCTTAATAAATAAATACTTCATTTTCTAAACTTAAAGAACAACAATGGGCTGTAGGGGGGAAGCAAGGTGGTGGGGATTTTTGGCTAGAAGCTTGTATATACGGTATTAGTCGATGGTGAAAAATTCAGCTTTTTCCTATTTTCTCCCCTCTTAAAACACCCCAGGTTAAATTAACTTCAGTGGCGTAGCGTCAGTGATGTCATGGTAAATTCTCCAGTTCCGGAACTGTGTGTCCGAGGATTTTGGGAAAATACCAATTCCCCCCCCCCCAATGGAGAATAACATTTTGTAGTACCTGGTGGACCGAGCCTTGCTCGGTGTTATTTCATGTTTACGAGTTCATCCAGTTACTATAAAATATTTCAATGTAATAAAATTGATAAATAGAAACCTTTTTTATTGCTCCATGGACTCTTCATCCCACTTGCTGTATTTCCCCTTGATGGCTGTAGATTCCAAACAGCTGTTATGATTACTTCATTTGTTAACACTTTCCTTGTTTATTTTCGTTGCCATCACGGCAACCCATAAGGCCAATGTTAATATTTTACAACTTTTAAATTAGATTTATTACGTTAATAGATTTTCTCCGGCCAAGTAATCTGCATAAAAGACGTTTTTGAGTCATAAACTACTTATTTCCAGACTTTGAAGGAAATCCTCGGAGCCGTTTTTGAGATCTTTGTGCAAGCAAGCAAGCATACCAGAACGGACGATAACATTGCTCATATAAGAGTATAGGATAGGGATTCCCTCTTTATTTTTTTATGAAGATTGAAGCTAACTACTTTTAACAACACATTTCAAAATATTCTAAGTTAATATTTTGCAAAAATGACTGTAAGCTAAACATTCTGTGTCAGTAGATTTTTATGTGTTTATAAATTAAAAACGTTTTAAATATAGCCTAATGAACAACAATACAGGTTTAATGAATTTTATTTGAAACGTTGATATAGGTACAAACTCCCTCTACCAGGTCTTTCAATATCAGTCAGTATACAAAGTATAATAAGCATTTTTTAATGAGTGCTTTGACTGTGTCATTGGACACAAATTGAGGTACAACACAAAATTCATACAGTACACTCTCGATTATCCGAGCCCCGGTTATCCGAGACTCCGGGTAATCCGAGGCAGCTCTAAGCTTAAATATACGTTTTGATTTTCTTACTAAGCGTTATAAGAATGCGAGAAACAAGTGTCTTTATTTCAAATTCTATCAATTGCAACTCGAAAGGTATTTCATTGTCGTATTGATTGTAAAATATTATATCTAATAAAACATTTTATAATTGGTCTTATTACAGCCCAGCCTCAAAACACACTTTAACTCCGTATTATCCGAGGTAGCCTTTTGGACCCAAAAACCTCGGATGATCGGGAGTGTACAGTACCACCATTTAAAAATTAAATTATTGTGACAGGATATAATTATTGTTGATTGATTGATTGATTGATTGGGCAGTGGGGATAGACTCAAGAGGTCCTAGCACGTCAACCGAAGCTTATTGTGCTCCCCTAGTCTACTAGATTGGCAGCCCTACGTCTGTGCCTTCAACGAGGCTTAAGAGCTTCTTACCAATACTAGCTAGCATCTTTCACTTCACCTGGTTGTTGAAGACCAAAAAGGGCTCTTCTCCTTACCCCCAGTCTTTCACAATCCAAGATGATATGGCTTGCAGTCTCAACAGAGCTGCCGCAAAGTCGACACTCCGGTTCATCGTGAGTGATACCCAGAGTGAAGAGACGTTTCCTGAAATGGCCGTGTCCAGTGAACAAGGCAATTACCCGCCTAACCTGTTTCCTACCCAGACTCAGCAGCCAGCTGGTGAACAGGGCAGAACTCTCAGGTAGCAGCTTTTTGCCGAGTGATTGGCCAGGATAGTTGCACCATCGAAGGCGGTGCTGATCCTTAGCCCAGTTGTCGATGGTGATGTGGGCGGTAGCCTTACTAATGCCACAGCATGCTCTGGGCCATAGAATGGCATTTCCGCTCCCGCTTTGGCAAGTTTGTCAGCATTCTCGTTGCCCTCAATGCCTATATGGCCTGGTACCCAACCGAGAAGCACAAAATTTTGTTTACCTAGGTCGCAGAGAGCATTAAAACACTCCCACACCAGTTTTGAGGTGATCTCATTAGAGTCAAGTGCCTTAAGAGCAGCCTGACTGTCTGACAAGATCACAATTTGTCTGCCCTGAAGGCCCCTTGCGAGGCCTAACTTGGCGCATGAAAGAATACCAAAGATTTCTGCTTGAAAAATAGTGCAGTGAGCCCCCAGACTTGCTGAAATCGCAGTTCCAGTAGCTTTACCATACACCCCAAAACCGGATGAGCCTCGAAGAAGAGAACCGTCTGTGTACCAGACAAGTCTCCCTCTGCCTGAATAGGCATTATTCCGGCCACCCAGTCGTTCCTGGAAAGAAATTCCACAGAAAAAGGTTTGTGGAAAATAACCTCTATACTCATGACATCCGAGATCATGTCAAGCACGGGGTCATTAGCCACAAGTTTGATGATGGAGGTATGACCAGTTATGGACAGGCCTTCCCTCCACAAATTGGCAATCCTAAGTCGGTAGGCTGTCTTGCGTGCCACTGACTTAATGTGAATGTCCAGGGGTAGAAGTCCGAGTGCAACCTCAAGACTTGCTGATGGACTGCTCCTGAACGCACCAGTAGCCAGAAGAGTTCCGAGCCTCTGAAGGCTTTCAAGTTTGGAGATGACTGTAGTTTGGTTCACCTTTGTCCACCAGACTAGCGAACCGTACGTTACCTGAGGCCTGACAACGGCCTCATACAGCCATAAAGCAATTTTGGGCTTGATGCCCCAAGTTGCTCCTGCCAATCGCCTGGACGCTAGAAGTGCCCATTTAGATTTTCGCAGTATGTTGTTCAAATGTTCATGTTGTTCAAAGAACTGTTCCCATCTACAAAAAGGGGGACCCGGAACAAATAAGTAGTTATAGGCCGATCTCGATCCTCCCTGTTTTAAGTAAAATCATCGAAAAAATTATGAAGAAACAATTAGTGGAGTTTTTAGAAGGACATAGTCTTTTATCTAGTACACAACATGGGTTTAGGTTAGGGAAGTCCACCACCTCAGCTGTTATGGACATTGTCTCGCAGGTCTCTGATGCCTTTGAAAACAAAGACTCCGTTGTTTTGACACTATGTAATTTAACAAAGGCTTTTGACTGCGTATCGCATAGCCTTTTGTTGGAAAAGCTTAAATACTATGGTCTTTGTGGTGCGCCACTTAGTATGCTTGAGTCCTACTTAAATAGAAGGTTGCAGTGTGTCACGATCAAAGGCTCGACATCGGCTACTCAACTGTTACCCTATGGTGTGCCGCAAGGCTCAGTGCTCGGCCCCCTATTATTTATTCTGCACATCAACGACCTTAGTGTTGAGGGAGGTGTTTTAGTGTTTGCTGACGACACCACTCTTCTTAGTAGGGGGCGTAGCCTAGAAGAGTTGACTGCCAAGCAGGAACTAGCATTCAATCAAGCTAAGTCATGGTTCCAGTGTAACATGTTACAGCTTAATGAATCCAAAACCCAGATACTACTCTGCAGTCTTGGCGAATTGGATTTTCATGGAGCCACTGATCCCGTAATGCTTTTGGGTTTTGCACTGGACTGCAAACTATCCTGGGATAGGCACATCGACTCTCTCACCAAAAGGCTGTCTAGAGTTTTGAACCTGCTTCGGAAGCTACAGAGTCTGCTCACCCGCCAACACCTAACAATGGTGTATCATGCCCTGTTCCATGCCCACATCAGCTATGGACTGCTTCTCTGGGGACATGCTTCGGAATGCCACAGATTGCTTCTACTTCAGAAGGCTGCGGTGAGGATCATCACCTCAAGTGGATTTTTAGATCACTGCCGGCCTCTGTTCCGGAGTTTGGGAATTCTCACTGTTCCTTCAAACTACATCTTGGTTTCTCTGGTCCATGTCAAGAGAAATGAAGCCTCTTTCATCACTAGGGGCTCAATTCATATTCACGACATCAGAAGCAAATCTAATTTGGACATCCCGAGGCGCAGGCTCGTGAAGACTTCTAAACGTTTCCCGGATTTGGCAGTGAAAATGTTTAACAGACTCCCGAGTAAAGTCAGGCTGCTTGAGCTAAACCGCTTTGAGCGTATTATGGTGCGGTGGTTGAAAGAAATGGCCTTTAATACAATTGATGAGTTCTTCGCCGACTCACTCACCTCCTTGCTCGCCATTTGTGTTTAATTTTAACTTGTTGAAAGTATGTGTTGAAATGTTTTTTTTAAAAAAAAAAGTAACTATATGTGAAGTTTTGACATGAACAATCCAAATTTTGGCAAAAGTTCACGACAGAAGGTAAAAGGTAAAAGGTAAAAGGTATGTTCATTCCAAGTGAGTTTAGAATCCAGCGTCAGTCCTAAGTACTTGACTGAGCCAGACACCTCCAACTTGGTTCCTCCTAAAGTAAGCCTAGAAAGAGACTCTAAGTCCTTTTTTCTAGTGAAAGGGACTACGAATGTCTTGGAGGGATTGATGTTGAGACCCTCCCTGAGACACCATGCAAGTACGTGTCTGAGATTGACGTTCATGACGTCAGCTACAGTGCTGGTAAATTTTCCTTGCACCATGAGGACAATGTCGTCCGCATATCCTTGGGCAAAGACACCTTGGTGGGAAAGCTCTTGAAGGAGACCGTCAACCACAAAGTTCCACAGTAGAGGTGAGAGTACACCTCCCTGCAGGCAACCCCTCGTGGGAGCGATCACCACAGAGCTCCCAAGGAGTTCAGCCCTGGTGCGTCTGGAGCGGAGCATCGACTCGATCCACTCACAAAGAGCAGGCTCAAGTCCACGCTCACGCACACCTCGCACCATGGCCGAAAATGTTACATTGTCAAATGCCCCTTCAATGTCCATGAAGGTGCATAGGGCAATTTCTTTGCAAGCCAGGCTGTCCTCGAACCTGCTGACCAGTTGGTGCAAAGCAGAATCACAAGACTTTCCTGGCTGGTATGCATGTTGGTTGCGGTGAAGGGGAGTATCAGAAAGAACTCCCTTTCTTATGTGTCTTTCGACCAGTCTCTCCAGTGTCCTCAAGAGAAATGAGGAGAGACTTATAGGGCGAAAGGATTTAGGCACAGAGTAATCTGTCTTTCCTCTTTTGGGAATGAAGACCACCCTGCTTAGGCGCCAGGTCTTGGGAACGTACCTGTATGCCACACTGGCTCTGAATAATTCACAAAGGAGGCTTAAGAGGGCATCTGGCCCGCGTTGAATCATCGCAGGCAGAATGCCATCCCCCCCCGGGGACTTGAAAGGGCCAAACTTGTTGATTGCCCATTTCACTTTGGAGAGAGTAACAACTTTCCTTGCCACCCTCCAGCTTTCACGATCAGCCCTCGGCCAAGAGCTGTTTTCGGCGCTAGAGAGAGGTCTGGATGTGTCACCCTCAAAGATACAGCCTGGAAAGTGAGTCTCAAGGAGAAGTTTGAGACTTCCGCTACTTCCAGAAGTATAGTTTCCTGCGGCATCCTTCAGGGATCCTAGGAGACCAGTTGGTTTGGAGGCTAACACTCGCTGCAGTCTGGCTGCTGCGCTGAGTCTATCTACCTCTTGAGTAAACTGCCTCCAGGAATTCCGTTTGGCTTTTTTAATTGACAGACTGTAATCCGTGAGTGCCTTGTAATATGGCTCCCAGATACGAGTCCGTTTGCATTGGTTTTGGAGCTTCCTGACCTTGGCTCTCTGCCGACTGAGCGCAGCAGTCCACCACCTGGTGTTGGCGCTGCCGCTCCTACGCCGAAGAGGACAATTGTCATGGAAGCAACAGACCATAGCTTCCTGTAGATCAGAAGCGATCTGGTCTAAGTCAGCAAAGCAGGTGACCCTCCTGCTAACAGACCTCAACTGGGGCTGAAGGTCGGACTTGTAGCCCTCCCAGTCAGCCCCTCTAGGGTTTCGGTAGCAGGGAGAGTCGTGATTGCCTTGGACGTGAAATCGTATGTACCTGTGGTCTGAGAGAGAGGCCTCTTGGCTGACGTGCCAGTCACTCATAACTCCAGCAATTCCTTCAGTACAGACCGTAATGTCAATAACCTCCTTTCTGTTTTTTGTGACAAACGTCGGATTATTGCCTACATTACATATATATAAATTCTTGGAAATGAGATACTGGAGAAGGCCTCACCTCTGACGTTGGTGTCGCTGCTCCCCCAGCCGCAAGAATTGTGGGCATTGGCATCACAACCTAGAAGAAGTTGATGACTACCAGTGCTTGCTGTTTGCTACGCCGATGCGCGTTGTCGTCGCCGTGCCGCGGGTCTGGGCTGTAGGTCCAACATAGCGGACCTGCACAGCGTCGCATCAGCCACCCCTCCCTCGCCGCCGCCTGATAACGCTCAGATCCTTATCACAAACCTCGCTCCGTTTTCAAAACAATTCAAAGCCGCACACATTAACGCTCAGTCACTGAGCAAACATATTGACGAAGTCAGAGCAATATTTCGGCATCAAAATTTTGAAATCATTTCAATTTCCGAGACATGGTTGAAACCGAGTATTTCTTCTGGATTTGTTGCACTGCCTGGATATTCACTGATTAGAAACGACCGATTAGGTAAAGCCGGAGGCGGGGTCACCGTGTACGTAAAAAAAGGTTTGAAAACCAGGCAGTTGTATTCATCTCCGGGAGAGTATACGGCGAAACCTGAATTTATTTTTGTAGACATTGGCTCGTCTCGTTCAGGTGCCCTTCTCCTTGGGATTTGTTATCGCCCCCCTGGTGTTGGGCATTTGGCGGACTTTGAAAACATTCTCTTGCGCCTCATGCAGGGCTACGGAAGTATCTTAATTATGGGTGACTTTAACTGCGACTTACTAAAACCAGACCTGTACCATTGCCGCCAACTGATTAACATGTTTGCGTCATGCAACATGACGATACTCCCACTGGACCCGACACACCACACTGCTGAAGCCGCAACTACATTAGACCTCATGGTTGTCAGTGACCCTCAGCTTTCAGTCCACCACGGGCAACTTCCAGTCCCTGCAATCTCCCGACACGACCTTGTGTATTGTGCCCTAAGAGTGAGAGCCCCCAAAGCCGAACCTAAAATTATCACCTACAGAAATTTTCGAAATTTCAATGAGGCAAACTTTTTGTCCGATGTAATGTCAACACCATGGCACTCCATACACACTCTGGAGTCAGTCAACGATATGGTGGTCTCTCAATAATTTCATTTTAAAATTATATGACAAGCATGCCCCAATTGTTACTCGCCGAATCAGTAAAAAACACCCTGTCCCCTGGATTTCTAATGAGATTCTTGGGTTGATGGCTCGGCGGGATGCAGTCCATCGTAGAGCCAAGAGATCTGGAGATCCTGGGCTTATGGCCCAATATCGTCAACTAAGAAACCAAGTTAAGCAACAACTCCGCAACTCCAGACTTCGCTATTTTCATGGAATGTTCTCTGACAGAAAACAGTCTTCAACCGTTCTGTTGCGTAATGTTAAAAAAATCGGCTTTGGTAAGCAAGAAAAACCGGTACCTATTTCTTTGCCATTAAATGATTTAAATGATCACTTCTTATCATTTTCTTCAGCATCAAACAGTGTAGCCATGCAAAACCATTTAACAGAACTAAATTTTCAAGGTAACATAAATCGTACTTTACCTCAGTTTAATTTTAGACCAATCTTACAAATTGATGTTTTAAGGGCAGTAAGGCGTATTACGTCTGACGCTACAGGTTCCGATAACATTTCAATTTCTCTTATAAAGAGAATTTTGTTTGCTCTCCTTCCTACACTTACCCATATCTTTAATACATCTTTAAGAACAGGCATTTTCCCAGATGAGTGGAAGTTTGCTTTGGTCCGCCCCCTGAATAAGATCTCATCTCCATCTCTGCCGCAAGACTACCGACCGATCAGCATTCTCCCTGCTCTTTCTAAAGCCCTTGAAAGAGTAGTGCATTCTCAAATATCAGATTTTTTATCACTAAATAATATTCTCAATCCATTCCAATCAGGTTTCAGGCGGTGTCACAGCACTGAAACTGCATTATTAAAGATCACTGATGACATACGATTTGCTATGGATCGTAGTCAGTGTACAGTTCTTACCTTATTTGATTTCAGTAAAGCTTTTGATACAGTAAATCATGAAATACTTCTTGCCAAACTTAAAATGTTAGGTTTTTCAACTGCATCGCTTTCTTGGATGAGATCATATCTTCAAGGTCGTAAGCAGTGTGTGTGTCATGACAAACTGACTTCTGACTGGAAAAATGTTTCCTGTGGTGTTCCACAGGGTTCAATACTTGGCCCTCTACTTTTCACGATCTACACAAATGACATAAACACAGTTTTACACAATACTAAGTTTCATTCTTACGCCGACGACTTACAGATATATGCTCATTTTAAAGTCAGCGAAATGGATGAAACTGTTAGACTAATGAACGCTGACATAGACAGAATTGTGCAATGGTCCGCCAAGAACGGACTAAGACTCAATCCTGACAAAACAAAACCAATAGTACTTGGACATTCACGGTTACTCAATAGACTTAATCTTGACAATGTACAACAAATAGTCGTAAACAACACGCTCCTGCCTTACCATTACAAAGTCAAAAGTCTTGGTTTGACTTTGACTAATACTCTAGACTGGACTGACACAGTTGTAAACACATGTAGAAAAGTGTTCGCTGCTATACACACACTGAAAAAAATTCAGCAATTTCTACCCTTTCACATAAAACTCATACTGATCAAAGCACTTGTCTTCCCTCACTTCAACTACTGCAACACCGTAATTAACGATATGACCGTGGCTTTGGCAACTAAATTGCAGCGTGCTCAAAATTATTGCATCCGGTTTTTATATAATCTTCGACGAGATGATCACGTCACACCATTTTATATTCATGCATCTCTTTTAAAGCTTTCTGATTCAAGACAAATTCGTTTAGTTCAGATCACTCACTCTATAATTAATCTTGGGGTTCCAAATTATCTTGCAGAAAAATTCGAATTCTTAAGTGAAAGAGGCGTAAGAAACACCCGCTCTGGCTCGTTAACATTACGCATTCCCCGTCACAAAACAACAGTTTTTAATAAATCTTTTATTGTAACAGCCTGCCGTCTCTGGAACTCTTTGCCAAACGAAATCAAATCTATCGAAAATCGTTCGCGGCTGATGGTGGCGTTGAAAGAGTATTATCTCAACCAGATTACCGTGGCGTGGCGGGATGGCGTGCGTTAGGCCTGGCTGCAGCAAGATTTGTATGTGTGAGTGAATGTGGTCTCTAGGGATTTATTTTTTTCTTCATTATTGTTAAGTTTTACTATGATATATACCAGTTTTTTTATAAGTATTTGTTATTGTAAATTATTTATAATCATGTAATTATTATTAGTGGTTAACTGTAAGAAAGGACCATGTGGTCCTAATGTTCGCCACAATAAAGAAGCATTTTCATTCATTCACCAGGAGGTCGAGCTCTCTTGATGGAGGGGGTTCCCTGGAGTCATAGGGCATGCAGACAGATCCTGCAATGATGCTCCATTCCCTGCCCCCAGCTCTCCAGGTAGTCAATATAGCGGTGATATCTCTAAAGCAAAATTCATGCAGGGTTAGAAATTGCACCTCTTTCCTTACCAGAATACAAGTTCTGACATTGTTAAGAGATGTGCAGTAGATCAACTTACCTCTGGATTCTCCTAGGCCTGCGACTCTGCCTTGATGAAGCCATGGTTCTTGTATGAGGGCCAGGTCAATCCCTTCTTGAAGGAAGACCTGGCATAAAGCAGCCGAAGCTGCTTTATTGTGTTGGAGGTTGATTTGTAGGATCCTGGCCATCATCCTACGCTGTAGAGGTAACGAAAGAGATTTGCCAGAATCCTAGGTGGGCTCTGTGGTTTGCTGCCCGCACAGCGTCATAGCAGACCTCATCCAGGAAACAGACGAATCCATATCCCTTCGGGTCCGACTTGACTGGCAGCACTTTCCATTCACTGACCTTGAGGGCCGGGTTCTGCTTGGCTAACATCTCGAGAACCTTTTCTGGAGTCTTCTTTAAGAGCTTAGGGTGGGCTCTGAAGAAGATCCTCACGGATCATCCTTCACTCATCTGTCATTCATACTTGGCTTAAAATACCTACCTGGGTAGGTCGCCATTTCAGCTAATGTATAATGAATAATGTATAATGTATCTCAGGATGTCCTTGCGTAACCCAGCCTTGAGTGACATTTCATCCCCGAAGAGATGTAGAGTGGGTGTTAGTGCCTCAAGCCAACACTTAGTAGCGTCGTTGATACAGGCAATAATGAGGGCACCCCTCTCCATGTAGCTTCCAGCAAACACAGGAGCGGAGCCGTCCTTGAAAGGCTCGATGAGGTCCAGAACCGCATCCTCTATGGCTTCCCCTTGCTCTGCTGTGAGCTTAGCCTCAGGGTAGCCATGTGGGACAATGGCTACTTTGATTGCGCTCCTGTCCCTGTAGGAATCACCTTTAGAAGATGCCTCAGGAGCTGCATTGATGCTGGTCCTGCCCTCGACCTTCTTAGAGGGAGCCTCCGCCGAAGGAGGAGTAGCTGTTTCGCCTCTAGGGCGCTTAGCCCCCCTCGCATCGGCAGTTTGACTCACCTCAGGGGTGACGGCAGAGCCAGCGACAGGTATATTTGATTTCTTGCCCTTCTTTCCCCTTCGACATTTGGCTGGGTCGAAGGTTTCTCCCCTAGCAAGAAGTTTCGCCTTCAAGGCTTCTCTTCTTTGCTTGGTTGAAAGATTGGGACGCTTGACTTTGAGCTTGTTGAACTCTTCGTCAAGGTTCCCTGTTGAAGCCGGTGTTTTGGGGCTCAGCAGCAGCTTGTCCTCCATATCCTCCTGAAATTGGAGGGCGGAGTCCTCTGCCTCCTCCACGAAATGCTCCGGAACTTCCTGAGTTCTTGGGGCACCCGCAGAGAGAGCTTGGTCCAGCCCTGATGGGGCCGGGATGGGATTGTTTGGCGAAGTAACCTCAAGGGTTACTTCGGGTTGTGGTTCTGGTCTGTTGTTTCCAAAACTCTCCATGTAATTCCCACGAGAAGCTAGGGAAGTGAAGGTCCGCCCGGGCAGAGCCCCGCATGCCCGGGTAAGGCTGCATACTCCAGGAGGTCGCCCGGTATCCTGGAGGCTCCGTTAGCACCACCTGATTGCAGAGCCCGGTGGCATTCACCCCTTCAGCACGGGTCGCTTGACACTACTGGGGTTAGGCTGAAACAGAAGAAACAAACGGAAAGGAAGAGGGAAGAAGAGTTCTTCAATAGGAAAGAGAAGAGAAAAGACAACCAGCAAAAAGAAGAAGAATGCTGGTCATAGAACCCAGAACAGAAGAGAAGGGAACTGGGGATGGCTAGGGAACTTCGGGGCCGCCACACCCGTGTAGTTGAAGTCAACTACCCCTGAGGGCGAAAAATAATTATTGTACTC
Source organism: Flexamia atlantica (assembly GCA_035578135.1). NCBI lineage: Eukaryota > Metazoa > Arthropoda > Insecta > Hemiptera > Cicadellidae > Flexamia > Flexamia atlantica. The sequence goes on from JAQJVK010000001.1 coordinate 216,172,774, forward strand.
TAATAGATTTTTTATTTCGTTTTTACGTTATTAATATATTTTTGGTGGGATTTAGGTTTGCATTTATATGTAAACATTTTATTTAACATTTAATTTAGATCTCGTCACTTAAGGGCAGTGGGTATTGATTGATCAAGAACACTTTGCCGGTTTAATGCAAGTCCAAGATTAAAGGTGACCATTCACTTACGTGCCCCGCACGCCGTGCATTGCACGCCATGCAACGTCTCAACATTGATCTTATGAGACGTGCCACGCACGCCGAAGCCCACAAACGTACGGCACAGCGCATAAGACCTATGTTGTAGAATTGCATGACGAGCAATGCACAACGTGCAAAGCATGTACGTGAATGGTCGCCTTTATTTTTCGGCGAAAAATTTGCCTCTCGGGATCTTATGAAATCAATGTTAAACAAGTCCTGCCGAACGTTCTCTCTCGCAATCGCCTGAATTCGCACTGACCCGCCGAGAGCGAACTTGAGAAATATTTTAGACGAATTCATGACATGTTTACAAATGGCTCAAGTTCTCCACAGTTGAGTCAGAGTGAATCAGACTCGCCGAAACGTTCAGCGAGCATTTTGCCGCATTAGGCAGAGCAACGTAGAACGAGTTGTGGTGAATGCCTCTATACACGCTTGCAATTACCTGGATTTACCTTATTCATTCAGCAATAGTGAAGAGCCAAAACAAATAATGTAAACAAACTAGACATTGGAAATTTGTTAACAGAATTCGATAATATGATAAAATAATAACCAGTAAAAGGCCTACCGTAGTGAAAAAAATGACTTGTGCAGCCAACTACGTACTGACAGCAGACAAAACGGCAACTGCACGTTACACGTCACTATCAATGTATTTTGAAAACGTTTCCCAGGGAAATTATCCCGACTTAAGTAATGTTTATATACTTTGAAAAGAAAATAAGGAATTTGATATTTTTAATGATGTAGTTAAATTGAATTTTGAAAATGTTTCCTGTGAATCTGTTAATATGTTGGTAACCTCTGAAATAGGCGTTCGCCAGGCGTTTACATACATTAATCTTAAAAACCAGTGCCGCAACGGTGTTTCGGTGCGTTCTGGCACCATGACACCACTGTGTAGCATGCAGCTGCAGCAGGCGCTGTAAAACATGTTCTGAACTTTTTTCTCATTAAACAAAACACATTTTGAATTTAAAACCTAAGTTCCATCCTAAACCAAAAACCAATTTCACAATGAGTGTTCTACTTTTTTTGCTGTTCTATTTTTTTCTGATAAAACACCAACTTTAAACTTCGACAGATTTTTTGTTTGAAATTATAATTTATTAGTGAAATTGTACATGTAGTAAGTTATTGTTTATTAAAGCATTACGGTTGAAGACCAAGGTACATATAATACTCTCACAATATACGAACCAAATTGAAAATTAAAAATATAGAAGATAAACTATTTTAATCTGGATTTAAATTTTCTTTAGTACGTTTAAGTAATAAAATACTTATGCGATTTTTTCATCTTTTGTGTTGTAACTGTTTTTAATTTGCCTTACTTCCGTCTTTTACATGCAACGATCTGCGGTTGGTCCGATGAGGTTGTTGCAAAATATCGTTGCGTGTAAAATGGCATGATAATCTTTCACAGTGTTTGTACCTTTGCCAAATAGTACCCCCCTGTTTAAGGCAATTTTTGGTAGACACAGTGGCGGATTTATTACTACGCCCACTAGGCCCGGGCCTAGGGCAGCGCGGCGATTAGGGGGCCGCACACGGGCCAGAATAAGCCTCCGAGAGTGGATTAGAGGGGCCGATTGGGCTTGAAAACGTTGTTAGCGACTACTGATCTAGGCCTAGAGCTGTGCCGGCTGTAAATCCTGCACTGGGTAGACACAAACAAAACCCCAAGAGAAAAAATAAATAGAAAAAATAACAGATATAAAAGTAACTTTTATAAGTTTAAAGGTTCTTTTGCCTAGACTCCAGAAAAATTTGGTCATTTTTGACTATCTTGAATGTAAATATAAAGACATAAACTTAATTTTTAACGTTCTAAAATTCAATGTATATGTATTTTATTTATTCAAAATTTTAATTTTACCTAAATTTTTTCTGTAAATATGCATTTACTTCAGTTTTCAGAGGTTAAGTGATAACTAAAAAAAGTGAAGTGTGCCTGTACCCAGACCCCAAAAAAATGAAGATATAACTACAGTTTCGTAGCTTTATCTAGACTTTAATCACAACAATAAGGTAGATATAACTCTATTTCGGGAAATTCTATTTATAACTACGGGTAGATAGAACTACTTTTTTAAATCACACTAAATGAAGTTATAACTCCAAAATATTGGAGTGGTAGCAATAACTTAATTTTAATCACTCCACTCTTTATGTTTATCAAAAATATTTATAGTATTAAATATTTTATAGTTATATATAGTTTTAATAACTTTTACTGAATTAAAGTTAACCCAATCTCATTCGGTTCCTATTAAAATATCATGAACTAGACTATAACTATTTATTTACAGTATTTATTTACAAACTCATAGATAGAAAAACATTTGAAAGAAATCTATTGTAAATATTTTACATTGCTGTAAGAAAATGAAAATTTTTATCTAGAAGCATAAAATAAAAAATGCTTGCAGAAAACACTATACTCTTACATGAACAATGTTATCTTGCATGCTTAATTGGATGGTTGTTTGAACAATTATCTCAAAAACGGCTGTGAGGATTTCCTTCAAAGTCTGGAAATAAGAAATTTACTATTCAAAAACGTTTTCTATGCAGATTATTTGACCAGAAAAAATCTACTAACATAATAAAACAATTTTGAAAGTTGTAAAATTTTAACATTGGCCTTTTATGAGTAGCCATGATAGCAACAAAGTAAACAACGAAAGTGTAAATAAAAATGAAGTAATCATAACAGCTGTTTGGAATCTACAGCCATCAAGGAAAACACGAGTGGGATGAAGAGTTCATGAAGCAATAAAAAGGGTTTCTATTTATCAATTTTATGACATTGAAATATTTTATAGCAGTGGTTCCTTAACTTTTTGGCTGGCGACCCACCAATGAAGCTAAAGATTTTTCGCAACCCACTATTGATATAAATTTATGTTTACATCAAACCCAATGAAAAATATTCCATAGTAAAACAATACAATGTGTAATGTTTTACCTATAACGTCATGGTCAAATATGATTGTCAATAAGGTATTTTTATTGCAAGAAAAAATAACTCTAATTTTGGATGAAACAATGTCCTCTGCAGTGTGCAAAGAGAAATTTTCTTTAATATAAAGTAGGTTTATATACTACTAAGTGCAATCTATTACGGTTTTTTCCATTTGTGGTTATATTGCAATATATGGAATTCAATGTCAAAAACCTGTAAATAAAGAATAATAATGGAATGAGATTTTATTATTACGTTACGTGTTACATCTTCATTCTGAAGGGAAAAAATTCCATTCTTTTTTACTGCAAATGATTCCTATATTCAGTTTTGAAATTAATGAAAAGTAAGAAGAATCTTTGACAGATTTGCACCATAATACATACAAAAGAATATTATGGTTTTTTCCCTTTTACATATATGGGACTTTCGTAACTTCTCCGCAGTATTGTTATAAAAGCTCTTCTTAAAATAAAGCTAATAAGCAATCACTCCAGTTTACGTAATATTTACGGTGTATTCTGTAAAAATATATCTTTCAAGATCTGGAGTGTTCAGTTATACAACTACAACGAATAAGACCAAAATGAACTACTTCTAGTGTGATTAGAACCGAAGATATAAGAAAAACAAAACAAAAAACAGTTTAATTTGGAAACGCACAAAAGAAATGTATAGGGGAGAATATTTACTGTATTTGAGTATATCTTGAGAACGAAACATTACTTTCAAAAACGGATTGTGGCGTGTAAATAGCCTTAAAATCTAGTCTGTATTGATGTGTCACAACACTACATTTATATTTTAAAAAGTACATTATATAAAATATGGCGAATCCAAGATGGCAGCTGAAAATTAATACCCGATGAAAAGGAAGTATTTACACCCAGCAACTATTGGCAGTGGTTTCAAATCAATGTCTTGGGAAATATTTGTTTGGATGCCTTAAAAACAATTTTTCAATATCTGTTCTGTATTCTCGGCCCTGTAAACTTAGACCTTATATATTAAAATTTGCCCAAGAATACCACTCTGGCATCCGCAATTTTCTTGTTCATTACATCAAATAGTACAAAAATCAATCACAAAATTTAGATTGGACCGTAATTCAAGGTTCATGCTTAATTTCTGATTAGGTGGCTGGATTTTCAACCTTTGCGTTTGTCTCGGGAATATTTGATAAATATCCAAAACAAAGATTTGAAACATTTCACAAAATCCAAATTTGTCCCGATCAAAAACTTACATGACATTTCGCAGGACCGCTAGAACATAAAAACGTCACGCTTCCTCAGGATTTTCAAACGACTTGTTTCCGTCGAAAGTTTAGATTAGGCGTACGGCCTTCGTCAAAAGTGAACGAAACCCCAAAAAATACATTTAAAAGTGTAGAAAAATAGTCTTAAAGACAAACCGATCTTCAAAACCCAAAGAAACGCCATGGGTCGGCTGTGAATCACACTTCAGGGTTTGGACGATTTTGGCAAAAGTATGGTTTCCTATTGGCGGTAAGATGCTTACCTCATTAACTTTCTTACTCTGCAAAGTCTTATTCATAAGTTAAACTCTTCATAAGTGGGATAGAGTGTCCTTTTAATAGAAAAAAAATGTTTCTGACAACTTTTCTTAAGTAGCTGGAGTTTTAATTAATTAACTGTTAATCACCGTTTCGTTTTAAAGTTTTTTTCTAAAATTACAAGGTTCTTCTTTTTGTCTGGATTTATGGTTGTAACCTCGTCGCGACTCCGCGACCCACTTTGGGATCCGCTGTTTTATAGTAATTGGATGAACTGGTAAACATGAAATAACACTGAGCAAGGCTCGGTCCACCAGGTACTAGGGTATATATTCAGTACATTTTTTTAAACATTAATTCAAATATCTGTATAAGAATGATAGCAATAAGTTTTTTGTTTGAATGTTTAGTTTTACATATTATTTCTGTATGTTTTATAGGAGAAGTCTGAAAAGCAAATTATGACTGATGAATCTTTATTATTTATTTATAGGTATATTTATGACATTTATTGAGGGTTTGTGTGCTCTTGTGCTTTTACGGACAAGCCCTCACTGTGAGGAATATATTTATTTCTGAACAACATGTTAATGGTTTGGAATGAGACAATTAACACAATGTCTTTTCATTTACCAACAGTTTGTACATTTAAAAAAATATTTGTCTAAAAAATTAAACTCAAAACCATACCTGCATGGTTAATTGTTATGAATCAGACTTACTTTTAATCTAATGATTCAAAGTATGATGGTGACACAAAGTTTTTGAAGAACATGTAGTATTTTGTTTTTAGGAAAAAACATCCAGTATTAGTGCGTGGAGACAATTGCTGTGGATGTCACATGGCTGGCCTCAAGCATCTGGGCGAAATCCGTATTCAGGACTGTATATATTGTGATTTTAAAAATAAGATATTCAAGGTGATTATTTTGTTTATTTCAATTTAGGTTTTCCTAAAACTAAATTGAGTGTGGGATCTGTTATATTAATGATATTGTTTGTACATGATAGATCCTATCTTTATTTATACCATTGACACTCTAAAACAAGCAATGTTTGTACGAGCAAAATTTTTATTTCGTCCAAGGATTTTTGATTTTTTGTTTTAATTGGGGTTTTAGACCACCAAAAATTGATTGGAGCTGGTCTCAAGTCTGGGAAAAATCCGGTTTGCGTCCTACAGCCCTTCAAAGTGCTCATTCAAGTGCCCATTGTCATGGGCATTTTTTGTTGCTATATTTACCCAAAACAGCTGATTCAGGTTGTTTTTATTTTTACGTCGGTGAGAAAAATCATTCGATTTGTAAACAATTTTTTAATTTTTAAAGGTTATTTATGAATGAATTCTTTCAAAGAATATTTATAATGAATTTTTTTTGTGTAATTTTGAACAGATTAGTGTTGAATATTTTCAAGGTTAATTTTCAAGAGTAAAAGTGATTGCTGCCTACACGGGAAATATGAATAAGATTCTCAAACGAACTTACGCTGCTGTTCACCCGCTAACATAAACTTTCCAAATACTTTGCGGCTAGCATACAAAAGCTCGGCGTCATATTCACGTTTGTATCGTTCAATGTTGACCGAACTAGCGACACCAGAGGCATCGACTGTTCCACCATCAGGGCCTGATCTATCATTGATAGAAAATCGCCTATCGGTCGACGCAAGATGCACAAGGAGGGTATGAAAGACCGAGCAACAAGCAGATGATTTTTCTCGACCCTACCGATGCCGTGGACGACAAATTTCTGCTAACACAGACATTTTATTTATTTATTGAAAAATATATACATGCACATAGTACAGTGTAACATTCCAAATTTCCATGACAGTTACAGGTAAATACCCAAATCAGCTATCTCGACTAACTCAAATTGATTAACTAATATAAAATATTAAATTAAATTAACAGGCTACATGCACTTTATCAGTTGACAAAACAATTTACAATAATTTATGTCACTAAAACAGTAAAAAAGTAAAAAATATTGCCTTCAATAAAGAAAGTTTTCATCATATATCTCTTTACATCGTTTACTAAACAAACTAAAAGTGTCACCAAAAATATCCAAATAAAAACTGTTACTGTTATAATTTCTTGGCATTCTAAAAAATGGAAAATTAAAGTGGCTTACAGGATAAGTAAAAGGAATTTGGAAATATTTGCTGTTCTCAAACTACGATTAGAAACGTGCAAGGTTATCTTTTCTAACAAATAAGAAGAATCGATAAAATTGTTGATAATTTTAAATAAAAACTGCAACAAAAATATATTTCATCTCAATGATAATCTTGTTACCTTAAACATAAGTCTAAGATCCCTAGTAGGAAAATCTCTCGGTGGCCTAGCGTGAAAAGTCTTAAAATATAGATACCGTAAAAATTTATTTTGAATGACCTCCAGCTTATGTAAGAATATTTGATGATGAGGGTCTCATACTACACAACAATATTCCAATCTACTTCTTACCAATGCATTGTAAACCAAATAAATTGTATCTATATTCTGAAAACATTGAGTATTCCTTTTGGTGAAACCAAGAAGTCTGTAAGCATCACTTGTGATAAAATCAATGTGAATATTGAATTTTAATTGTGGGTCAAAAATTATATCTAAATCTCTTATTTTTGATTTTAACTGAAGAAGCTTTCCATCAATGAAATAATTATGATTCCTTGTGACTCTTTGTCGAGTATAAGACATAAAAAAACATTTATTTACATTAAGATGAAGACAATTATTGGAACACCAAAAAACAAGTTGATTAATTGAAGACTGCAAAATTTCCTCGTCAGATTTTTGACGAATAGGTTTGTATATTTTTAAATCATCTGCAAATAACAAACAATTTACTTTAGACATGTTATCAGGAAGATCATTTATGAAAAGTATGAATAACAAAGGACCTAGATTCGAGCCTTGAGGGACACCAGATGTACTAGGATACTTGATGGACTTAAAATTTGAAATGGACACATATTGAGAGCGATCTTTAAGATAAGAAGACATAAGCTGTACAAAGTTAGAGGAAAATCCAAAGTTAGAGATTTTGTTCAGAAGTATATTATGATTGACCTTATCAAAAGCTTTAGAAAAATCTGTATACACTACATCCACTCTCCCGCCTCTATCTAACTCAGTTGAAATGTCAAAAGAAAATTCCAAAAGATTTGTGGCAGTTGACCTAAATGGTAAAAATCCATGCTGTTGTGTTGATATTTTAGATTGAACTGAAGAGTAAATGAATTTGTATAAAAGTAGTTCATACACCTTAGCGAACGAATTCAATTAATGAAACTGGACGATAATTTTCAACTTGATTTTTCTCACCTGACTTGAAGATCGGAGTCACTTTGGCCTCTTTCCATTTTATGGGGAAGGTACAAGAATACAATGATAAATTAAAAAGATAACAAAGAGGCTTAACCAAGGGTTCCGCACAACTTTTTATCACATAAGCTGGAATTCCATCCGGCCCAGAGGATTTTTTTGACTTGAGTTCATTAATTGCAGATAAGACTTGAGCTAAATTAAAAAAATTCAATGAATGATTCTCAGCGTATGAGCTAGAAGAATTTGAAGTATAATTTGACTATATTTTCATAAACTGAAGAAAAATGTTGAGCAAAGGCATCTGGTATACTACTACTGCTGAAAAACTTTCCTTTACAATACATACCTGTTTGTTCTAAAATATTCTGAAGATCGTTTTGACTTAATGTAGTTCCAAAACTGGTTTAGGAACTGGTTCCATTGAATAACTGTATCAACTCTATGAACCTAGAGTTGATACAGTTACTCAATGGAATCGTGTGGGACGATAATCCATCCGCCCAAGCGTTCATGATAGTGCGCAAAGTCAAAGAAGAAGAATTTTTTTTCTCTCTTTTCCTTTCCCCAAGGAGGCCTACCTATCTTCCGACAGAACTTTTGGTTTTTTCCAACATCCTTTCCATCTTATCTTTTTTTACTTCTGGGGTGTTCCTTACTTGGTATTTTTTTTTTACTTAAAACGTTCAGCCTGACGTGCGCCACCGGTAGTACACGACTGAATTTTCAAACTTATTAAAAGGACGTTGCAATAATCGATAAACTGACCAAAAAGATGAAACTAACCTAAGTCGTACTTTTAACTAAATCTTAAAAATATCCATTGTTTTTACCTTGCGTATACCTTAAATAGCTAATTTGAGTGAAATTAATAAATTTTAATAGTGTATCACTGGTGGCGCAGGACGTCCGGTGGGCATACTGAAATCACCGCGGGCCGACTTGCCGACATGCTTACAAAGTTTACTTGTGCACCAGTGGCCACGTTGTGTCTACACAACCCTACAATACGAACACACTAATAATATAACCCAGCAAAGCTCCAAAAGCGCTGTGAAAAAGCATTGAATCAAATGGGAACAGTGCGCCACCGGTTGTACACGTCGGAGTTTTGGAAAGTTTGCACGGTGGTGCAAGTCGGAAGTACAAAAACTGATTGTTGATTTCAATCGGGCTGAACGTGTCAACCTATCTTAACGATCATAATTTCTATCTTTCGTTCCCTCTCCTTCATCCTCTAACCTTCAAAACTTCTTCATCTTGTCACCCTCCTTCCAGAAGAAGTAAATGCTCGAGCCATCGGTGCTCAAGGAATTCAACCACCAAAGGTCAATTTGGTTCTCGCATGACCGGAAAACTTAAATTTGTGAAGAGCCACTTAGCGTTCTGACCGTCATTCATTGGACCGCTGCACTCCAACAAAGTGATAGAAAATATAGGTTGCAATCAACTTCTTTGGAATTTCACTTTGGTGTCCGCCTGTTAGGACAGTACGTCGACGATAGAGAAGAACAAGACCAGATCAACTCCATTTTGCGGGAACAGAAAAAGCTGAAGGCGCAGCTCTATAAAAGGTGTTTATAACATGCTCAAACAGGGTTATAGTTAAGTGCTCATTTTATACTTATGGACAATTTTAACTGTAACAGCTAATTCAGCAGGTTCTTTTTATTTCAGCCGAGCAAATATCGGTCCCCGGTACTACAAGTTACATAAACAGGCTAATGTTAGGTACCGGCCTGATCCATAAAAATTCAGGGCACTAAATTTAAGTCACAAGCACTGCATTGACTGATGTCGTAAAAGCATGAACTGGTAACAGTTTTATCTAAGCCCTAAAAACATACTTTGGATATTTTTAGGTATACTTTAAACCTTCATTTTATTTATAAAATATCTCTTATTGAATTTTTAAATGTAATTGTTCAAATAACACTCCCTAAAAATCAATTATTTTGAATATTTTAAAATGAGCTTGACTTACTGAAATCAGAACTCATTTGATATTCTGATTGTAAGATTCAAAGTTAGTCAACATTTCTATGTTTACATCCAGAACAGTTAGACCATTGACTTTGAATCTTAAAGTCAAATTAGTTATAATTAATTATTTAAGGCCAAAGGTTTGACTTTTGAACCAAGCTATTTTTCTTTTAAAATATTGCAAACAGTAAAACATTCTTGTAAGTTTGCTGTGTCTACATATCAATTTAGTACATATAAATTTCCAGGAATTGAGATAAACATATATAAATACTAGCTGTTCTACATTGAAATACAAAATCAGTTAAACAACACATTAAATTTATAAGAAGTTTAGCTGATAATTTTAAAAAGTTTTTAAATAGGTTCCGATCTGTATTATTGCTGAACATGAAACCAAGAGTGTGGTTGTGGCTATCCGAGGAACCATCTCCCTCATCGATTGTCTCACGGATGTAGTGGCTGGTGCCGAGAAATTAAATATTGAAGGGCTTCCTGAGGGCTCTATGGTAAATACTTGTTTCAATTTAACTAAAAACATAGAAAACTTCTCTGTCTCACATAGAATTACTTAAGCTACTTACTTTTACTATGGTTATAAGCATGGCCAAACTCCATAACCTCTCATAAGCACAAACACACTTAAGAAATCATAATTCAACTTCAACAATTGTTTTTCTTCAAGATGCAATAAAATTATTTTCCCTAAATTCAAATTCAAATGTTTGCCCTAATTTGCATCCTGTGAAAGTTTATATGCGCTAATCACTGACCCCGCGGAAGAATATTTACTTCATTCATCACTGTTTGCACACTTATGTGAATGAGTGACAACATTATATCATCCTCCGAAATTATATTTTGTTCTTCAAAAGTGGGAAAGAGTACTTTAAATGCTATTTAAGACCATAATTCAGGAAAACTGGTTGTTGACTACGACACATTACTTTTTTCCATTATAATTGTGGAGTATTGTTAGTACGTATCTCTCCCACAAGAATGACACAGAATTGTCTTTAGCCCCCTCTTTATGCTCACCCCTCAAAAATCAGGTGTTTCACGGTACTTTTATGTAATCTGACTTTCAATTTTGGCACTCTTGTTTATAATCCTGAATTCTTTTTCAGGCCCATAAGGGAATGCTAATTGGAGCTAAAAATGTAAAGCAACATTTGGATGAAACCAAATATTTAGATAAAGCTCTTTCTACTTACCCTACGTACAAATTGATTTTTACAGGTATGTAGTTTTCTTGACTCAAACTTATAAGAACAGTATTAGGCCTATTACTTTTTTAATTATCTACTAACATTTATGATCTTTCTTTTGCCGCTTATGGGGACAAACTGAATGCCAAAAATTGCCAGTAAAATTATTTCGATCAGTGTTCCTTCCATCCACTTCAAGCCACACTCTCCTTATAGTGAAATCACTTCTTTAATCACTACAGTCTAGTAGGTTGAATCCATCAGACTTGATCAGAGGTATTTTATGATAACTAATTCTTAAGAGCCATTTTTGAGAAATTTTGGCTTTTTAAGCTTGGAGAGCATTTCCCTCAAATACCCTCAAAGTTCAAAAAGTAATCATCGGTATCTGATAACTGCTTAAAGGAGCTCTTTACGTTTCTGAAGACGGAAGTTGAGGCTGAGGTTACGAGAAGGTTGTTTTGGGGTAACTAGTGGTGAAAAACTTAACTCTAAAATAAGTTTAGAGAGTATTCACCAAGACTACATCGATGACTTGGTGAATCCTCAAAGTCATCGATGTAACAAGCTCAAACAATGGATGAGTATGGACCTAATTTGATAGAATTAATTCCTTAAGTCCTAACTTACTCTAGGTTACATTCATTTGCTTTGATGGCTGATATAGAAAAGGCATTTCTACAAATTGCAATAAACTATGATTATCGTGACGTGTTATGATTGTGGTGGGAAGACAGTCAAGTGATCATTTTCCACAATGCTAGGGTTGCTTTTGGTCTCTTGTGTAGTCCTTTTCTTTTGGGAGCAGTATTGAATAATCTTCTAGAAAATGCTCCAACCAGTCCTAGACATGTACATTAGATACATTAGTTGAAATGGCGACCTACCCAGGTAGGTATTTTAAGCCAAGTATGAATGACAGATGAGTGAAGGATGATTGTGGCGCGATCTTGTAGTCTTGTAGCTGAGGCGTTGCAAAAAACCTTTTATGGTGACAACTGTCTCACAGGAGTGAACAGCATTTCTGAACAAACCTATTTCATAAATGATGCTCGAATACTTTTAAAACTAGGAGGTTTTAATCTAAGGCGTTGGGCAGGTGACGGTTACTTTAAAACTCCTGAACAAGTTGAGAATGTCTTAGGACTTAGTTGGTTGTGTTCTAAAGATGAACTGTATTGTCATGTTCAAACTGTAAATACTTCTCAACATTAAGAGAAGGACATTACTATCCTGTGTCCAAAAAGTTTTCGATCATATTGGTTTCACTACTCCGGTTGGATTGATACCCAAAATAATTTTACAAGTGACTTGGACATTGAAGTAAAGTTGGGATGAAGAACTACTTCAAAACCTACAGGAACAGTTTCAAAAATGGGTTGAAGAACTTAACTGTATAGAAAAATGTGTAATGTGCAGGAGAATATTTTTGAATGATTCAAGTACAGTGTATGTGTTTTGTGATGCCAGCAAGGCTGTCTTTGGATGTTGTGTCTTCTCAGTGATTGATCTACACTTATTGTCCCCCGGGGCAAAATTGGAGTTTGGCGCCCCCCCTCCCGGGCACCAAAAACAAGAAATATATTATATATTTAATGTGTCTTTGATGTGCTGTATAAGCAATTATCTTGTATATCATGATATGATTTTATCTTATGGTCCTTATGATTTTTTACAACCGATGTTCATAGGCTACGATACAGCCTAACCGTATAATATGACCGAGAAATTTGCCAGCCGTTGTAAAACCAAAACAAGGTGTCTACCAGATTTCACATATGAAACTTCCGACTTTCTCCTGACCTTTCCCAACTATTGCAAAACGATTACCGATCAATGAAATCGCCCTTGTTGCCTCCTAAAACGAATACTTCAGCCCAATCTATGTAAATTAAAATACAATATTATATGACGGCCGCAATGCGACCGAGAGATTTTGCGGCCGCGATATGTCCCAACATATTTAGCAGCCGCATTGAGACTATGAGATTTACTGTTCACAGAAACACTGAGCGATTTTTTCAGCCGTGGTCTAAACGACGGATTTTTCGGCCGCAATGTGATCATGCAATAAATATATGACAACCTAAAAAATAGCAAAATACTTGTCAGCAGTGAAACAACAAAACATTTACCTGCCAGCAACGACTTATCTGTTCAAGTTATGGCCAATAGATGTGACGGCCGCGAAAAGAGCGAGACACTTGTCCATAATGTGACCAAGAGATCTGCCGCCCGCAAAACAAGCAGGCGATTTTCCGACCACGAAATGAACGAGCGATTTTTCGGCCGCGGGACGAGTGAGCTATTCTCCGTCCGCAAAACGAGCGAGCGGTTTTCTTGCCTTCAAACAACGAGAAATGTGACGGTCACGAAAACAGAGACAGGCTTGACGGCCGCGATGCGACGAAGATTTTCTGGCAGTGATGCTACTGAGAGATTTGCCGGCCGGGAAACGAAAAAATTTGACTTTAAATAACTTGTTTTGAATTTTATCTTCACCGGAGCCAGCCAGGCGCCCGGCCCAGCTTCTCTAACTGGCCGGCGCCCGGGGCAGGCGCCCCCACTGCCCCCCCCCCCCCCCCCTAGATCCGTCACTGTGCCTTCTTAAGAACCGAAGTAGATGGTATTGTCTTATACTAGTTAACTCATGAGTTGCTTAAGTGAAACAGTTTGAAACACAATTTTATCTTATAACAGTACAATTGAAGGATTTATGAAAATTAAAACTGTAGTTTTTGAAATATATAAATATTGAATGTAATGCTTATATTTTTATCATAAAGGTTTGTGGAATAGAGTACAGTCAACTCCCAAATAACTAGGGTATTGACCAATTAAAGTGCCACGGATGATTTAAAATAATAATTTTAAACTAAGGCATTAAATAAATAATTGAGTAAACACCTAAATCACGACCGACGATTCTCGTTTTTTCCAGACTCGTATTAGTCCTGCATCTGGCAATGTTATCTGTGTGCAAATTTTGTACAGAGAATTTTCCGTCTTTATTTCGTAGTAGGGGTCTAAAGAAGTGTTCTCCACTCGGGTGTCATGCACGCAAGTGGTACGTTCTCCGGCTATGACGTCATCAATATGGCGGACAAGCAATTTTGAAATGCGTGTATTTTGAATACCACTTGTCCGATCGGGATAAACTTTTTTTTGTTTGAAAGATAATTTTTTGTGCTAAATAATTTACATTTACACATTTGTTGTAATTATAATACTTTTTTAGTAATTTTTAAAAAACATCTTTTTCAATAAACCTAATACTGAAATTCAATATATAACTCTTGAACTAAAAACATGATCAAAACGTGCCTATGGTAAATCTTTTAGAGAATTTTAAGACCTTTTCAAAAATACCATATATTATGTACTATGCACGAACAATAAAGTGAAGAAACTGGATTATTTTGTAAAAACACGGAATTTTCCGTGCGGCAGACCAATCTTAGGCGGTCCAGTGTTCTTTATGCGAGACAAGTAAAGAGAATTTTACCGATTTATTTTGAAGTAGATGTGTATAGAAGCGTTTTCCACTCGGGTGTCAAGAATGCACCTTAATCGTTTTCCGGCGATGACGTCATCAATATGGCGGAATATCAATTAGTAAAAAATGCTCTATTTCACATACTGTTTGTCCGATTTGAATAAACTTTTTTTGTTTAAAAGATTATATTTAAGCCTACAATTTTTGTATTTAAACATTTATTCTATTCCCAATAATTATTTTGTAATTTTCAAAAAACGTGTTTTTCCAACTTTTTTTGCTCTATTTTTGCAAATGGCTTTTTTCATGGAAAAATTATCGAAAAATGTCTAGCATAAAATTTTTAGAGCGTTTCAATACCTTTACAAAAATACCATATTTTGTATGGTAAACTCAAACATTAAAGTTAGGGAGCTCAATAAAAGTTATTAAAACAATGAATTTTTCGTATTTCCCAAGAAAATGCTTCAACATCAGCAGGGCCACTGCTCTGTGTGTAAGACACATATAAAGAATTTTATTGCTTTATTTTGTATAAGATGTCTAAAGAAGCACTTTCCACTCGGGTGTCAAGAATGCACCTTAATCGTTTTCCGGCGATGACGTCATCAATATGGCGGAATGTCCATTAATAAAAAAGGCCCTATTTCACGTAATGTTCGTCCGATTTGAATAAACCTTTTTTTGTTTGAAAGGTATTATTTAAACCTACAATTTTTGTATTTAAACATTCGTTCTATTCCTAATAATTATTTTGTAATTTTCAAAAAACTTGTTTTTCACCTTTTTTTTGCTCTATTTTTGCATATGACTTTTTCATGAAAATATTATCAAAATATGTCTAGCATGAACTTTTTAGAGCGTTTCGATACCTTCACAAAAATACCATATTTCGTATGGTTAACTCAAACATTAAAGTGAGGGAACTCAATAACACTTATAAAACCAACGAATTTTTCGTGTTTCCCGATAAAATGCTTCAACATCAGCAGGGCCTTATTATTTTATATAATAAGGCCCTGCTCAGGCCTTTATTTTGTATGAAATGTCTAAAGAAGCGTTTTCCACTCGGGTGTCAAGAACGCACCTAAAAGGTTATCCGGCTACGACGTCATAATTATGGTGGGAAATCCATAAACAAAAAACCCTATTTCACTTACCATTTCTTCGATAGGAATAAGCTTTTTTTCTTCAAAAGGTAATATTTTTAGCATGCAAGTTTTGTACTTTAAAATTCTTTTTCAATAAGTTTTAGGAACCTTAAAAACTTTTTTTCAATTTCAAAATAAAGAGCTGTAATAAATTAATAATTTTGTTTGTATTTTTTAATGTCTTTTATTTATTGCTCTACATTATTCCAGCATAACACATATAAAGTTTTTATAAATATAATACCGTTTTAGATCATTTTTAAATGTAGGACTACATAAAGTCAAAATTACTATTTTTTTGGAATAGCTAATATGCGGTTAAAATATTTTCTTGGAAAACACTGAAAATTAGATGTTATTATTAGTTTTATTACGTTTCCTCACTTTGTTGTTTGAGCATAGCATACAAAATATGGTATTTTTGAAAAGGTCCTGGAGCGCCCTACAAATCCTATACTGTAGCTATACATTTTTGGGGGGTTTATCCCCCTTTACCCCCCAGTGGTTCGACCGGGCTGTTTTTCGAGCTCATCCAAATAATTACTACTTTACACGCTTGTTCCAAATTTCGTTCCGATCGTACCATTTTTGCGAGCGCTATCGTGCTTGAAAACACATATAAATATCTAGAAATTTGAACGAATAGTGTTTTTTGCTTCTGAGGGTCCCAAAACCAAAAGTTATCATGGTCCCGGGCATTATTAAGTCAGGCTTATCTTAATAATGTTTCCCTTTAAAAATTATACGCAAAAAATAAATTTTGAAATCGAAAAAAAGTTTTTAAGGTTCCAAAAACTTATTGAAAAAGAATTTTAAAGTACAAAACTTGCATGCTAAAAACATTACCTTTTGAAGAAAAAAAGCTTATTCCTATCGAAGAAATGGTAAGTGAAATAGGGTTTTTTTGTTTATTGATTTCCCACCATAATTATGACGTCGTAGCCGGATAACCTTTTAGGTGCGTTCTTGACACCCGAGTGGAAAACGCTTCTTTAGACATTTCATACAAAATAAAGGCCTGAGCAGGGCCTTATTATATAAAATAATAAGGCCCTGCTGATGTTGAAGCATTTTATCGGGAAACACGAAAAATTCGTTGGTTTTATAAGTGTTATTGAGTTCCCTCACTTTAATGTTTGAGTTAACCATACGAAATATGGTATTTTTGTGAAGGTATCGAAACGCTCTAAAAATTTCATGCAAGACATATTTTGATAATATTTTCATGAAAAAGTCATATGCAAAAATAGAGCAAAAAAAAGGTGAAAAACAAGTTTTTTGAAAATTACAAAATAATTATTAGGAATAGAACAAATGTTTAAATACAAAAATTGTAGGTTTAAATAATACCTTTCAAACAAAAAAAGGTTCATTCAAATCGGACGAACATTAAGTGAAATAGGGCCTTTTTTATTAATGGACATTCCGCCATATTGATGACGTCATCGCCGGAAAACGATTAAGGTGCATTCTTGACACCCGAGTGGAAAGTGCTTCTTTAGATATCTTATACAAAATAAAGCAATAAAATTCTTTATATGTGTCTTACACACAGAGCAGTGGCCCTGCTGATGTTGAAGCATTTTCTTGGGAAATACGAAAAATTCATTGTTTTAATAACTTTTATTGAGCTCCCTAACTTTAATGTTTGAGTTTACCATACAAAATATGGTATTTTTGTAAAGGTATTGAAACGCTCTAAAAATTTTATGTTAGACATTTTTCGATAATTTTTCCATGAAAAAAGCCATTTAAAAAAATAGAGCAAAAAAAGTTGGAAAAACACGTTTTTTTGAAAATTACAAAATAATTATTGGGAATAGAATAAATGTTTAAATACAAAAATTGTAGGCTTAAATATAATCTTTTAAACAAAAAAACGTTTATTCAAATCGGACAAACAGTATGTGAAATAGAGCATTTTTTACTAATTGATATTCCGCCATATTGATGACGTCATCGCCGGAAAACGATTAAGGTGCATTCTTGACACCCGAGTGGAAAACGCTTCTATACACATCTACTTCAAAATAAATCGGTAAAATTCTCTTTACTTGTCTCGCATAAAGAACACTGGACCGCCTAAGATTGGTCTGCCGCACGGAAAATTCCGTGTTTTTACAACATTAATCCAGTTTCTTCACTTTATTATTCGTGCAAAGTACATAATATATGGTATTTTTGAAAAGGTCTTAAAATTCTCTAAAAGTTTTACCATAGGCACGTTTTGATCATGTTTTTAGTTCAAAAGTTATATATTGAATTTCAGTATTAGGTTTATTGAAAAAGATGTTTTTTAAAAATTACTAAAAAAGTATTATAATTACAACAAATGTGTAAATGTAAATTATTTAGCACAAAAAATTATCTTTCAAACAAAAAAAAGTTTATCCCGATCGGACAAATAGTATTCAAAATACACGCATTTCAAAATTGCTTGTCCGCCATATTGATGACGTCATAGCCGGAGAACGTACCACTTGCGTGCATGACACCCGAGTGGAAAACACTTCTTTAGACCCCTACTACGAAATAAAGACGGAAAATTCTCTGTACAAAATTTGCACACAGATAACATTGTCAGATGCCGGACTATATCCCTTGTCCCTGACCGCATCTTTTATGATTTGGGTTATAAAAAAATACAAAAATTGATATATCATTATATAAAACTGTATTCACAGAAAAAAAAAACAACGCCCCTATGAGGACATACAGGTTTTTCATATGTCAGGAACGATTGCTTGGAGCTAGACAAACTTTAAGAGATTTATTAGCTTTTTTCGATTTTTTTGTTTATTGATTTTTTTAGAAATACCAGTTTTACTAAAGGCTTAATGAGCTATTTATTGCAATATCGCCCTAAAACTAAATGTATTTATAGCAAAACATATTTTTAAAATAACATTAAATATTTTTTTTCTTCATTTTTATGTTGCTTGCAGTCAGTGACAAAAATTTGTGTTCTTACATAAAAGATGCTGTATTATTAAATATATACAAAATATTTTGCGTTACCATAAGTAATCTTCAAATGTCAATCGAATAAAAAAAATCAAAAAAGAAAAAATGTCTAAAATGTTTTTGTTAAAAGGTCACGATAAAAAATTTTCACCCAGATATAAATCCTTACAACTTCTGAACCTGAAATTTTAGACACATGGTTAGTGTCATTTCGTTTGACATCTTAAATACTGTAAAGAATATAATATTTTTTTAAAGTTTGAGCCCATTTTTAGAAACTTTTTTTGTAATTTGTTAGCGTATATTAGATGATTAGATGTTAACTACCCTTAGAAATAAAAAAAACCTGAATGGTGAAAAAGTGACTAGATATATTATGTAGTGTTACATGGTACCACTTTATTGGTTTCGGGGAGCACTAAAATAAATATTTCCCCTAACCATTCAAATGCAAACATTTTTACAAAACCTATATTCTTCCATATTATTAAAGGCGTAGGGCCATAATGTAAACAATGCTCTGCCCCAAACCAGTTACAGTCCTGGGGTCTACTTTAGAAGATGATGCCCTGATGTAGCCACAGATACTGTGAGTTACAGCAGATTGATAGTCTTTAGTCTTGTTAAGGTCGGATGGCATAGAGACTGATCTTCCTTTATGTCATAATTCATGGGAGGCTGTTAGTTCAGGATTGGCGGATGGCTGGAGCCGCAGGCTGAGAGAGACCCAGACGGGTGTAAATCAAGTAATTCTTAATACATTTTAAAGATACGTCATTTGTACCTTCTTCATTTCAGGCCACAGTTTGGGAGCAGCCATCGCCGTGTTAGTGGGGCTCATGTTCAAACCTAAACATCCAGATCTTAAGGTCTTCGCCTTCTCTTGTCCTAGTATGTTCTTTAGCTGTTTAGTGTCGATCTCCAATATCAATTTACTTTTAATAATTGATCTATTTTTTCATTCAAGCCTTGAATAATTATAAAAAAAAACTTTTTCCTGGGGTATACCGTATGAAACAATTCCAGTACTGGACCATTAAGTACTTACTGGCCAGTACCGGGATTCTTCCAAAATTGACAGGTACTGGGCCAGTACTGAGCCAGTATCGGGCCAGGACTGGGCCAGTACCTGGCCAGTACTACTCAGAAAATGCCGCTAAAATATGTAAAAAGCATTTTTAATAAAAAACCCAAATAAATACAAACAGAGGGGCCAAATAAAACAGAGGGGCCTACTCTGTTTTTACTTGTTTTGTATTCCACCCCTGACTTTTATCCAACTCTAAATAGAAAAAATTCTAATTCAGTAAAACAAAAAATAATGCAAGACCAAATTACTTAATTGCAATAAATGATTTTTGAAAAAAATCTAATAAAAAAATTTCTTACCGGACATGGGATTTGAACTCTGAACCTCATGGACAATGTCCTAGTGCCTTACATCACTCAGCCATTCTGTTACGTTACTTGATAATTAATGGTAATTTAAGGAATTTGGTCTCTGCTTGGTAGCAAAAAAATCAATTGTGTGATGAAATCATGGCCCAGTACTGGCCGTAACTAGCCCAGTACTGGCCCAATACTGGTCGGTGCTAGCCCAGTACATAGCGAAAAAGCCATTGGTGATTGGTGGGATTTGAACCCAGGCCTTCGAGGCCAAAGTCCCGAGTTCTAACCACTATACCAGGCTGCACCCGTTCATGTTCTACTAACAGTTGCAACCAGCCATCTCATGGGCCAGATGCCATTATACTCAATGGTATTTTTATTTTGATGTGTAATAAAATATTTCATCAAAATATCTATATTATTAATTCAGTAAGCGATTTTTTAAAATCAAAATTGTGAGAGTTTGACAGCTCGCAGGATGATGGGAGATGGCTCAAATGAAAGGTCTCAGTCCCAGGGGGCCGGGAAAATTCTCCCTACCAACCTCAGGCCTCCTAAGGTAGATCGCCTATCTTTCCCTCGCAAGAAAGAGTAGAGGGATTACTCCAGCAATCACTATAACAGCTGGCTCAGAGACCGTATGCTAGGCAAGGCATCTTGACGCTGGACGTGCTTGCCTGGTCGACGCCTCTCGTTATAAAAAGAGCAGCAACATCATTGGCATAGCCAACAAACTGGATCACATTGGGCATGTCTAGCCTCAGCAAGCTATCATAGGACACGTTCCAAAGGTCGTGTACAAGAATAGACCCCTGCGCAGCCACGGAAGTGATAGGAATGCGCTGTTGGCCTTTGGTTGTGTCGTAAGGCAGTACATGATTCGACAGGTGAGCCTCAATCATACACAGGAGGTAGTGGATGATGTGGAACTTGTGCTCAAGTGCCCACAGCATATTGCTCCACCTGGCAGAGTTGAAAGCGTTTTTTACGTCAAGTGTGACGAGGAGACCCATGCGGTGTGACCAATGGTTGTGGTCCTCCGCCCTCTGCACTGCCTCTTCTACCTCCTTGATGGCGTTGATGATGGAATGACCAGTTCTGAAACCATGTTGCTGCAGAGACAAGTCACCTGCAGAAACGGTCCCTTTGACCCATCATCATTACATAATCATTTTAAGAGTTTAAGAGGCTGTCACATGATCACTGTCCACACTGGGACAATGATAATGTGCCAGCCCTTCTCAACTGTTCCTTGTCATAGCCCAATGTCTAAGTGATTCATGTAAGGCCTTTTTCATACTTACCGCTCTGGTATACAGATAATCAGCACTGCACCAAAGTACTTAATATTCCTAGTGTCATATTAACTAGCCAGGGCTGGATTAGAAAGAGCCCTGTTAATAACCTATACTGTTCTCAGGGTGTTCTCGTTTTATAGTTGGCTGTGTATCTCCTAGGTGTCCTGACGTTGCCAGCAGCAGTCTACTGTGAAAGCTTTACATTTACTTTTGGAGTAGGAGATGATTTTGCAATGAGAGCAAGTCTTGACAAAACTGAAAAGTTAAGAAGCCAGTTATTTGAGGTCTTACAAAAATCAAAGCTTCCAAAGGTAAGTTATCCTTATAGTTTTAGTTTTTCAAGTTGAATTGAAATCACAGCCAATAATAATAATAATTTTTATTTACAGATATATTACTATCTGTTATAGTTAATATCTAAAAATTGACCATTTTTAGTTCAAGAAAAAGGATTGCATATTTAGGCCCCGTTTACTCCAAATTATAACGACCAAAAATATTTCCCTCCACACCAACATGCAATTACTTTGAATATTATCCTGTGAGTCAAACTCCCCTCCCCACCCTCCACCAGATAGGGATGACCCCTTGTAGCCCAGCCTGTCAGGAAACACAAAATATATTGACTGAGCAATCTCCACTCTGAGGAAAATTTGTTCCTTTAAATGAATAATAAAGGAAAAGAAGTGGCAAATTGATATTTTTCTAAGCTGTTTGTTATTTTGTGCATGGAAAGCGCTCAAAATCTCGGTTTACATAATTTTGCTACCTAAGTACTTTATATACAGAACATGATGAAGAATTATAAAATCTGTCTCTGTTGATCAGTATCGTGTGATCATCTATGGGCTCGGCTATGCTCTATATGGAATTCCATCCAAACACCTTACCTCAATGTGGAGTGATCGGCCTCTACTGTTTCCTGCACCAAACGAAGTTCCCTACATGTTAACGGTAATTGTAAATTATTTTACATAATACTACACAGAAACATCTGTTGTCTGTGCCTTACTTTTGGCTGGAAAGTTACTCTTTGCTGATAACTGCACGGTAAATTTACTTTGAAGTGCACAGTAAATTTACCATGCACTAGGAAACGGAAGTAACGGAAGTAAACAATCAAAGCAATCAGCCGACTGCAGCAAACCGACGTTAATTTCATGTTTATTGGTTACTTCAGAGGAATGTAGTGGCAGCACTGGTTTCAGTAGCAAATAATTGTTTATTATAGGTTAGGTTTGAAGAATTGAGAAACGAACTGGTTTATGCAAAGGATGTGTTATGATTAAAAAGAGTAGTATAATGTAAAGTATTGTACGTCACGGGCCCGGTATAGTATATTACGTTACTAGGCCGGGAAGTTCTGTTTTGCCGGACGAGCATGTTAGTCTCCGCGTGAGCAAAAGCGAGTGCGGGATTTTCATGCAAGTACGGCAAAACTTCCCGGCTGGGTAACGTACGATATTTTTCATCATACTACGCAGAAAAAAACATACCTTAAATCATAACCTTGCATAAACCAACGTTTCTCAAACCTTCAAACCTAGCCTATAACAAACAGAAAAAAATCTGCTACGGATGCAGTGCTGCCACCACATTCCTCTAAAAAGAAACCAATAAACCACCAATAAACAAACATTAAATGTCGGTTCCTTCAAATCACCTGATTGTTTACTGAAAACAGATGTTTCTGTGTTAGTATGATGACAAGGTAAGTTTTACTGTACTTGTATGGAAATCAAGTATTTTCATGTACTTGAACACAAACACATTTACACAGGTAACAGGTGGTGATAGGATGATGATGGTAATTTGGCGGTATAAAATAAGTTAATGTTTAATTTTCAAAAATATATATACAATAAACATACAATTATTATTCGGAAAAATCTTTGCCAACTCTATCCACTTCTGTTGGTTGCTAAAAAAAACAAATATTAATTAGAATCTATATACTTAATACAATAAGGTTTTTTTCTGTTATATTCCTTTTTCAGGCGTCCTTCTGAACCGATTTTTACGCTTGAGGTGTCATTTTAAAGCTTATAATGTAGCGCACCTGCGACAGATAGTTCAAATAGGCATTTCTTTTTCGGCTTCGACCCCCAAGGCTTTAATTTATTTATAGAGGGCGCTTTCAACGGTCCAGTGCTGACCAACTTGCGTAATATCGGTTTTAAAATGTGATTGTAATTTAACAGCTGATTATCTTGAGACAAATGTTTAATCAGTCGCATTATAAACAAAAATAGATTGAATGCTAATGTAAACAAGATCAAATGCACCTTTGAAAAATGAATTTGGGCCACTTTCAATCAAAAGTTTAGCCTAATCAATTATTGTAAATCACTCTTTATGGTGAAGATCCATGATCGTTAGATTGTAAATATATTGCAAACTGAACCATGAAACAGAAAGAAGAAGAGGGCATAGAGAAAAACAACTATATGTGATTAGAGATAATATGCGTAACTTTCGGTAAGAACAGAGAACTGGTGAGAGAAAAAGACTAATTGAACACCAGAGAGGGTTGTAAAATGAGCAATTTGCACATGTGCTTCCTAGAAAAACTTCCGTTATCCTACTGGGCGAGAAGACAACCAAACTCAAAAACAGAGTGCAAGGGTGATGAATAAAAAGTGTGTGTTTTTGATCAGTTAGGCCTTTGTTTATTTAGGTGAGATTTAAATTTCAATTGAAAAGGCTATTTTGGTTAATAAAGGTGAGTTTGAAGCCATACAATTTATTTTAACTGTAGGTGAGTGTCTCACAAAACAGCAATAATATAAAAATGCGCAATTTGCGCATGGGGCCCCTAGTTATTTCAATTTAAATTAGAATTAAATTAAATTAAAAATTAGAAGTTAAAATGTTAACACTGTAACAATGCACTTGATATGGTAAAATGGAGTTTTTTGTTCATAACTGATAACTATAAACAAGATAGAATACTTTTGTAAGTTACAAAATTCAAGATAATCTAAATACATTTAAAATTATACGCTATTTGACATATGTTGCCAAATGACATTTTCTATATTTAGTGCCCTCAACATTTTCAAAAATTAAAATGTTTGGCAAGTTTGAAAATGTGAAAATTTTATTATTTGACATATCACAGTAAACCGAGTCAACAAGGTTTACACTATTGAAGTAGAACATAAAAAGGTTTTTTTTGTTTGGAAAATGCAGAGTTTTCCATAAGGAAAATTTCACAAAAATGGCCGCCATTTTGAAATGGATTGAGATAATTTAGTTCTGTTTTCAGCTAAATTTTTCTTTTTGCAAGGCCTTTAAAATTATATAAAATTTCCTTTAGGTTCACATGAGAAAATTTTGAGAGTCAAACCTGAGACCTTCATTTCTAGAATATCTGTATTTGAATCGGTATAAAAATATTTTAAATGAAATTTTCATATGTAAATTAGGCAGGCAAAACTAAGTGACTTTTGGGATTTTTAAATTAACTGTCATTATTGTATTATTTGCTTTTCCAAAACATGCTTACACTTCTGCTCTTGACCAAACTACTGTTTACAGAAAGTGGCAACCAGAAAATGCACTGATGTGGCTTTGTACCCCGCTGGCACCATATTGCATGTACTTCACAAGAAGCCAAAAGAAAAGTAAGAGTTTATTATTTTTCTCTTTTTCATGGTGTTGGGGAATTTACTACTATTTAATAAAAAATATATTTTATTGTTTTCGCCTAAGAGACTTTCCTTTCACATTGAAAACACTTATAATCAAACATTTTCCTCTATTAAAGTTTTTTTTTTAATAGCTTTGCTTGGTTGATGCACACAGTTTATCCAAAGAAGAGCCACAGCGGAAATTCAATAAATACATTTCTTATAATAGCCAGCAACATGACTAAATAAACTTCCAGCACAACAATGTATTTAAAAAATTCATGATAGTGAAGGATTTGATAGGAGGGGATGGAAAAGTTCAAATAATTCAATAATATTGAAAAAATTAAGGCCTAAAGCAATTGACCAACCAATGAGACCCCATGAGAACATGGTGAAGCTTGTGTGTTTCCAAACAAAAGCAGGTTGAACCGGATAAACAAAAAACATAGGTATGCTCTGTGTATTGTTTGTTATGGAAAGAGTTAAACATTGTTTTGATTGTTGATTAATTCTTTTATTTTTCATTGTGAAGTAATACTTAAAGGATCAATGATGTTAAATACAATTAATTCCTGTTTAAATTGGGTATTCATTATGAAAAGTTGAGCAAACAAAAAAAATATTGATATGAACATAAATCACAACAGTTTTGTTGTTTTCAAGGGTGATTAGAGCCAAGCATACCTTTAAATCAATTTCAAGAAGAAATTAATAACTTTAGAGTTTTTACAGAGAATGAATATTTCTTTTAGGTCTTGTCCATCAAAATGCCTTAGCGGATGTTGTTTTTGTCTAAAATGTCTTTTCTGCTGTGGTTGCTGTTTTTGCTGTTGTAAAAAAAAGTAAGTGCTAACTACCAATGAGATTGTTTTCATTATTAGGTAGGCATATTATTTTTAATTTACAACATTAACCTGGAAGTTTAGCCAGAGTCACACGCATTGCCTTTACATATAGATAGATAAAAAAGAGATTTGTTAAGAATAATTTTTCGGTTGAGTTAAATGAGGTTCCCTTCACTTGGGTTTTACCTTGATTTTGACCTTGATTTTATCTAGTATATGACATTATGTATCGGCATACGGACCTTATTTCTTAACAGAATAAAAATATATCTATTGAAACCCAAAAAGCAATACAAAAATCACAAAATGTTATTATGTTATGTCATTACAAAATGTTATTTTGTATTTTTTTTGACATCTTGAAAAATAAGTTAGTAGTAGTCAGTGACTAAGTTACTTACCTATACAATTAAGACTTATACTTGCCCGCACCTGATATATTTCCACGTTGGAGCATAAAAGGAAAATGTAATAACCCCCTGTAGCAGACATGCATACTCAAGGAATTATAACTTTTTCAAAATCTTCCTTTTAGTGATATGCGATATTTTGTACTCTCTGTAAGAAAAACATAGGAAATGAGTATGCACTTTTGCTGCTACCTATGTGAATATAAATTGTATTGTTTTAAGCCAATCCAATATTCAGTCGACTTAAGCTAAATAAGTTAAAGAATTTCATTTCTATGAAATTGGTTTTATAAAGTACATGGGTTTTTATTGACTAACCCTTAGCTTAAAAAGGAAAGGAAATACAGGAAAGGAAGTACAGTAGAACCTCGATTAACCGTCACTCTTTTATCCGTCACTCTCTGTTATCCGTCACTGCTTCCGGGCTCGCAATGTGTTGTAAATTGGCGTCGCGCAAAGCACGGAAGAAAGTGCAAGCGCCATTGTGATCGAACGCGACTGTCCGCGGCTAATGACCTTGAGTTTCCGCCGAAAATCACCACTCCCACGCAAGGAGTAGTATGGGGGTGAGCGAGTTATTTATTACTCATTGGCATGTTGATTTTTTTGGTTATACGACACGCCTCGTAGTTCAGCGTTACATGGTGTTTGCTGTTACACAGTGTGTAGCTAGATACGTACTGTTAATCAACTGCAGTACAGTAACTGTTGATTGTTAATGCTGGCTGAAAAACGAAAACGAGTCGTGCTAGGGCAGGACCAAAAAATCGAAATTATTAAACGTTTGGGGAAGGGCGAAACAGCTACAAGTATCGAGCTGATTTATGGTGTTGGCGGACTCATTTAAAAGATGACGGACTATCTTTTAATGTGAGGTTATGTAATTCCTTACGAACACTGAATGAGCTCAACATACAGTTTAGAAGGTCTGTAATTACCATTTTATGAATGTAATTTAAATATTAATATGTATTATCCACTTATACAGGGTTTAATTTCTTCCGAAATATTTTTAATCTATGTATTGAACAGGTTTATAGTTAATTTCTGTTAACCGTCTATTCTCTTAACCGTCATACTCCCGGTCCCGAGAGTGACGGTTAATCGAGGTTCTACTGTATACAGGTAATTCAATTCATTAGTACAGAAATTCATTGGTGCAGGCAATTGTGGCAGGTTTGCTGCCACAAAAATTTATGGATGGCGAATTTAGGCCTTAAAAAATCTGCCACCGTAGCAGATACTCCCTCTACCCTCCCATAGTTTTGGCCCTGCATTAGAACAATGCTCTGTGTTTTCCACTAAATAATAATGTATGAATGTTGATTCAAGTTGAACTAAATGGTCCAAATCAAAATTTGATTACTTTATTTTTCAATGTAAAATATAAAAAATAACATTTTTGGAGGTTGTTTAAACCTGAACATCGCCTCCATTGATTAGAAGATTTAGATCAAACCATTTTTGTGTGATTTATTGTAGATAACTGACTCACCGAAGTTTATTTTAGATGCTTAGATTTTTATGTATTTTCCAATTTTCGGGTTCTCAGGTTGCCCCACACCTAAGGGATATTTTATATCATATATATATATATATATATATATATATATATATATATATTTTATTGTTTAAATCACAACTTAGGGCTGCTAAAAGTATTTGTGAAAATAATAATGAACATGAGCACCCTTTTAACATTATTTTATTTAAATATATATATATATATTAAAAAAGGCCTAACAACCAGAAAAAGGCCCTCTTCCATTTTTTTCCATTGACTTATTACTTGACCCAGTTCCCACCTTTCGGTATACCTGAGCTTAATGCGGTTAAATCATATGACCGTTTGTTTACTTTGCAAAGATGTTAGGAGAGTTACCCCTGTCGTCTTTCTCGGATTGATAAAAACTGCATGATGGTCTTTGCAAACCTTTTGCCACCGCTGCCACACCAAATAGTCACAAACGGTAAATGCGATCGAATTAAACGGTGATTTACTTATTTTATAAAGTTGTTCCTATGACAGTTAATTTCATGGTTGTTCACTTGGTCCAAAGTTATTCCTACCGTTACCTGCAATCTATGCGTTTCATCTACCTGCTTGTGGTTGGTACACACACATTGTCATTCGCAAAATAACTCCCGCAGTTTCCGTGCAATCGAATTTAAGGCCATTTCTGTCTTTAGCATAGTTTGATAGTTTCACCTGTTTTTACTCAGGATTGCGGAACATTTCCCTTCCCAATAGCACTTTGGATTGTGGAATTTTGCCTGGGTTTGATTTTAGGGACTCCACTGTAAAACTAAAATTAAGACAGCACATCTTGTAGAGGTTGTTTTCAAAATCATTAAACCTAAAGTAAATAATGTAAAAAAATAAATAAAATACAGAAATAAAAAAATAAAAAAGAATGTGTTTAAAAAGTATGCTTTCCTTTCGTTTCTCTAAAAATATTATGTAGGCTTCCAAAACATATTATACAAGTGAATTTTTTTTCAAGTAAACAAATTTTAGATGTTAAATCATGCTGATCGACATCTTTATATTCGTACGGATTAAAAGACATCTTTATTTTTGTACGGATTTAACAGTATATACATGTTGCATTTTTCTCCATTCAAGCTAAATAAGTCAAAAATAGTAATTACAATCAGAATAATTAATTGTTACACTTCTTTACTGTCAAGTATACTTCTATTATTTTATACTGAAACTTTTTTATGCTCTATATATAAATATTTTAAATGTTAAGGAGAGGTAACTTCACACTGGCTATGTCTTTGAAGGCATTTAAAAAAACGAATGTCTACTAAATAAATTTTGGTAAATATTGTACTACAGTTTAACAGTAGATAGTAATCGTCATATCTTACTGTATCAATTACAATATATTTGTACACAAATTCATGTATGTACATGTACAATACAACTTTGAGGTTTCTAATCAAATAAAAATTGATATCTTTCTGAAGAAATAAAACATTTATATTCTGTAATTTGAATAGCACAATTAATAAACCAACTATGCATTTGTAGAATTCATTAAATTAATTTAAAACAAAGCTTAAATGGTCTGATTTAAACTAGTTTTCTCATTGATTAAATAAAATATGATAAATCTTACTACATTAACAAAATAATAAAATGTATCTGGAATATCATTACAGAAGGAGGGGGTTTGCAGCGGTGTGTTTACAGGGGGTGCACTACCAGAACATGAGAGGCCCGGCTTAATATTTTTACCTGGGCTTGCCAAAGCTGGGTACAGCCCTGATTGTAGTGTGCAGTAAAGCCCTTCACATTTGGCCCCAGTTTTACCGGTCCTCGATTTATCGGGCCACTTCTCAGGAGCCAACATCAAAACGTATATTTTCCCATGATTTACAGACTCGTGATCTCTCTGATGCTCTCTTGTGTGTTTCTCTGTCTATATTGTATTATCTCTCCCCTTGTTTTGGCTCCAGTTTAAAGGGTTATTAATCAGGACGAATCCACAAAAATGCAATTGTGTACTGGTGCGTTCAGCATGACTCGTACTACATCACTCTCATAAGGCTTCATACGGCAAATTGATCACCGAATGTTTGGGCAAATCGGATTCGCTCTGATTCGGCAATAGTAAACTAGAGGCAAAAGTCGTACTTTACTCAGTTGAGCTAGTAACCTCTAAACTGTTGTTTATATACATCCAGTACGGTTTTAATTGTTGTTGTTCAAGTCTCTTTGTAAGGTAGGCATACAAACACCAATGAAAGCTGTGGCAGTAGCAAATACTACTAAATAGGAAAATGATTTAGTTTAAAATCAAATCAATACCATGGTTGAAAATCAATCAGTATTCAAGTGACGTGTTGTGTTGGTTTTACTAATATGTGTACTTTTAATAACCCAAAAACACACTTAATGCTTTATATACCACTTAAATCATTAGCTACGTATTATTGATTTGGTATAAATATCATTTTCATAATAGGATGGATTATCCGGCCAAGTCGTTATCTGGCCTAGGATTGGCCCCATGGTGGCCGGTTATGTGTAGTTGGAAAAGTTAGTAAAAAATTCTAACTAGTTAGAAGTTATTAGTTAGTCCCATGAAAAGTTACATAGAAGTTATTAGTTAGTTAGTTAAAAAAAGTAACTGATAAAAGTTTTTAGTTAGTTAAAAAACCAACTGATCGAAAATAAAGTTAAGTTTTCGGAGAAGTTTGCTGCTGGGCTATTGTTTTGAAGGATTTCGTATCAAATGAAATAGGGACACATAATACATTAAAACTATTGACCTTAATAACTTATTAAAACTATTACTAACCAAACTACAACAAACTCTTAATACAACGAAATTATTTAACCAACTAAACTAAAGCTTAAATCATGTATCACAGTTTGCTCCCACAGAAAAAATAACTTCACACTTGTCAGAGAATGAACATCAATTTAAGAGAATGTTTTGAGATGACAAATTACCAAACATTCCCCCTTCCCACCCCTCGGTGCTTGCAGTGTTGTTATTGGCTGCCACTGCAAACCATTCCAATTTTTTTCCATTGACATTACTTGACCCAGTTCCCACCTTTCGGTATACCTGGGCTTAATGGGCTTACAGGATCTTTTATTTGTTTTGATCCTTTGTTTTACTTTCATCTCCGTTTTAATCCTTTCATGCCTTTTTCTCTTTTTTTCTAAAAATCTATGGTGTTAGTTTTCCATCTTCTATTGTCTTCCACTCCTAATTCCATCACTTTAGCATGCCAATCTCCCTTAATCTAAGTTGTTAGTGCCCCTAATTTTGCCATTTCCAGCTCTGTGCCGGGGGCTCCATAGGGAAAGAGCCACTGGGTGGGTTTTGTTTTTCTAAATTGGTTTGGTGGTCTTATTCTAGGGAGAAAAAAAATTCTTTATGCACCGTCAGGAGGAACACGAGCCACCCGGTGTGTGGGACTCCTTCAACAAGTCTATCCACCAAAAAAACCCCATACTCGCTTTTCTTTGCTTTGCAACTTTCTTTGATTTGGTTGATGTTGGTGCTGTTATCTGCGGTTGGTTAGTCTTCTCTTAGCAAGCACTTTCAGGTCGTCATACAGCTGTGGCTCCCAAAGAAGACTGCCAAAGCTCCATGACAGGTTCCCATTCTTTTCTATTATTCTTCTCTGCAGTTCTTCTCTGTCCTCCTTGTGTGCTTCACATTCCAACAGTCTGTGCATTGGGTCGTCTTCCATACCGCACTCGAGACACAGACTGTTATCTGCCCTGTTAAACCTGTGCAGATAGGTGCCAAATGCGCCATGTCCCATTAGCAATTGGGTGAGATGGTGGTCGGGCTTGAGGTGGGTAAGCTCTAGGCGTTCTTTGATGCTACTCAGGAAACCGTAAGTGTGCCTTCCAACATCTTTTTCATTCCACTCTGTCTGCCACGCTTCTTCTGCTTCCCTCTTAATATCTTCTTTGCTTCCAATCTGTTGTCCCTGTTTCACCTTCCTCATATCAATCATTTCCTTGATCTTCATGTCCAAAGGTTGATTTCCTGTGATAACACAATCAACCACTGTGTTAGTGCCACTGCATACCACAGCAACTGGACTTATCCCCCCCTCCCCCCGCGTTGTTTGTCAACAAGGGCGCTGACCCCTCTCTTTGCTTCCCGCACTGCCGCACGCAACCCTCACCGATCGTGTAAAAACACTCGTATTTGAGGTACGAGCCCATCCAAAAATCTAGTTATTGAAACTCCAAAACTGCTAACGATTATATTATCTATTCGTTAGCTAGAATTTAACTGAGTAGAAGTTATTTATTCCAGTACTTTTTAAAATCTAACCAATATAATAGAAGTTAGCCGAAAAAAGTGAGGCATATCACTGATCGTTAGAATTTTTATTTGTTAATCCCAAGAATGGTTACGAGGGGTTCTACTGTACTGATTCACCCACTGATACAACCGACCATAGCTATTATGACCAGCTTTAATATGAAATTTGGTATACTGTAACAATACTAAAGATCAACTGTCTCGTAGTATAAATTCCCCATTAAATAGAGCTAAAGAGAGAAAGAGAGTGGCCAGCCATATTGGATTTGCTATAAACGTTTGATTGAAGCTACTGCTGGTTCAAAGTAAGAAGTATCAAGTAAATAAGGATCAACCTTCAACTGGATGGTGATTGTGCTACCATTTTTTTATGCTTATCAAATATTTATAATTATCTACAATTTATTATTATATTATAAAAATAATTAATAGGAGTATTTTTTGCTTTTTTACTATTTATTTTTTAATTACCTACTTTGTGAATAAAACTTTTGGTTGCCAAAGTAAAATATCTTACGAACCTTATTTATATGTTTGTTTGCAGAAATAAGAAGTCAGAAGACAAAAGGTACGAGATGGGATGGGTGAAGCCTGACTTCTTTAACGAGTTGAAGGTGATGCCAAGGATGCTGCTGGACCATTTGCCAGAGAATGTCTACAAAGTTATAGGGGAAATTCTAGAGGATGAAGGAATTGAAATCGACGACTATGAAGAATACATCATTGAATAAATGTACCATTCTTGATCACTGACTATATTATGTAAATTTTAGCTTTATAACAACTTTTAACATTCCATTTGAACAGCAGTGTTTTGAGATTCCGGATATTCTGGGTACCTTCTCAAGAGTCACGTGGAGTACAAGAAACTAAGATAAAAAGTAGCTTGGTCATGACAGTCATTAGTACTTCAAAAACCTAAATGTAACATATTTCTAACTGTGATATTGTGTTAGGCAAATTTGAAACCTGAGGACAATATTAACATGGTGGAAGTTTACTATGACGGAAGTTATATAATAGTTTTTGATTATTGAGTAAATTTTTAGGTTGTAATATGTATTATTATTATAAATTAAAAAAGTAGGATTGAAATTTATAAGTCTATAAATTGTGCCTCATATGCAAAAACCTTCTTGTTGTGATAATTTGTGTTACTAATTTTTCAAACCTACTTTTAAACAATATAAATACAAATCAATCCCTATTCCTTTGAAATTCAATAATTTATTACCGTGTGAACCGAACTGGATAATTATTTTTTTGTTTTGTCCATCATTGTTAGGACAGGGTCTGTAAAATATTAAACTTATATATGACATCAGGGCTCTGTCCCACTTGCCTTCAAAGTTACTCGAAAAAGAATGCATTCTGTGGAGTAACTTTAGAATTATTTCAAACTAAAACAAATGTGTATTTGAAATAGTTCACAGGTTTGACAGCAGAATTCAGCACAGACTCTGGAATTTCGAAAACATTGTATAATTTCCAAACCTGCAAAGGAAACATCTAAAGCAAATGAAAAGTTTTGTATTTTAAACCTTCAAGGCATGACTTTTCTGTAGAATAAAGCGGCAGATGAAAGCGAAGCGCTGGCGCAATTGCCAAATTCTGGTGGCGATTGGTGAAGACTTGCTCAATTGGTTCTCTAAGTTGGTGCTAGAGTCGCTATGGCCATAGGCTTTAAGTATCAAACGAGCTTTCATCTGACAGTGGTTTATGTCCTCTAGTTTTCGGTATTGACTGACGAGTCAAGGCTGAAGACATTTGGAACGGCGTGGGTTCGATTCCTGCAACATGCACAATCCCTGCGCTGGCGCAATTGCCAAATTCTGGTGGCGATTGGTGAAGACTTGCTCAATTGGTTCTCTAAGTTGGTGCTAGAGTCGCTATGGCCATAGGCTTTAAGTATCAAACGAGCTTTCATCTGACAGTGGTTTATGTCCTCTAGTTTTCGGTATTGACTGACGAGTCAAGGCTGAAGACATTTGGAACGGCGTGGGTTCGATTCCTGCAACATGCACAATCCCTAAAAGGCTTGCAATTCTGTGGTATAGTTGGTGGGAGTAAAATTAAAGTGACCAGGTTGAGTGGAAGTTGACAGGAATTGTACGTTTAATAGGGATTGCAGTGGACAACTGTTTGGCTTCTTTTTACATAGAGTTATAGGGGGGGTGGCACATTTTATTTTTACTTTTAATTCGTCAGTTCAGCATACGGCCAATAAATGTATTCAATTAAGAACTGTACAACAACAAAATACCCCCGTTGCAGCAGACCTGCATACTCAGCGAATTTCAAATGCAAAACAACATATTTCAATCCAACATAGTGAGATTTGACATGTTTTTGTAAGCTCCATAAGAATAACATGGGAAATGAGTATGCAGGTTTGCTCCTATGGGTATATTACTGGGAGGTTTTACTTCAATATTTAGTAGATCTGAACTAGAAGAAGCCATTTACCAAGTTTTATCAAGATATGTTGAGAAATAACCGAGATATAGAATTTTACTTATTTCCCATAAGGATAACATTGGGACAACGTACTGTATTTACCATCTTCAATATCTTGGCAACCAATGGACATAGAGCAGTGATTTAAAATACCAAATTGTTTGTTTTTTTGAGCTGAATTCAATGGTGCTAACAAAAATTTGATAAATTTAATTTGTATATGTAAAAAACTCAAAAATCCATTTTTGGGGGGGTTTACCCCCCTTTACCCCCCCTTCCAGTAGCCCGATCGGGCTGGTTTACGAACTCGTCCGAATAATTACTACTTTACACGTCCATGCCAAATTTCATTCAGATCGGACCATTTTTACGCGAGTTATCGTGCTTAAAGACACACACACACACACACACACACATATATATATTTTCTTGAATTAGTTCACAAATAAGGGTAACTATTATAAATACTGAAAGAATTAACTGAGTTCCCTTTAAATTCATTTTATTTGCAACATGTTTCGACCTTAGGCCATTTTCAAGCAAGTTTTACCTAACCTCTTCATACAGTGTTTATATAAGTCACATGGTTATATAAAGAATACAAAGAATAGCCCCAAAATATACTAAATAGCCACATACCATCACAAAATCCGATATTTGAAAAAGCAAGATTATTGAAAAGCTCATTTTAGCGAATTTCTCCTATAGGGAAGAAGCTGTTACCGAGGGTCTCATGGTAAGACCTAAGCCCAAGACCATCATAACTTTTCTTTTTGAGGTCCCCAGATGCCAAAAACACCATTCGTTCATTTTCATAAATAAATATATATACAAATAAATATGTGTCTTTAAGCACGATAACTCGCGTAAAAATGGTCCGATCTGAATGAAATTTGGCATGGACGTGTAAAGTAGTAATTATTCGGACGAGTTCATAAACCAGCCCGATCGGACTATCGGAAGGGGGGTAAACCCCCCAAAAATGGGTTTTTTGAGTTTTTTATATAGAAAAATAAAAATAATCAAATCTTTGTTTGCACCATTGAATTCAGCTCAAAAAAACAAACAATTTAGTACTTTGTATCACTGCTCTATGTCCATTGGTTACCGAGATATTGAAAGTGGTAAACACAGTACGTTGTCCCAATGTTAACCTTATGGGAAAATAAGTAAAATTCTATATCTTGCTTATTTCTCAACATATCTTGGTAAAACTTGGTAAATGGGTTCTTCTAGGTCAGATCTACTAAATATTGAATTAAAACCACCCAGTTTTAATATACCTGTAGCAGCAAACCTGCATACTCATTTCCCATGTTATTCTTACGGAGCTTACAAAAACATGTCAAATCTCGCTATTTTGGATCGAAATATGTTGTTTTGCATTTGAAATTCGCTGAGTATGCAGGTCTGCTGCAACGGGGGTATTAAAGAATTATTATACACTTTATTATATATACATATTTTATACAAACTAATTTTAAGAAAACTGTAATATTTATTTTAATTTGTTTATATTTTAACCATGTGAATTATATAAACACTGTATGAGGAGGTTAGGTAAAACTTGCTTGAAAATGGCCTAAGGTCGAAACATGTCGCAAATAAAATGAATTTAAAGGGAACTCAGTTAATTCTTTCAATATATATATATATATATTTATGAAAATGAACGAATAGTGTTTTTTGCTTCTGGGGGCCCCAAAATGAATAGTTATCATGGTCTCGGGCTTAGGTCTTACCATGAGTACTACGGTAACAGCTTCTTCCCTATAGGGGAAATTCTCTAAAATGTAAAAAAAATTGTGAAGCAACGGCATATATTGTCCAGTATTTAATAAACAGTATGTCTTAAAATGTTTACATTTTATTTATTTACTTTGCTCCAGGAATATTAAACACGTTGTTTAGTTTAAACCTGAATTTATAACATGATGTAAATTGCCTGGAATCAAAAAGTAAATGGTTATATAAATGATCTTTGGATATGATCAAAAAGGATTTAGAGCTATTTAATTCAGTATTTTGCATCAAGATGGGATCAAGATTGAGTTGAAACCAGGAACTATAATCTATTTGCTGAAATAGCAAATAGATGCTCTATACTCTTTATTAATAGCAAAATTTATGACACAAAACTCGCTAATCTCGATGATTAAAAGCGCGGATTGAACGAGCATGCCAGCTAGTCACACCAGAAATATTGGCAAATGTGAGGCAGGCAGGCACGGCCCAGGGACTTTGCCGCCCTGGGCGAAATCGGCGACCGCCGCCCCCCCCCCCCCTATATACCCTGTCTAATTGTTTACTCCTGGGCTCCACCCCTTCCTTGAGATCGCACCACAGTTTCTCCCTAAATAGACAATAGACAATAGACAAAAATCTTTATTCATAAAGAAGTACAGAGTACAACATTTGAATAGTGTCGAAATATTTTAAAGTATTTCATTATTCATCCTGATTATAGCAATCAATTCCACATATTAATATATATATATTTACCTTTACAAAAGACAGAAAAAGAAATAATTTTGGAGGAAGGTGGAAAAATTCCTCAAATGAGTAAAGGGCTTTATCAATAAGATATTCTTTTAGCTGTTTTTTAAATTTTAAAGGATTTGGTTCTTGTTTGATCTGTTCTGGAATGATTTTCAGAAAGTTTTGCCCAGCTTATGAAGGTCTTTTTTCATAGAATTTCAATCGATGATGATTATTTCTCATTACATTTTTATACCTTGAATTATAATTATGGATGACTTGATTTGTAAAGTTACTTTCTATTTTATTTCTTACAACTAAAATTGTATCGTATATGTATTGGCCAAAACTGTAAGAATTCCTATCTGCTTGAAATACTCTTTGGCTGAATCATCATGTTTTAATTTGAATATAATTCTGATTGATCTTTTCTGCTGTTTTAATATGCAATCTAAATTACTTTTGTTTGTTGCACCGAATAGACATATGCCAAAAGAAATATGAGGATGAATTGAATGAATATACGCAAAATAAATATTCTTTAATGTTGGTATGTTACAATAAAATGACATTTTTGAAAGGGCATAGATTCCAGAACAAATTTTTGCTAATATTTTGCCTACGTGTTCATTCCAATTTAAATTCTGATCAATTGTCAGCCCTAGGAAATTTGTGCTTGTTTTCTGCTCAATCGGTTCAGTATCATATATGATTACTGGTTCTGTAAAGTATTTATTTTGTGTGGTTTTAAATCTAATAAAATTAGTTTTTTGTGATTTAATGCCAGGTTGTGATTTGATAAGTATTCACCTAAACTACCAAGTTCTAGAAAAGCGGTCAGTTCCGTTAGCTCAATCGTTGGAGTTGATAACATTAAGTTAGAATTGTCAGCATAAAGGCATAATTCACTGCTTGGTGTACATGACAATGCGCTGTCTATGTCCTTCAGATAACATATAAAAAGCAGTGGTCCCAGAATGGACCCTTGCGGAATACCACATTTTATTATTTTAATATCTGATGCTGTTTTAATAAGTTTATTTTCAATTAAGTGAGTGACCTCGACATATTGTGTTCTATTGTCCAGGTAAGAGTGAAACCATTGAATAGAATTTTTGGATACTCCAAAAGATTTTAGTTTTTCCAAAAGTAAAGGATGGCTTACACTATCAAAAGCCTTTGATAAGTCCATAAAAATACCTGTGGTGATATTGCCATTATCAACAGATTCCATAACTGACTCTAAAAACGATATAGCTGCTGTAGTTACTGACCTTCCAGACCTAAACCCATGCTGAATGTCATCTATTAATTTAAACTTTTCAAGATGTGATGTTAGCTGTGACTGTACAATTTTTTCATAAACTTTAGATAAGGCTGGCAAGATATACATATAGGCCGATAGTTAACAACATTTTTTGTGTCATCCTTCTTATGTACTGGGACAACCTTTGCTTTCTTCAACTGATCAGGAAATAAACCGGAAACGAATGAAGAGTTGATCTAGTGAGTTAAAACTTTACTTATCTCATTTTAATGTTTTTTAATAGTGTGACTGGTATTTCATCATGGCCACTTGAATTTTTATTCTTTAACGATTTAATTACATTTTCCACCTCCCTCTCATCCACTTGTTTTAAACTAAACTTAGGTCTTAACAATACATTTTTTCTCAATTTAATTTCAGAGTCTATACAAAATAAATTCTTATTACTCTTTTCCAGGTCAGTGTCCTCTGCCATATCTGTAAAATACTCATTAAAACTATTTGAAATATCCTTAGGGTCCTGAACAATGTGTGTGCCTTTAGTTAATGTAATATTATCAAATTGTTTTTTACTATTAGCTCCTATTTCGGAATTTATAATACCCCAGACAGTTTTTTGAACATTGGAAGATTTATTAATTTTTTCTTCAAAAAATGTTGCTTTAGCTTGGTTTAGTTCTGTTCTAAATCTATTTTTTTCCTCTTTTATTAAAGTTTTAACCTCATTTTGTTTACACTTCCTGAGTTCTTTTGTCATTTCTATTAGCCTACTCTGTTTTGCTTTCACTTCTTCAGTGATCCAACTATTTTTCCTATTTTTTTTTGTAATTAGAGTTTTTGGAAAAGCCAAATTGAAGTAAAAAATACATTTTTCTTGAAAAACATAATATTTAGTTTCTACAGGTGAAAAATACACATCCTGCCAATTTTCACTTTTTAAAAGTCTACAGAAATATTCAATATTTTGTCAAGAAAACTTACGTATTTCTTGCTTTACTGGTTTGTTAAGTTTTTTTTAAATTTTTTTGGTTGATTTCAAAAATTTGGCCATCGTGATCTGATAAACATGTTATAACACCTTCTATTTTAAAGTCACAATCTTCTATCACCTTTATTAAAAAATTGTCTACAGCTGTTTTGGAATGTTAGTCGAGTAAATCCGTATGTCAACCCTAAAAAAATTGCTTTAAATTGTTTGATTGGTTATTTTGATTAAAAAATATGTGTATTTACCAGGAAAAAAAGTCTAATGAAATCGGAGACGCGGAAGTCTAAAATTCAAGATGGCGTCCAATATTAATATTTTGTCAAACACTTGCAGACCATGGGCCGCCAATATCATGGTGTAAAGAAAAAAGAAAGGTGTGTGCATGATCACCTGGTATGACGTAGTTGGGCTCGAGGAACTAGTGGACCTAGCGGTTTGACTGCAGAACTAAAACCGTACACAAAGTATTTCAATTGAGTTGTATTAACTGGTTTGTATTGTAGTCGTCGTAAGCGCTAGTTGCGTGAGCCCAACTACGTCACATCAGCTGACCGTGCACACACCTTTCTTTTTTCCTTACACCATGGCCAATATGAAACCCTCCCTCCCCGTGGTAATTTTCAACACATATTTTTTTCTGTTGCTATTGACATGTACTTTAACATTTTGCTTGTTTGCCACCTAAAAATTACAGCATAACCCAGGAAAAACAAAAAACACCATTGATAAATAGTCGAAAAAATTAACAATGTATCATTTTTGAAAAAAATTACCCCACATCATTTTTACATACTTTTTTAGATATATTGAGTCGAGACCAACGCCTATCATTGTTGGTTGGCTAATCCTTTATTTTGACAGGATAATAACTTTCAGCCCCATCTTGGATATCAACTTTATTTTTTTAACGTAAAGATGGTGTTGTGACACATCATTATGAGCTAGATTTTTACGCTGATTACAATACTGAAATCCGTTTTTGAAAATATGCATTCATTAAATAGATATGCTCAAATAAAGATTTATCCCTATAGATTTCTTATGGGCATTTAATTTTTTTAAAGTATTTTTAAGAATTATCTCTTATATCTCTGGTTCTAATTAAGGTATGTAGTTCGTTTTGGTCTTAAAATACTCAGTCATTTAACGGCTTTTATATGAGCTATTGATAATTAAAATCGGACGACTTTTAGACAAGCTATAAGGCTAAAATCGACACGAAAATCCATTTTTTAGAAATTTGTTTTTTTTCAAAGATGATATACAAGAATATAAACTCATCCTTTTTTTGTCAGATTTCAATTATCAATATGTCAAATGAAAGCTAGTAGATCAGCGCGTGTTTCAAAACCAATCCAACTTGCAGGCCATGTTTGGGACTTGAGATACAAAACTTTAAATAATTATGAAATTTGGAAAAAATTGATTTTTATGTTGGTTTGAGGTCTATATCTCACCTCAAATTCAACCGATTTAAATGATTAAGAGCTTAAATGAAACCCAACAATGTACTGAGTTAATTAAAACATAAAACTGTTTTGAATCTCTGTTAGTTTTCTATGTATGAGTCATTAATTATATACAATTTACGAAAGTGAACAGATTTTATGGTAAATGAAGGTTCATAACTCAAATTATATAAGTCCGATTTTAATGAGCCATATTTCATATGAAAGCCCAGAATCGTCTGAGTAATTTAAGGGGAGAACGAGCTTTTTAATCTATTTAGGACCTGTGCTATGAATCTTTGACAAAAAACAAATTTCTAAAAAATGTATTTTCGTGTCGATTTTAGCCTTATAGCTCGTCCAGCAGTCGTCCGATTTTAATGATCAATAGCTCATATAAAAGCCGTTAAATGACTGAGTATTTTAAGACCAAAATGAACTACATACCTTAATTAGAACCAGAGATATAAGAGATAATTCTTTAAAAATCTTTAAAAAAATTAAACGTCCATAAGAAATGTACAGGGAAAGTTTGTTATCTGTGCATATCTTTTTAACGAATGCATATTTTCAAAAACGGATTTCAGCATTGTAATCAGCGTAAAAATCTGGTTCATAATGATGTGTCACAACATCATCTTTACATAAAAAAATAAAGTTGATATCCAATATGGCGGATCCAAGATGGCGGCCGAAAAATTATTGTCCTGTCGAAATAAAGGATTAGCCACCCAGCAATGATACGTGTTGGTACCGAGTCAATATCTCAAAAAATGCATGTAAAAATGATGAAATTTAATAAAGTTTAGTATATTTTTTCAATTTGCAGGACGCCACATTGGAAAAACCTATTTCCTAGACTCCGATTTTATTAGACTTTTAGTATATTATTTAACACACTTATTGAAAGCAAAAACCACTTAAAAAACTTAAAAAAAAATTTTTTTTAGGGTTAAGGTGTTTTATTTCATATTTTGACTAGACTATGTTCTGTTATTCTTGTTGGAAAGTCAACTAAATATTTTAGATGAAGACTTTTTAATGTATTATTTAAAAGTTTGTATTTATGGTCATTCTTCAAGACATCAATATTAATGTCACCCCCAATTATTATATTATTGGATTTTTTGCTGAAAAAATCAACTAGAATACTCAATCTATCCAAAAATGTTTTTACATTTGAACTAGGTGATCTGTACATACCTATCACTAAAAATTTAAATTTACCTTTCTCAAAACTAGAGGCACAAAATTCAAACTGTAATTCCTCCAAACACATATTTCTAATTAATCACTTAATCACTTAATCACTTTGATAAGACAGGTACCTCATGGAGGACGTTACCCTGAATATGAATGAAGGATGAGCGTGATGATCGTGATGATAGTGGCGCGATCTTGTAGCCTAATTGATCTAGGCACAACCTCCTGCTTCCATTTCAAACTCTCATCCGATAAAATCATGACTCCTCCTTTAAATGATTTTTCCCTGCAGAAAGAATCATTAATTTTATAGTTATGTAAATTGAGCCGTGATATTTCTTCCTGTTTCATGTTATGTTCTGAAATAATAATTATGTTTGGTTTTAATTCACTTAATGTTATTTCTAAAGGATTTATCCGAGAACTCATATGTTGAATGTTTTGATGAAATATTCTAATTGACTCTGTTTTTTTAACTACTTTATTGGAGGTGTAACATTTGTTGTTAAGTTTAAAGAAGCAGGAGACTGTGAGACCAAACTATTACTTAAATTTTTACAATTTTTATGTTTTTCTTGTTGGATCACTGGCCTATCTAAAACAATAGAGACTTTTTTATTCACATCACTGCTCACTGCACTGAGAGGGGTATCACTTATCACAACACTCATGTCAAGATGGCTGCTAGAAGATGGACTCTCTCGGCTGGAGGGCTGCTGCTGGATAAATGATGTTTGTGTCGACTGCTCCACGTCAGGTTGGACTAAGAAGTTGGTCGTCAAGTTCTTATTTGATGAAGGCAACAGGAGAGGTGGAAAATCAACCAATGATTTGATTGAGGTCACTGTACTTTGTTGCTTTGACAGTGGAGGTAAATTACTACACCTCAACATTTTAATTCCTTGCTCTGACATTTTAATTTTAAGGACTTCTTGTAGTTGCTTGAAAAATATTCTACCAGACAAACCATT
This sequence comes from Flexamia atlantica, assembly GCA_035578135.1. NCBI lineage: Eukaryota > Metazoa > Arthropoda > Insecta > Hemiptera > Cicadellidae > Flexamia > Flexamia atlantica. The sequence continues at coordinate 216,215,801 of JAQJVK010000001.1, forward strand.
TTTCAAAATTCTGTTTGACTTTGAATTATGTAAAATTATATTAACTTTGGCATCGGTATTGCTCTGGAAGGAGATTAAATTTTCAATAAAGTGATCTGGAGATATCCTGTCTCGAACACACCCTAAAGGAGGACAGAATAAAGATTTAAGCCCTCTCTCATGGAAATCAATTGCTAACTTTTTAAAAGCTAAATCATAAGTCTCCTTTTCTGGTTTTTTTGTAATAGTTATCTTTAGTTAATAATGTATAAACAACAGGTCCATTTTTGATTTTTTGGCAAGCAATGTATTCACTTAAACGCTCTGATGGAAGTGGTTTTTACCAAAATGTCTCTTAAACACTTTTGCAACTCCAGCGCTCAAATTTTTTCCATGATCAAGGTCTTTAGATGCACAGTGAACAAAAGCTACTCCAGTGTCATGGCGATATTCCTCAAATACTTTCTCTAAATGTATTTTTGTAATTTCAATGTTCAGGTGCTTAGTTCCTGCAGCTTTGTCACTTAGTGTAGGCCTACTTTCATTTCCATCCTTCTTATCAACCTGTACACTTTGAACTTTCCCTTCACATATAGCAGCTACTTTGTAGATCACTTGATTAAAAACTTTATTTCCCTTCCTGTTCAAGTGAACTCCATCTCTTCCTAGGCAAGAATTATCGATATATTTATCAAGATCGAGAAATATAGCTCCATTTTTCCTACACAACCACCGTATATTTTGATTTGCCCGTATCCTCAGCATATTAGGTATGTCTTAATCACTTAATCACTTTAATAAGACAGGTACCTCATGGAGGGCGTTACCCTGAATATGAGTGAAGGATGAGTGTGATGATCGTGATGATAGTGGCGCGATCTTGTAGCCTTGTTACTGACTAAGGTTGGCATGTTCCTTAGACAGGATTGTTAATTAATAGCCAAACAACCAATGGCAGCTGGCTCCAGAAACAACCCTTCAAAAAGCTACTAACTTTTCTTGGGATCGATCCGGCTACCTACAAGTTTGTAGGCGGGCACTATAACCAATAGTGGAGCATAAGAGTTTTATCAAAAAAATTTAAAATAGTAAAATTACAAATAATTTTTATCAAAAGTCAAAGCTTGCTTCAAAGTAAATTTCTTATGTGTAATACGATTGAATTTCAACACTCTGAAAAAACTCTCTTCTGAGGATAATTCCACTTACTATTATGTGTGAGCTTGGGAAAAAACTTTTTGCCTTCTTAATGACATTTGTTACTGCACCCATAACCTCTTCTGGATTCCTCATACTGTCAAGGTCATTTGTTCCCACATGTATAAAAACTGTCTTAGGCTTGGAAACGCTCTTAGCTATGTTTCCTATTTTCCCTGTTATGCAAGCAGCACCCGCACCTCTAAAGCACTTGACCTTAGTTTTGGGTAGAGACAGTGGCGTATATAGAAATTATTTTCGGGGGGGGCCAGGGCCGGATTTAAGATTTTGCCACCCATGGGCCCAAAGCATTTTGCCGACCCTCCTCCCAAACGTGACAATTTGCCGGACCTAATCATAGGCGTAATTAAGGGGGAGGGAGGTACTTGCTCCGCCCAATAATTTGGGATTATAATTTATTAGCTAAACCTGATTTTTTTAACATTAAAAACACCAATATTTGTGTTTTCCTACAGTTATCTAACAATGTACATGTTCTCTAACTGATTTGAGAAAGCAAAGTGGCCAATTCGCTCATCATTGAGACAATGTTAACATTGTCTCACTCTAATTACTTTGTCTCACTCCAGATTTGCAACGTGAAGGCACGAAATAGTGAGCGCATAACATGCAGACAAGGTCGTATGCGCGCGAAATACGTTGGCAGCACTGGCTGTAAATCAGCTGGTCAGCTGTTGTACTGTTGTATTTGTCACAACACTTCAGGTCACGGCAGAAACCACCATTTCCTTGATTTGCCACTTGTAAACATTGAAGGTGGTTTTGCTGTCTGCTTGTGTTATTTGTCTTTCTATAAGTAATTCTTTGGTTAACAATTCTTTTAGGGTGTTTGTGTTCATTTTTAAGGAGATTATTTTTTGTTTTATAATTTTGTTTCTGATTTATTAATACTACTTTCACATTAAATGTCATATTAAAAGTTAACTTCTGTGTAAAAATATGTTACGTTTCTTTACCAATTTATTTGTTTTATGGTAACTGTAGGAAAAATATAATGTGCAACTCGAGTGCAAAGTGCAATCGCCTCACTCGAGAAACCATTCCTCACTCGCCCACGGCTCGTGAGTAAGGATTTCTCTCAAGTGAGGCAATTGCTCACTTTGCTCACTAGTTGCACAAATAACTATTGTGTCTGCTGATGTCAGCTGGCGAAAAGCCTGTCAAAATAAAATCATACAAATACTGTGGTGTTATTCAATGTGAAAAATTTTATAATATCCAATATTAACAATTCATTTACAAGAGTGAATAATTTATTTAATTTGTGGCCAAAAAATCAGTTGGCCGCATTTCCGCGGTTTGAAATTCTCTTGATTGTTTCGCCACGATCATGCCACGGCCAGTTCGTGGCAACAAAAGCTTCATTATCGCCTTCTTTTTATCTCGGCCGTTTCGTAGTCTAGAGTCGGCCGGTTGTATCGTGGCCGTCGAATCTCTGTAAATCATTTGCAGGGTGTCGGCTATTCGGGAATACCCCCGTTTGAGTAGACCAAGTCGGGAAAAAATAATGAATTTAAACATTTGGCCAGAAATTCTGATACGAGTTCTAACGAATCGGAATGTAGCCGTTTTTCATCGTTGATATCGTCATCGTGGACGGCAAATCTCTCAATCGAATCGTAAGAAACCAATTTTTCGGTAATATCGTGGCTGGAAATTAGTCGTTTACATCGCGGCTGGAGAATCTCTCGACCGCATTGTGACCGGAAGATCGCTCGCTCGTTTCGCGGCAAGCAAATCTCTCGGTAGCATCGCAGCCAAAAAATCTCGGAAATCTCTGTCGCATTATGGCCATCAAGCATGTTTCCCCATGGCCCTCATATCTCTCAGTCAAATTTGGCCAGAAAATCGCATGTTTGTCCCGCAGTCAAAAAATTACTCGCTCGTTTTGCGGTCGGTAAATTGCCTGCTTGTATCGCCACCGGCAGATCTCTTGGTTGCATTGCGTCCGACAGGTCTCTCGCTCTTTTTGCGGCCGATGTATTTACTGGCCATGTCATGGTCGAAAAATCGGTCGTTTTTACAGCGGTTGGCACGCAAATATCTCGGACGTTTCGAGGCCGAAAAATACTTCGATTATTTGCAGCCGAAGAATCTAGGTTGTGTTACAGAACAAATCTTCAGGATTTGTAGCGATCGGCAAATTTCCACGGTCACTTCTCGGCAATAAAATCTAACGGTTGTAAATCTTAGCCGGTAATCTTGGTTGTATCATAGAGGACGTACTCCTTAAATATCTTGGCAGTATCGCTGCTGCGAAACCTCTCAGCTGTAAAACTGTCGGATATATCACGGCTTTGCGGCCGTCATTTCGTATAGTTTTTTAACAAAACTCATAACGCCCTTCCCGCGCCTCCTCCCTCTTATGATCCGATACCACCATCACCCCGAATAATGAACGACTCAGCAGCAGCGCCCAGGCCAAAAAAATAAGCTTTTGCACCACACTCGCCTTGAGTACAACGACTGCCACCCTTCCGCGCAGGTGGATGATACCGGATGAGGTCATTGCAAATCCGTATTGCTCGAAATTAATTTATTCTCGAAATTCTGCTTTCTGCTAATAAGATTTTGCATATAATTTATCTAAACAATTCACGATATTTAATTCCCTCATTATTTTCTTTTACCCTTCTAATTTCGGGGGGGCCCAGGCCCCCGAAATCCTGCATCTGTGTCAGGATTTCTCCAAAAATATTTAGGCCTTCCAGTAGTTGTCTTCTTATTATGCAAACTGGTATTATTATTATTAGGTTTTTCCCCCTTTCCATTTGTTCTTCTTCGCTACAGTTTTCACTTATTTCATCCTCCGCTTGGCTTAGACAATCATATCTGTTTTGTAATGGAATGGAATCTTGGTTATACTCAGGGCCGGCGACAGGGGGGGGGAGGGGGGGCAAATGCATAGGGGCCTGGGCTCGCAGGGGGCTCAGGCCGAGAAAAATAAAATATAATTAGAAATATCTCAACAGTGTCCGAACAGGATCCCGACAATTTAAAAAATTGTTGGGATCCTTTTTGAATGCATTATAAATTTGGAGCTCTTCAATAGTTGTCATGAGGTATGATTTCTTACAATTATGTAATACCTTCAAGTTTGACTCCAAGTTGTTGACATTATGATTACTCTTGGCTAAATGTTCAGCAAACATAGATTTTGGTACAACAATTTAGGTTTAGGCATGTGTTCAGTAAATATTTTCTTAAATTATCTGCAATATTTTGAATGAAAAATTAAAATACAATTCCAATAGATTATTTGACAGAATCTCCTACATTCAAAACAAATCAACCAGTCATCTGATAACAGTTCATGGTCAAGTAGGAGTGGGGTAATACCTGTTCAAACAGTCTCAGTCGGTGTCTAATGCTGGCCAGCTCAAGTCATATGTGTTAAGTGTAAAGTGTTTTTATTTGCATTTATTTAAATGTTAGACAAATTTGTGTAATGTACTTATAGACATTTTTAAATCCCTGATGATGAAGCTTTGAACATGCTTTGAAACATATGCAGGGCCACCACGAGGGGGGGCAATGGGGACAGTTTGCCCCAGGCCCCCGGCTCCCAGGGGGCCCCCGCCCCGACCCTGCGGGAATTATTCCTGTTTGTATAAATATCGGAACACCGCTGCAGCGGGCATTTGGAAAAATTGTGGGGAAAAGTATTTTCATATTCAGGAAACAAATATTCTTTATATCAATTATTTTTAAGAATATTCAAGTGAGCTAGCCTTCAATCAGTGGATTAGTTTGAGAAATAATGTTTTTGACTTTTGTTTTCACATGCACCACTGACTCGGTCCTTATCAGTAGGCTCAGCGTTTCCCACAGGTTCTTGACTCGCAGCGTCCCGTTGTGTCGGGGTCGCGGGTCCATGTGTCGTCCGATTGTACCTATTACTATTTGATACTGCTTACTGCTTACAGTGGATGATATGGTTTTTTGTAAGATTCAAGAATTAGGTTTGATTTAGAACACAGCAAAACGATAATGAACAGTGAATCAAGACTTTTTATCTTCACTGCAGAAGCTTTACAAAATCCTAATCCAAAGGAACTAGACCAGGCTGAATTAAGCCAAGAATTAAGAATACAGTATAAAAGAAAACAGTTAATGGAGGTGTAATAAAACTAGATAGAAGAGTGAACTCAGCTTTAAAAAATCCTTTTATCAAATATTTGATAAAATACTTCAGCCTGGGTTTTCCCAAATTTGTCTTGCCTTAAGACTTATTGTAGTTTTGCCAATGTCCGTTACCTCTGGAGGACCACCTTCAGTAAGATGGCCTGAATAAAAAATAAGTTAAGTCCCACAATTGATGGAAATAATTCAATCACTTAATAATATTAAGTATAGTACATGATTATCTATCTATATATATATATATAAAACAAAGTCGTGTTAGTTACACCATTTATATAACTCGAGAACGGCTGGACCGATTTTAATGATTTTTGATTTGTTGGATTCATCTCTGCCCCGGGCAATATATAGGCATATTCAGTTTTGTATTTAACGTAAGGGCTAAGCCCCACTGGCCTGTAAAGTTTGGATGTTAAGCTTATGAAGAAAAGACATGGTGTATTTTGATCACATGTATACACCAATTTAAATATTTTCCCATCAGCTGATAATATGTCACTTTATCTTCTACAGTTGACAGCTAACGTCATTGAGTGTCATTGTCAGCTGTTTCATATTGCCTGTGATTGTTTTGAAAAAGCATATAAAGGTTATCGGTTGATATGTTTAGAGTAATTATTTTAAAGTGTTTTTGTTATTTTTTAATTTTTTTCTTTGTTTTGTGCGAGTGTAATTAATAAATGCTATTGCGTGGTTATTATAAACAATGCCATGATCCAGAACATCTAACTTTTCCTAACAAAGCCGTAATGCAGTTAGGTTCCGGAACATTGTAAATCAATCCACTTGAGATTTGTTTGTTTTGTTGGATGTTATTAATACATCTTATCGTATTAGTATTATTATTATTATTATTATTATTAACAATGCCGCGACCCAGAAGATCCAATCTATCACAACAAAGCCATAATGCTATTAGACTACGGAACATTGCAAATCAATCCACTGAAGAAGAACGAGAAATCGCACGAGAACAGCGCCGCGGTAACATGGCCCAACTTCATGCTTCTCAAATACAAGAGCAAAGAGTAGTAGCCAGAGGAATGGCTCGGTTGGCAGAGAGAAATCATAGAGTTAATTGCACAGAACAGCAGCGAGTTAATATTCGACAAGCTAGAAGAAATGCTTCAAGTGTTGATTTGAATCGGGCAGCGTTTCTATACGATTCCACAAATTATTACAGTTTGCATCCTTTAGTTCTTATTGGTCCAATAGAGTTGTTTGCGAACACTGAAGCGCATTTAAGTTTGCTGGTGAAACGTCTGGATTGTGCTATCTTAAAGGCAAAGTTAAAATACAATTTTTTACTCCGCCATCTGATCCATTGATGCATTGCATTCATTGCTTCATGGCGAAACACCAGAATCTAAACATTTTCTAGCCAATACAAAAAAATACAATAGCTGTTTTCGAAGAACTTCAATTGGAGCGGGCATTATCGAAGAACACAGATTTTTTAGGTTAACTTTAAGGTAACCTATGTTGAAAAGAGTAAATGTTCATTTTTATAATATAAGATAATAGTAGTTTATGCAACGATTGTATAATGAAGGCCTTTAAGCCACGAGTGAGATGTAAGTTAGAACACGAGCGAAGCGAGTGTTCTAAATATCTCACGAGTGGCTTAAAGGCATAATACAATCGTTGCATACACTATTTTATCTACGACTAACAATATACGACAAAATTTTCCCCGAAGTTAAACAAAACTCATGACTTTTACTAATGATGGAATAGGTCAACTAAAATTTGAGGTTAGGCAAATAAGCAGACTGAACCATGAATCGTGGAACAATCAGCTGATGGGATAAGTAAACTCAAACATGAATCGTAATGCAACAATCAGCTGATGTGCGAATTGCGTAATTGTTATTATGACACTACTTTCGTCAAATGCCGAGCTCTCATTGGTCTAGAACCAGTACTCTAAAGTGACTCCAGTACTCTAAAGTCGTCATTAGAGTACTGCTTGGTTTTTGGTGTTTTAATGTATATCATTATAATGTTTATTGTAATACCATAATTGGTGCTTATTGCAATGGTCGTAGATAAAATATTTGCTCTGATTTAGGTTCAATAGTTAAAACTTTTGCTAGGTCTCTATATTTGTCTCTAAAATATAGTACTGACTTTCGAGTATAGTAAAACTTTCGACTTCACAGATTCATGGCCAAATTCACCGTAGAATTGGATCATTGAAACCTCTTGAAGATGCACAACATAAATTCTTACAAATATATTTTATGTGAACATGGAGGAACAACTTGATCAGCGTATAGAGATTAACACATAAATGAATAGAGCAGTTCTTCAAGATCTGCAGCAACTACCTCATGAACATCATGCATTGGCCAGGCCATACAAAACTACGTTGGAGCGCATCCCTATTCATGACTACAAAGTTGTGATCATATCGGATAAACGACCAGCTGGAACACATGAACGCAGATTTAACGTCCAACAATAGATGAAGTTACAATCTTGATTGTTGGTGAAAACTTGGAATCACGCGATATTGTGATTATGCGTTGAGGTGCTGAGCAACTGCAGCAAATGTATGAAACAAACCGTTCATATGACAATTTGCAATACCGGCAATACCCACCCGTTGATGTTTTGGCGAGGAGACGATGGATATCACTTCAATATCAAGATGATTAATCCATTGAAAAGGCGGTACAAAGTTCGCCGGGTCAGCTAGTGTTGAAAAAAACAACTTTGATGACTTGATCAATGATTTTGCAATGGCTAAAGCCAGGAAAGAAATTATTTAGAAATTTAGATCATAACTTTCTTTTCTTTAATATTATAAAGTTAGGCCAGGTAGAATGATTTTACGTGTTCTTTATATGGAATCATATGATTACACGTTAATATGAGATTAATTTTAGCAAAATGCAATGAATATCATCCTATACTCTTATATGAGTAATGTTATCATGCTTGTATGCTTGCGTGCTTGCACAATTATCTCAAAAACGGCTCCGAGGATTTCCTTCAAAGTCTGGAAATAGGAAATTTATGACACAAAAACGTCTTTAATGCAGATAACTTGGCCAGAGAAAATCTAATAACGTAATAAATCTAATTTTAAAGTTATAAAATTTTAACATTGGCCTTATGGGTTGCCGTGATAGCAACGAAAATAAACAAGGAAAGTGTAAACAAATGAGTAATCATAACAGCTGTTTGGAATCTATATCTATCAAGGGAAAATACAGCAGGTGGGATGAAGAGTCCATGGAGCAATAAAAATGGTTTCTATTTATCAATTTTATGACATTGAAATATTTTATAGTAACTGGATGAACTGGTAAACATGAAATAACACCGAGCAAGGCTCGGTCCACCAGGTACTTGTATATTATGGTGTCATGTTAAGGTCGATGTAAAATAAAACTCTCTGTGCACAAATAGTATTCTGGTTTATACTAACTTTTATATAAGTCATTTATCTTAGGCTTAACATTTTAACAACAAAATCAGTTAAGAATGAGTACAATAGTTATTTTAAAAAGTATTATCGGAGCGTAGCACAGATATATGTTTCATTGATGCATATTTTCACATTTGTAAAAAGTGATTAATATTCGATATGACAGCAAGGGCCCCCACCAGAAATTTTGCCCCAGGCCCCCAATCTCCTCGTGGCGGCCCTGAACATATGTAGGAAATTTCTACATTGTAAAACTGTTGACTGAAGGTATGTAAACCCAGGGTGTCTGTAAAGTCCGCCACCAAACTCCATAAATTGGTTTATTGAGTCAAAATAAGCAAAAAAGTTCCGTGAAGGTATGTCCTAAAATGCATATTTACCCAGATATCCGCCATTTTGTATTTTTCACAAAATATTTTTTATCTCCAAAGTTTGTGAATCGATTTTTTTGAAACTTAGTATGTACCTATAACTAGTCAAGGTCAGTTTATGAAAAAATAATCAGAATGATCGAATGGTAAATTTTAAAATGGCGGCCGCTTAAAATTTTTAATTTGAAATACCAGAAAAACGTTACGTAGTACAAAAAATATAAAGAATTAAAATTTTTAGAAAATTTAATTTCCAGTTTAATGACACCAGAATTATGAAAATCGGTCAATAAATAACTGAGTTATGGTCGAATTTATCCGAGGCAGCATAAATTCGAAGGAGAATGGCCCATTGTTGCATTGAGTCATGCGCTGACAAAGGTCAATTACGCTGCCTCAGTAGATAAATTTGACCATAACTCAGTTATTTATTAACCGATTTTCATAATTCTGGTGTCAATAGACAGGAAATTAAATTTTCTAAAAATTTTAATCCTTCATATTTTTTTTACTACGTAACTTTTTTTCCGATATTTCAAATTAAAGGTTTCAAACGGCCGCCATTTTGAAATTTACTATTCGATCATGCTGATTATTTTTTCATAAACTAACCTTGACTAGTTATAGGTACATACCAAGTTTAAAAAAAAATCGATTCGCAAACTTCGGAGATAAAAAATATTTTGTGAAAAATACAAAATGGCGGATATCTGGGTAAATATGCATTTTCGGACATACCTTCACGGAAGTTTTTTGCTTATTTTGACCCAATAAACAAAGTTATGGCGTTTGGTGACAGACTTTACAGACACCCTGTATATTATATTCATATCACAGTTTTGGAGGCAAACAACTATGGAATAAAATAAATTCTGTTTTCACGTAATTGTTAACTTGTTTAGAGCTTTAAAATGATGCATAGCATGACATATGTTTACATATAAAAATTCTGAGATTTGAACCCATGATCTGCAGTTTTTGGAATAGTACCCTGTATTTTAAAAAGGTTTACAATATTTTTTGGTTGTTCAAAAATATATGTCAAGCCGTGTTTATATTGTCTTACAGACTGTTGTGGACGGCTTTGAAGATTCACCCTGTATATTAAAAATATAATATTTTCTTGTAGGAAATTTTATTCTGAAAATTTTTAAACAATTTTTTTGCCTCTACATCGCATGGTCTTATAATGAAATTGTTTTAAATAAAACCTTATTGAAATTTTAGCTTTCCGCCATTTTCCAGTATAGGTTCAAACAAGATACCCGGTGGCTTTTAGGGTCTACATACCCTAAACATCACATATTAACAGTAAAAATCACTTATCTAACAAGTCCCGATTAAGGGTAAAATCCCCTTTTGGCTGCCAGACAAAAAAAATTTAGACATTACATACTCTGATGTACAATAATATGGGTTGTTGATGAGCCACTCAAATGTTTTCGATTTAAATATGTGACGCGGAAAATGAAAAGGGACCTCAAGTCGCTGGAGTAAATTTTACAGTATGGGCATTTTAGTCGAACCGGGTCAAAAATATTGATTTTTAGGTTTCGATTGGATACGATTCCTTAATCTTTCCTGTACATATTCATTCGGTAATTTTTGCGATAAGAATCCGAGAAATATTAAAAAATAATCGATAGCAGTCTATGTCATGCATACGAAAAGGGACCTCAAGTCGCTTAAATGGGAAATAACATGGTGAGCGACTTCAGGTCCCATTTCCCAAATGTGCAAGCCCGCACTTACAGAGTCGTCAGGGGCAATACAAAACTAGTCTCTCCTGACATCTAACGGCGGATAAGTGAACTACTTCAAGTTTTACTTTGTAAAAGAATATTGTCTAAGTCCGAAAATCACCGTCTTTACATTGTATTTCTCTTTTATTCCTTGGTATTCTGCCTTCCGACTTGAGGTCCCTTTTCTAACTTCTCCCTTTTTTGTTTTTTAAACAATAAAATTGTAAGTGTATCACGTCTGCTTTTGTTTAGATTTAAAGATCTAGTTTTCAGCTTTATTTTGATACCTAATTCATTTCTTAAATACTAATAATATTGCACGTTAGGCATATTGCACGTTAGGTTTTATTTTTCGAATGGATAGGCTCTTCAAAGAAACTCCCACGCTTAAGTTACTATTTTCATCGTTAGCCAGATCCAGGCTTGAATTTTGCAGTGCCATATGGTCACGTTATGGCGTTACGTCTCTTATGTCAAGATTAATTGAGCAGGTTCAGAAAAAATTTCTAAGGATGATGTATTTTAAAACCTTTGGGCCCCTCAATTATCCTATTTGGCAGGTTTGGTTCAAAGAAATGCTTTCTATTTTTGAACTTGATTCCTTAGAAGTTAGGCGGAAATTGGCGCAGTTGTGCTTCTTGAGAGGGGTAATGGTCGGGCAGGTGGACGATGCGGGGACACTAGCCGAGGTGCTGTGGTATGTGCCGGGGTACAGAGGTCGGGCTAGCCGGCCGCTCTACACGCGCGCCGCTCGTACGGTACAGTTTGCTACTTCACATCTGAATGCATCAGTTATCCTGTTTACTCAAGTAGCAGACTCAGTCGACATAACTGATTCCCTCACTGTTTTTAAAAAGAAATGTTTAGATAGATTAAGAAATATGACGTGATTTCCGTAATATCTGCAATCAATTTTTAAATTATGCATTTTCTATATTTGAATTTTTTTAACCTTTAAAATTAAGTTTGTAGTTTTATTATTTTTCATTAGTGTCTGTACGCTAAAGCTTTTTTTTGCATGTGAATATTTTTTATTATTTAATTTGTTTATATATTTTAGGGCCTTAGCGATAAGTTCAAACATTTAGAGTTCTACCCCTGTAATTGGGCTTTACCTGTTGGGGTGGAAATTGCAGGATTGCTATTTATTTAACCATGAATTTATGTTAAATAGGTATAAATTTTATTTTCAAGAATTATCTTGCATGTATCTGTATATCGCATGTAATCATTTATTCCTGCAATAAACTATTATTTATTTATTTATAATAAATATTCTGTGAATGTTTGAAGTTTCGGGCCTTGATTTCCTAAAATACCCATTTTAACTAGTTAAAATTAAAATGCCAATAACTCAAAGATAAAAAATCATAGCACTATAAATTATATGTCAAATTGTTCGTAATTTTATTTTAATTTTTCATTTAAAAAATTGTCGGGATCCTTTTTGAATGCATTATAAATTTGGAGCTCTTCAATAGTTGTCATGATGTATGATTTCTTACAATTATGTAATACCTTCAAGTTTGACTCCAAAAGTTGTTGACATTATGATTACTCTTGGATAAATGTTCAGCAAACATAGATTTTGGGACAACAATTTAGGTTTAGGCATGTGGTCAGTAAATATTTTCTTAACCCTTGAGCGGGCGCTTCACTGGCAAAACGCGAGCGGGCGCATGCGGAGTTTTACTCCGCAACACTATATTGCACAAATTTAACCCATTTTACTTGTCTATAAGTGTAAAAAAGGATGTTGGTATATATATATATATATATATATATATATATATATATATATATATTTAGTTGGCACTGATAAACTCAGACACCGCTGGACCGATGGCCAGGAAACTTGGTACATACATGTAGAATTTCATGGAATAGGTTTATACACCATCAATTTCTTGATAACTTTCAGGGCTTAGCCCTGGGACCGTCTTTAAGGTACCCATGTCAGGGATTTTTAATGAATTTGAATTGGATTTGTTTACTAACAAAACATATGAAAGTAAAATTTAAAACAGGTGATGTAAATTAATGGTGTTTCTTTCTGCTATTTAATTGTATTCGTTTACATGAAGATTTGTTACTTGGTGCCAGATGGTTAATGAATTAGACTTTTGCATATATTTTAAGTGCAATACACTATATAAAATTCTGGTATGTAGTATAACATAAAATAAATAACTGATCACTGATCACTTATTCTTGAAGGACTTCTTTTTTATGACAACTAACTGCTATAAGAGGAAGAGTGTGCTACTGTAAAGTAAATTTTATCTACAGCACTTTAAAAAAATTGCCGGGACGGCTCATTCAGTCTTTTTGTTCAATATTGAGTCTAAAAACGTAAGACAGCACTTTTTAATAATTGCTGGAGTGGCATTGTAATTTTTTGTTCAAGGTAGACCCTAAAACCTTAAGGAAATGATCTTTTACAGTGAATAAAATTTCAAGCCACGTTCTATGGTTCCTTTAACACGTATGCCTTCATGAAGGAAAGAAATAGGATTTCTAATACGCAGGTCTGCTGCGACGAGGGTGCATAATAAAGTTCTAATTAAGGGTAACTATGCAACATATGCGAGCAGATTCAAAGTGTCGTCGAAAAAGCCAAGGGTGCCGTTCCTTATATCGTGCCCCATGATCGTCATCAGGGCAAGCTCAGGTACCGTGCGTTAAGCAGAAATGACCATAAATGCTTCTTGGCGTTTGCCTCGGGTGAGCCAGTCTCTGTAAATTCGCTTCTTAAGTGTGTGAGCGGAGTGAGCGCAATCCTCTTCACCTGACAGCAAGATCGACTGGACAGCCGATACAAGCAAACAGCACTTGCAAGAGGAAGGACCGCCGATATGGGCATGAGTCTACCCAATGCAGCAACACCATTTGGGCTTTGTAGGTGGGGCGCTGGATATGGTCACATTTGTTATATAGACAGACACTTTATGCAAGAATGAATACCCACGTCGTAGCAGACCTGCGTACTATAGCTCTGGACAGCCTTACTGGCGGGTGAGTGAGTGTGCTATTGTCGTAATTAGTGTTTATTATCTGCAATGTTTTGGTTATAAATCACATGGTCATTTGTTTATGTAGAGGTACTTTGCACAAGAAAATATTTTGCTGCAACCGCAAGTGCAACTAATGTTAAATGCTTGCAAGCTCAACACAATTCATGAAGTACAACGACAAAAGTGTGGAAACACATTCTTAAATATAAACAAATCATTTTAAAATGAAAGGTTGCCAAACTAAAAGACCAGCTGATGCATTGCACAAATATTTTCCAGAAATTTTAATTGCGTAAGAAATCTCCCGGTGAAATATTGCAGGGCATTCTTTTGTAGTGTAAATGAGGTGAAACGTAAACAAAGTTTTGACAGTTCTACCAAAACGTGTTTATTTAGCAGACATTTTGGGAGATTACAATTTTCGCCACCCGCCAGTAAGGCTGTCCAGAGCTCTAAGAGCGAATTTCTAAAAACATTTTTTTTTGTTTTATGGAAGTACATTTGATATGTTTAAAGAAGTAGATTCTACAACAAGAAAAATAAATGGGAAATCAAAACTATATAATTGATGGGGGATAGTGTATGTTTAATTTTTATCGTGAGCGAAGCCACGGGTTCTTCTAGTTTTATAACGAAATATTGAATTTAAATGTTGACAAACTTCATTAGGAATCACATTTCATTGTCGATGCAATTAATTGTTTAATTTAATAGGTGTAATATTTTAATTGAACATAGTAAGTAATTTTCTAGTATAAAATATGTATTAATTATTATTTACATTTTTGGACTTTTCCATTCACTTCTCTTTTTCGAAATCGAAAGGAAAAGTCCAACAAATTTGATAATAATTACAAATCCTTCGCTATTATTTTGATTATTATTTTGATACCTAATTCATTTCTTAAATATTAATAATATTGCACGTTAGGCATATTGCACGTTAGGTTTTATTTTTCGAATGGATAGGCTCTTCATAGAAACTCCCACGCTTAAGTTACTATTTTCATCGTTAGTCAGATCCAGGCTTGAATTTTGCAGTGCCATATGGTCACGTTATGGCGTTACGTCTCTTATGTCAAGATTAATTGAGCAGGTTCAGAAAAAATTTCTAAGGATGATGTATTTTAAAACCTTTGGGCCCCTCAATTATCCTATTTGGCAGGTTAGGTTCAAAGAAATGCTTTCTATTTTTGAACTTGATTCCTTAGAAGTTAGGCGGAAATTGGC
Source organism: Flexamia atlantica (assembly GCA_035578135.1). NCBI lineage: Eukaryota > Metazoa > Arthropoda > Insecta > Hemiptera > Cicadellidae > Flexamia > Flexamia atlantica. The sequence continues at coordinate 216,230,934 of JAQJVK010000001.1, forward strand.
GCAGTTGTGCTTCTTGAGAGGGGTAATGGTCGGGCAGGTGGACGATGCGGGGACACTAGCCGAGGTGCCATGGTATGTGCCGGGGTACAGAGGTCGGGCTAGCCGGCCGCTCTACACGCGCGCCGCTCGTACGGTACAGTTTGCTACTTCACATCTGAATGCATCAGTTATCCTGTTTACTCAAGTAGCAGACTCAGTCGACATAACTGATTCCCTCACTGTTTTTAAAAAGAAATGTTTAGATAGATTAAGAAATATGACGTGATTTCCGTAATATCTGCAATCAATTTTTAAATTATGCATTTTCTATATTTGAATTTTTTTAACCTTTAAAATTAAGTTTGTAGTTTTATTATTTTTCGTTAGTGTCTGTACGCTAAAGCTTTTTTTTGCATGTGAATATTTTTTATTATTTAATTTGTTTATATATTTTAGGGCCTTAGCGATAAGTTCAAACATTTAGAGTTCTACCCCTGTAATTGGGCTTTACCTGTTGGGGTGGAAATTGCAGGATTGCTATTTATTTAACCATGAATTTATGTTAAATAGGTATAAATTTTATTTTCAAGAATTATCTTGCATGTATCTGTATATCGCATGTAATTATTTATTCCTGCAATAAACTATTATTTATTTATTTATAATAAATATTCTGTGAATGTTTGAGGTTTCGGGCCTTGATTTCCTAAAATACCCATTTTAACTAGTTAAAATTAAAATGCCAATAACTCAAAGATAAAAAATCATAGCACTATAAATTATATGTCAAATTGTTCGTAATTTAATGCTGAATTTCAGGATGATAATAACTCAAAACCGGAAAATTCCGACTTAAGGTCCCTTTTCACTTTCCGCATCACATATAATGAACTAAACCAATTTCGCTGATGTGCCTAATTCATTAAAAAATCTTACACAATTTATTTTATGACAATTATCTGTCTTGGCTAATCTATAGGCGGGGATATCAAGATATCATTTGCCTCTTGTATTATAAGAATGAATCCTCTCTCTGCAAGTGAAGTCAAGGAGATTAGCATTAATATCAAGGAGTACATAAATAATATATTTATAAGAGTCAAAGTTCTTAAATTGATAAAGAGAGGTCAAGTGTAATCCAAATTCCCAGCCCCACTGATCGTTTAAATTACTTTTTATTGCAATAATAGAATTTTATGGGCATTTGGGGTGTGACCCCATATCATGATACCATAAGAAATATGAGATTTAAAGTAGAAAAATAATTAATCGGTAGGTCCGCAGTCATGCATGCGGGCGATACAGGTCTCACTTTATCTGATAATAGAACAGAGACTCTTGAAAGAAACACAACCACCTATTTCAATCAAGCTAAACAATACTGCTCCGGGAAAAACTTAGTCCAGAATGAAACAAAAACAGTACCAAATAAAATTACCAAGAAATCACCATTGTTTCCAAAAATAAAAACATGGAACTAACTCCACTGCCTAAATTATAAATCAAAGAAACAACTAAGCACCTTGTCATTATAATTGACTCAAAACTACCTGGAAACCACACATATACCAGCTGTGCAAGAAGCTTTCCTCAGACATCTATGTACAACTGGTGCCAAATCTTAAGGCCCAGTCCGTCCGTAAGACTAATGTTAATTTTAGCATTGGGGTTATGGACGGCGTGGGCCTTAAGATTTGGCACCAGTTACTATTTGCAGAATGAAACAAGTAAGTGGCTTAGACCAGTGGCGGCTGGTGGGTTAAATGAACAGGAGGACTCTCTTACTACTAACTACTAAAAGAGCATTAAGGATTTTGTGTATTACACTTACCTTTGATTGCTATTCACAATTTCATGGTCTACCAATATCCGCTGAATTCACTATTAAAATAATAACAATCACTTATCACCAAGCCTGATTACCGACTCATTGGAGTAAAGAGACACATGAAACACAGAATGTAAACAAATAACCTCACTTCAGCTCCCATTCCTCAACGTTTAGGTTACGGTTTTTAGAGGTTAGAGAGATTGGTAGGTTGCTATGGTTACTAAAACGAATAAACAACAGTTGCACCAACATGAATCGTGCAATCATAACGGCAGCAAAGGTTCAGCTTCTTAATGCCCTAAACAGATTGTGGTGGCTGCACTGATTACTGATGTGCGCGCGCATCTTCGGACGCTGCCCCAGACTGCGTATAACACAACACGGCAATGACGTCAGAGCACCCTCTCCACTGTCTGCTCGATTTGCCATAAGATAGCATGCGTTAGGATTGGGACGCTCCGGGCAGCGTCCGCGAGATTAACGCGCAACAGCAGTTGACTCCTAAATACTTTTGCAAAATATTTCGATGCTTATATTTGAAATGAATTCATCATTAATGGTCAGTATAATGAAAATTAGTGGTTTTTACACTCTTTGTTGGATACATATGTAAATTAATTTAATTCAGTATATTTGAAAATCTTCTGGGGGGGCGGCGTCCGAGAGTCCTTATGGGCCGGCCGCCACTGGCTTAGACTCGGCCAAAGTAGCTTAGTTCACCCTTTTCGAATCATACCTGAGGTACGGTTTAGTGACATGGGGAGGGACAGTGAACATCAGCCTTGAAAGGGTCCTTAAACAACAAAATACCCCCGTTGCAGCAGATCTGCATACGCAGCGAATTTCAAACGCAAAATAACATATTTCAACCCATGACATGTGTTATGACATGTTTTTGTAAGAATAAAGGGAATGAGTGTGTAGGTTTGTTGCCACACAAATGGACATATCCTTATATCCCTGAAAGTAAAAAAATTGAAATGGCAGCGTATGTTACAGGTCATCATTTTACAGGTCCTGCAAAAACCAACAACTTTTTAATTAACACCTAGCTCCTATCCTTTGGTGGTTTTTTAGTTATAAGCAAAAAAAAACTCCATTTTACCATATAAAGCCTATGTTAAATGCAGTCTTCAAGGCATTTAAATTTGCATGTATTACACTTAAATACTGCATATTTAACATGGGCTTTTTTATGGCAAAAGTAAGTTTTTTGCATATAACTATAAAACCACCAAAAATAGGAGCTAGGTGTAAATTGAAAAGTGGTTGGTCTTTGAAAGACCTGTAAAATAATGTGCTATTTGACATATGCTGCCATTTAAATTTTTGACTTTCAGGGCAACCAACATTAAAACAAAATAAATTGGACTGTCAAAAACTTTTATTTTCTTAATGTTGGCATGTCCATATATCAAATTAAAGCTCAGTTTACAAGGATTAATAATTTTTAAACAGAACAAAAATATGTTTTGTAGTTCTCGAGATACAGGGTATTCTCTAAATACCAAAATTGTTCACAAAAGTGGCCACCATTTTGAAATAAATAAAGATAAATGTGTTCAGATTTCACCAAATTGTTTGTCTTGTTTAGAGATTTAAAACGATGTATAACATGACAAATGTTTACTTTTAAAAATTCTGAGATTCGAACCCATGACCTCCGGTTTTTCGAATACCCTGTATTTTAAAAAGATTAAAAGTATTTTTACTTTGTTCCTTGGGTATGAATTAGTGGGAAAGATTTTGTTTCGCCTTTGTATGTCAAGCCGTTCGTCTACAATCTCTTGTGGGAAGCTTAGAAGATTCACCCTGTATTGAGGGTTCTCACACTGAAACTTTGCCCTGGGCATCAAAAAGTCTGTTGGCGGCCCTGTGAAATATACAGGGAAAACTAAAGAGCTAAGGTATATTTTGAAAAGTAGAATAAAATTTAATCTTAGAACTTTTGAGAAAATATTATATTACCTGTTTTGGTAAATTTTCATTTTCTACAAGAGGAATCAAATGTTTGATCTTCTTTAATTTTTCCAAAACATAAGGTAAAAAAAGTTATTTCAAAAAATTCTTTTAAACAAACAAAAATTATCATGACTGGGTTAACATATAATAGGCGGCCTAAAAATTCACGCTTAACATTTCCTAATTTAATTGGAAATCAGTGTATATGTAATTATGGAGGTCGCAAGTTCATGCCACCTGGTATAATTCTCTAGTTTTACAGCAATGTGTGAATATAATAACAATCATTAACTAAACTATTTTATAGTACTAAGGCTGTTTAGTAACTAATCTACTAAGGTTGATTAAATAGAGGTTGGTTGTTTAGATAAAAATACTTTTATTATTTTCTTCTGTCTTCTATACACACACCAATGCCAATGTTCGCCTCTATTAAAAATTGCAAGGTTTTAGTGGAAAATCCATGCTAATCACATACTAAAACCACACAAGGGCTTTTGTTATCTTAAATAATTAGTTAAATTAAATTCATTATTAATTCAATTCAATTCAAATTCAATTCAAAACATTTTATTTTTTGAAATACATGCAGATTACAAAATCCCATGTGCCTGCAAGGCACGCGCGGGAAAAAGTTTTACACTTACTTTAATACATTATTATATATATATTTTTTTCTTTTTTATTTCTTTTATTTCTGGCAACCATTAATGTCATAAATTAATTTCAAATAACATATGAAGTTCAATAAACAAATAATTAAATAAATAAATAAGATACAATTTAATAAATAATTAGACACTAAAGACCACATGCAACAAGATTCATTCAATATTAAATTCAAAGACATATTGTAATGCTTTCCTTTTAAAGACTGGACGCGAATCAAAATGCACTTGATTTCCAAAGCACTGGACAAATATATTAAAATACTTAGGGCCCAGGGCACAAAACTGATGCAAGCTTATATCCTTCACATAAAAATATTCCTTAAATAAAATATATTGAGCTGAGCGAGTTAATCTGGCAACAGGTCTTAAAGTAAATAAATAGCTGTGTTTTTTTACATACATTAAAATACTATATACATGCAACTGCTTGAATGTTAATATATTATGTTCTAAAAACAAATGAGACATGCTATCTGTGCGACCTACATAAAACATAGTGCGAATGGCGTGACGTTGACACATAATTATTGGTGCTAAAAGGGTAGGGTACGTGACACCGTAGCGTATGATATCATACTTTAAGACACTTTCGAACCAAGAAATATAAATATTCTTTAGATGCACACTTTTGATATAGCTCCTTAAAAAGTATAATGCATAATTAATTCTTCTTAATTTACTACAGAGATAACTTATATGTATTTTCCATTTTAGATGCTCATCTATAAATAAATCCAAATATTTTACATTACTGACTATTTCGATATTTGAACATGCACAATCATATATACAGTGATGCTTATGACATACAATATTGAAACTTTCTCTAAGAATTTCTCTTGTAACATTGTAATCAAAAAACAACATGCATTTAGACTTTAAGGAATTTATTAAAATCTTATTATTTATCAACCAGTTAGAAATCTGTTCTAAATCCTCATTAATTTTAAATTTTAGTGATTCCTTGGTGGATGAGGAGCAGACAAGTGCAGTGTCTTCGGCATAAGCACGACAATACTTTATTTTTTAATTTATTAAAAAAAATTTATTTATTTAAAAATTAAAATTAATTTATTTTAATTAATTTAATTAAAATAAATTAATTTAAAAAAAAATACTGATCGAGTTTATGAATATTTTAAAAAGTAGCATAGAATTTAATTCTAAAACTTTTAAGAAAATATTATAAACAGTTTTGGTAAATATTTATTTAGTAAAAGAGTAATCAAATATTTAATCGTAAGTTTTATTAGGTTGTTTGCTTAGAATTGGGATCAAATTTAGAATTAAAACATAAAACCTTTATTTTTGCTGGCTTATTCATAATAGGACGAAAAACATAAAAGCTGAAGACACTTTGTAACTTTCATTCAAGTAAGCTGCTTGATACAGTTTAATCGTACTACTTTAATTAATTGCCCAAAGTGCTCAATTCTGAGAATTCACTGCTTGTCTCCCACCTCTCTAGATCCAGTTCCCACTCATTCCTTTTTTTATCCCCCCCCCCTCTCCCCCCCACGTCTGTCTTAACAACTCCCACGAGAAAGGCCTTGTCAGATGCTTTCTGCTGAGGCCGGGATAAATCAGTGAGTGCAAGTGAACCAGTTCTGTATTTGTATTAGCTACATTGCCTGAATGAAGAAACTAACTTACTAGAACATAAAATGTTTAGTGTTTTTGTGTATCCTCTGAGGTTGTCATTGGTAAATGTCAAAATAAATTGTGTTGGATAGGATCAATGTTATTACTCAATTTAATGTAACTTTGCATAGCACAATTGTTTTAATAAAGTACAGTCTATAAAAAAAGAGTTTAAAGTTGCAGTTGAATACAAAGAAATTTTTTTTGTCATTTCACTTTTATGGCATTTTTAATCCAAGAGCTTTTTATTTTTCATAGACTTTTGACCATTATAAAACAATCTAGGCTTTTACAATTTTATAAGAAATTTCAAAAATATAATTTTGCTATAGTTTAATAATACTGATTAATTATTTGCAACTGGAAATGACTTGTAAAACTACTACATATATACACTTTTATCTATACCTATAAAAGGCAAAGCCCTCACTCACTCACTCACTCACTCACTCATCCCTAATTCTCCAACTTCCCAATAACCCAGAAGGCTGAAATTTGGTACACTATTTCTTTAGGAATTAAATAGGAAAACTAAGTAGTTTTCATCCTGATCTGACCCTCGGACTCCACCACAGACCCTCTCAAAAATCCCATATTATCCTTATGGAAGAATAGAAATTGATGAAATGTTTATATTTAAACAGATGAGAAAAAGCAAGAAATTAGTAGAATGTCAAACCAGCTGTCAGGAACAGAACATAAAATAAATCACTGACTAGAGATATTATAGGACCTTTCTTCCCTGTAACAGCTGTTATTAAAAGGGCTAATTTAAACCGTTTATTTTAACTATCTATATCATTAGAAAAAATACTTTGCCTTTGTCTTTTAGCGAATTTCATTGATAGAATTATTACCATAGATCTCACAACAAGACCTAAGCCCGAGACCATGATAACTTTTCATTTTGGAGCTCCCAGAAGCAAAAAACATTATTCAAACTATATTTAAAGCTGAAAACACAGTTCATTGTCCCTATAGAAAAATTCTATATCTCGGTTATTACTCAACATATCTTGATAAAACTTGGTATGTGGCTTTTTTGGTTCAGATTCACCTTATATTGTTTTAAAACCATCACATTTTTGCATGACTGTTGCAGTAGACCTGCATACTCATTCCCCATGTTATTCTTATGGAAGAAATAAAATAAGGTCATGCACATAGTCTGGAGGTCTGCTGCAACGGGGGTATTTTTATATTTAAGATAGACCCTAAAAACCTTAGAATTTTTTGACATTAAATCAAGGTAATTTCTACGTTTTACGTACATATACTTTCATAGAACAGAAAACTGCTTTAGGATTCTCTAAGTACGCAAGGTCTGCTGCGATGGAAATATTTATATTCCTGCTTAAGGGCCAGTATATACCATGCATGCGAGCAGATTCAACGATATTGGGCATAAGCCCCCCAGGGCAGTGGCACCCTTGAGGCCTTTATCGGCGGGGCGCTGAATCTGCTCACATGTATAGTATAGGGAGGCCAAATAGAAATACCTCCTGCGGGGGGCAGCAATAGAATAACTCCAGTCGCAGCAGACCTGCGGGCTTTGAGGATTCCTGAAAACATCTTTCTGGTTAATGAAAGTCCATCTTCTTTATATTTGTCCAATACCACTGACCTATCACTGCACAGCCCAATAAACTACTTGACTCAGAACCTTGGACCTTTGCATGGACGATCATAAGGGCATAAGTATTCGCTAAGAACGGTTTTTTTAATTCAAAGTTTTAAGGGGTTTTGGCGGGATCGATGTTAATCTACATAAATTTTCCTACGCAAGTGGAATGGATGATCTTTTGTTTAACTTTCAATCTTCTTTCAACAAGCAGGTGGTTCAGCTTTACAGTTGGATACAATTTTACAGCTGATTTATAATTTGGTTACTTTCATAATGGTTTGATGGTTGTTTTGTTGATTTTTTAGGTGATATGTACTATATATAAAAGTTAAATTTAGTTTAGTTAGTAAAATTAAAGTCGTCATTCGTTTTTGTACCTTATCTCTTTAATCATAAACTCAGTATGTGGCCCTATCTTCATTTAGGCAGCGGGAGTTACAGTTTTTATCGTGAGCAAAGCCACGGGCAACTGCTAGTTTGTTTATAGAATACTTTACAAAAAATAATGTGGAATATAACATCAAAACACAGATGACCTCTATACAATCCTAGATTTTTGGTATCCCAGGTGCTCATTCACAGACCCAAAGCATTGCACAGTAGGGAGAGTGTTCTGTACTGTTTGATTTTTGTGGTTGGTGGAACAAAAAGGGACACAACATCTAGGGGCTATTTGTATTTTCCATGACATTTTATCTACGGTACTTTTTTCAAGTAGAACACTTTTCATCAGTAGAGCATTAGACTTGTGGAAATGGTTACATGCCTATATACTATTGGACTCACATATGCATGGGCATTCATCAATTTTCCTGGTGGCTAATACTTGCCGCCAGTAATTGCAGCCACAACTGCCCTATCTGCAAGGGGGCTTAAGATGGCCGTACTTTAACTAATAACTTCTGACACTCTATAAAGTTGAAGGGTACAATAACTAGATTTTGAGAATTTAAATAGATGGATTTGGTAATCAAAACAACATTTGACGTGCAATAGCAAAGTAATTGAGAGGTGACTAAGCAGTTGCAATGCCAACGCCAAGGTCTTGGTGTCCCTAAGCTGCTGATTCAGCTACAGCCATTTCCAGTCATTTCCACTTCTTTCAATATATTAACATTGATTTTATGTAAATAATTTAACTTTAACCTGGTATCATACTTTTACTGTACTTAATAAAATTATATAAATAATTCTCCTGTTGCAGCAGATCTGCATACTCAGCAAATTTCAAATGCAAAAGAACATGTTTCAATCCAACATAGCAAGATTTGACACGATTTTTAAGTTTCTTAGAATAACATTGGGAATGAGTATGCAGGTTTTATGCCACAAAAATAAAAATATTGGGGATTTTAGTCTAAAATACCTTAGATCTCATCTAAATGAAGCCACAAACCAAGTTTTATTAAGATGTGTTATTTAAAAAAAAACTTATTCCCCATAAGGTTAACATAGGGACAACGCACTGTGTTTACCACTTTCAATATCTCAGCTACCAATGCACATAGAGCAGTCATTCAAAATACTAAATAGATTTTTTGTTTGAACTGAACCATAACCATCTCTAGTACAAGGCCGCGGCGCTAGTAAATGGCAACATCGCGCCTAAGGGTTCAGCTGATTTGGTTATCCATACTCTCTTATGGCACTATTTTTTGTTTACTTGAAACCAGCTGGCTCTGTAAGGGAAAGTCAATGGTTTTACTATGCAAAAAACCCTTGAGAAGCGACATTGCCAGGTTGAAGGCCGCGGCCTTATTACTAGAGATGGCTATGACTGAACTCAATAGTGCCAACAAAAATTGGATAATTTTTATTTTTCTATGTAAAAAACTCAAAAGCCCCATTTTTGGGGGGGTTTATCCCCATTTACCCCCATTCCAGTGGTCTGATCGGGCTGGTTTACGAAGTCGTCCCAATAATTACTACTATACATGTCCGTGCCAAACTACATTAAGATTGAGCCACGCACACACGCACACGCACACGCACACGCACACACACACACACACACACACACACACAAACACACATACATATATATGAAGGAATGATGTTTTTGCTCCTGGGGGCCCCAAAATGAAAAGTTACCATGGTCTCGGGCTTAGGTCTTACCAGCATATTATAGTAACAGCTTCTTCCCTATAGGGAAAATTTGCTATAGTTCTGGACAGCCTTACTGGTGGGTGGTGAAAATTGTAATCTCCCAAATTGTCTACTAAATAAACACATGTTTTGGTTGTCAAAACTTTGTTTACGTTTCACCTCATTTACACTACAAAAGAATGCCCTGTAATATTTCACCGAGAGATTTCTTACGCAATTGAAATTTCTGGAAAATATTTGCGCAATGCATCAGCTGGTAGGGGGGCCGAAAAAAGTAAATTTTATCCAATCAAAAACATGTATGTCTTAAAAGTTGTGTAGTAGGCCTAGTAAGAACAGCATAAAATATCAAGCCTGAGAGATAAAATCTTTAGACTGTGCAAACCATGTAAAGTTTTAATGTTTTGTAAAAAAACTGAAATTTTGCGAAATTTTTAAAATATATTTAATTTTGTCCTATCGTAAACATGTATATCCCAAAAGTACCACCACAGAGTCAAAATGCCTATTGTAAATCAACAGCCCCAAGCAATAATATCTTTGGACTGCGCAATCACCTTAAAAATTCAGTAATTTAGGAAAAAAAACCAAACATACTCAAAATACAAATATAATTATTTTATTGTTATGTTTAAGCAATACTAAGCTAAAATGGTCAAAATAATACTCAAGATCTTGTTAAAAGGTTGTATTCCCACCTCAAAACTTTTATGTATAATTTAAAACATGTATAGACAGCTCGAATATTATGAATACACATGGACTCAAAAGTCCTTTCATCCGAATAAATTGGGATTCATTGTTTCACTATAATTTATATTTTGCGGTGTTATTTTCTGTCTACTTTACAGTGCCATACCAAGCACCTCTTTGCTAGTTCATGTAGAACTACCCAGAATTCACCAAGTGGAGGTGGTTGAATGTCGAGTCGTTGGGTCCGATCCGTGCTCTCCCTACCACCCAACCATGAGAGCACATTACCGCCAGTACTTTTTTTTACTATAAACCTTACAAACTTTTTTGGAGTTAATCTGTGCTCTTACCTCCTGTATTCGGGCTCTTATCACACCACTTTCTTTCTCTATACTTTCTTGATTGCATACTTGCTTAGGATGACCTTGTAACTTCCTTGACAGACCCCCATAGCTTGTGTACAAGTTAGCAGCTTCAAAGAAACTCCTTCTGTGGTCAGACACATCATTGTCTTGCTCCAGGATTTGGTATAGATGCTTACGAAAAATACATTTTTATCGGTTGTTCTGTTACTTTTAGAGACTGCATTGTGATTAAATCAATGATGTCTGCTGTAGTAAAAATTATGTTTGGAATTTAGAACTTTTATCACCAGTATTTTATGTACATTACTCGACTTATTTCGACCTGCAATGATTATAGTGCAAAGAAAAGACCTCCACACTAATTAGAAAACACGTTTGATATAAGTTACGGAAGGTGGGTTCCACAGGCGACAACCCCAATGGATTCGGAGATGGAGTTCCTGGAATGCTAAACCACACTAGTTAGGTTACGACTGCCAACCGAATTTCGCGTCTGTATATTTGTTCTGGATCACAAGTGAGATATTGAAAGAGCTGGCCACATAAGTTGTAAGATCGTATGCATTAAGCTCGTTCGTAATAAAATATAACTCGAAACTACAAGATGGTCCGATCAATTTGTGGAAAATGATCCAATTCTCGAGTTACACGAAATATGAACACAAGAAAGTAATACTAAACCTTTTACACAGTGGCCAGTGGCTACTTTGCCAACCCGAAAACGTCTTAGTTGCAATGTTTACAGACAGCAGAAAAAACATCCACCAGCTTGCCATCAAGTGAATCATTGCAGCTCGAAATAAGTTGGGTACAGAAAATGCTGGTGTTAGGAAGTTCAAGATCTCAAAAATCAATTTAGGTAGTGAGTTATGGGTAGTTTTATACGTAAATAGCGAAGAGACACAAGAAATAGCACGAAAAGACGGAAAATAAGAAAACAGCCTAGAATAAATCATAGTGAAAAAATTAATCCCAATTTTTTCGAATAACAGGAGGGTAGTTGAAAATTTATATTTATAGTATTCGAGCTGTCAATACATGTTTTGAATTATGCATAAAAAATTTTTGAGGTGGAAATACAACCTTTTAACAAGATCCAGACCATTATTTTGACCATTTTAGCTTAGTATTGCTCAAACACAAGGAAAAAATAATTATATTTGTATTTTGAGTATATTTGTTTTTTTCGCAAAATAACTGAATTTTTAAGCTGATTGCACAGTCTAAAGATATTATTGCTTGGGGCTATTGATTTATAGTAGGCATTGTGATTCTTTTATGGTACTTTTGGGACATACACGTTTACAATAGGACAAAATTAAATATATTTAAAAAATTTCGCAAAATTTCAGTTTTTTACAAAACATTAAAACTACACGATTTGCGGAGTCTAAAGATATAATCTCTCAGGCTTAATATTTTATGCTGTTCATACTGGGCCTACTACGCAACTTTTAAGACATACATGTTTTTAATCGGATAAAATGTACTTTTTTCGGCCCACCCTAATCAGCTGGTCTTTTTGTTTTGGCAACCTTTCATCTTAAATGAGTTGTTTACGTTTAAGAATGTGTTTCCACACTTTTGTTGTCGTACTTCATGAATTGTCTCGAGCTCGCAAGCATTTAACATTAGTTTCACTTGCAGTTGCAGCAAAATATTTTCTTGGGTAAAGTACCTTTACAAAACAAATGACCATGTGATTTATTTCCAAAACATTGCAGATATTAAACACTTATTACGACAACAGCGCACTCACTCACCCGCTAGTAAGGCTGTCCAGAGCTTTATTAAAACACATAATCAATTAATTTATAAATTTCAAAACCGTTTTGAAATTTAAAACTGGCACTATAATGAATTTTTACTAAAAACCAGAATAGCAAGCTCATTTTAGATAAAAAAAACATAAAATCATGATTATTTTTATCACAGGAACAACATTGAGTCATGAAAAACCAGTCTGACCAAACTTGAGTGATAAGAAAGATAAGTGGAATCATAGAGATGATACACAGTTTCCTGCCTCTCTGACTGAACATTATGGATTCACAACACTGTGAATAAGTTGCGGTTAACTTCTGCATTACTTGGTGAGTGTATTTTTTATAAAATGTACCATAGCTAAAGTTGTATAGCCTATACTCGTATCCTATTCTCATATATGAGCAAGAGTTGACGGTCGAGTCTAACCATAACCATCTCTAATCACTTAATCACTTAATCACTAGTTCAAGGCCGCGGCGCTAGTAAATGGCAACATTGCGCCTAAGGGTTCAGCTGATTTGGTTATCCATACTCTCTTATGGCACTATTTTTTGTTTACTTGAAACCAGCTGGCTCTGTAGGGGAAAGTCAATGGTTTTACTATGCAAAAAACCCTTGAGAAGCGACGTTGCCAGGTCGAAGGCCGCGGCCTTATTACTAGAGATGGCTATGGTCTAACTCACCCATCTAACTCGCCCTCCTACTCGACCAATGTGACACAGCCCTATGTATTGGTAAAGTAGCAACCAAACAATAGTGCACAATAGCACAGGCTTATGGTATTGTGATGCAATCCCACGGTATACTTCTGCAAGCCTGGCCCTCTGTTAAAAAAACCAAACAATAACAAAAAATGTAAACAAATAAAAATAAAAAAAACCATGCTAGAGCTGACTGTGAAATGCTGTATGAAAGCAAAAAGGATAAGAATCAGACATAGAGTTAAACATGGAAAAATTATAATTTAACAGCAGAGCTCATTTCCTCTAGATAAAATTTTTTTAAGAAGTTTTTTATATAATATATTTGGTAATTTTCTAAAATTGGAGGATTATTATGATATCTCTAATAGTCTCAATCCTAAGGACTCTAGCAAATTTTCAATAGCTCCATGTTTCAAAAATTTACTTGTTAATGACCCATAAAAAATAATAAAATAATAATAAACTGTATATCAATAACCCTTCTTAATCCTAAACTCTCATTTGATCAATATTTTTAGCAATATTTATATATCTTTTTGATTCCATGCTTGCACAATCATCTCAATAACAATGAATCCACAATAACGGCTCCGAAGATTTCCTATAAATGTAAATAAGTTATTATTTCTCTGTTACATCCCAAAAGGTCAGACTTGGCATCTTAAAATGAATTTAAAAGCACTTGTGATATTTTTACTTTTTGTATTTTTATCTATGAGCAAAAATGTAATGAACTGTAATTGGAGAAAGTACCTGGTGGATCGAGCCTTGCTCAGGGTTATTTCATGTTTATCAGTTCACCCATTTACTATAAAATATTTCAATGTCATAAAATTGATAAATAGAAACCTTTTATATTGCTCCATGGACTCTTCATCCCACTTGCTGTATTTTCCCTAGATGGCTGTAGATTCCAAACAGCTGTTATGATTACTTCATTTGTTTACACTTTCCTTGTTTATTTTCGTTGCTATCACGGCAACCCATAAGGCCAATGTTAAAATTTTACAACTTTAAAATTCAATTTACGTATTACGTTATTAGATTTTCTATGGCTAAGTAATTTGCATAAAAGACATTTTTGAGTCATAAATTACTTATTTACAGACTTTGAAATAAATCCTCGGAACTGTTTTTGAGATCGTTGTGCAAACATACATACAAGCAAGCAAGCAAGATATCATTGCTCATATAAGAGTATAGGATAAATTCTTTCTTTCTTTCTTTCTTTCTTTTTGAGTAACTTCTCGTTCCATACAAGTTCCTTGGCCAAATAAAATTTAATTACCGGTATATAAAAAAATTAATTTTGGAGTAAACAAATTTAATATTGGGCCTGTAGGGTGCTAGGAATGAAATAAACAATGAAAACATAAACAAAAAATAATCCTCTAATACATGTCTTTATCATGCTGAAGACACTAATTTTTTAAAAGGTAGTGTTACATTTAAACTCACTTCCTTACATTACAGGTTTGTCGCTATCATTAATATCCTTTTATTTCATAGCCTTATAAAAATAATATTCTTCAGCCACAGTGGTGACTCTGGTCTGCAGACAGGTTCATGCCCATGTAGATCTTTCCTTAGCTTAAGAATAATTTATTAAATACCCCCGTTGTAGCAGACCTGCATACTCAGCGAATTTCAAATGCAAAACAACATATTTCAATCCAACATAGCGAGATTTGATATGTTTTGGTAAGCCCCATAAGAATAACATGGGGAATGAGTATGCAGGTTTGCTGCTATAGGTTTATTCAAAATGGGTGGTTTTAATTCAATATTTAGTAAATCTGAACTAGAAGAAGCTGTTTACCAAGTTTTATTAAGATATGTTGAGAAATAACCGAGATATAGAATTTTACTTATTCATCAGGACAACGTACTGTGTTTACCACTTTCAATATCTCGGTAACCAATGGACATAGATCAGTGATTCAAAATACTAAATTGTTTGTTTTTTCGAGCTGAATTCAATGGTGCCAACAAAAATTGGATAAATTTTATCTTTCTATGTATAAAAACCAAAAAAAAACATTTTTGGGGGGGGTTTATCCCTCTTTACCCCTCCCTCTTGGTGGTCCGATCAGGCTGGTTCACGAACTTGTCAGAATAATTACTACTTTGCACGTCTGTGCCAAGTTTCATTCCAATCGAACCTTTTTTGCGAGCGCTATTGTGCTCACAGACATATATTATATATATATATATATATATATATATATATATATATATATATACAGTAGAGTCCCGCAAACCCGGAATTCGATAACCCGGAATTCTGGATAACTCGGAAAGCCTGCCAGAGCAATAAAGTGCACTGAGATTCAAGGCCAGAGCTCGGTTTGACACATATAAAACAGTTTTGGTTTTTCTTTAAGTTTTTTTGTAACTGATAATGCAGTTTTTTTATTTTTTACTATGAAATAAATAAATGATTTCTTATAGAAATAACAGAAACTATTCTTATTTTTTCTTATTTTTACTCATTTCCCGATAACTCGGAAATTTTACAAACTTAGACACCGTTCGGTCCACATTAGTCCGGGTTTGTGGGACTCTACTGTATATAGATATATATATAAAAATTTGAACGAATGGTTTTTTTGGCTTCTGGGGGCCGCAAAACGAAAAGTTATAGTGGTCCCGGGCTTAGGTCTTACCATGAGACCTACGGTAATAGCTTCTTCCTTATAGGGGAAATTCGCTAAAACCTTTAGTTTACATTTCTTTGTTTGTATAAGCAAGTAGTTTATACAGTAAGAATACAAAAATATGTAATAACGGTACTTGTATTTTTTTAATAAAGATGTTTTTTCATTTAATTTTTCATTTCATTTAACTTTATTTCATATAATTTCGTTGTTAATTTTCATGATTAGTGTTTAGGACATTATGTTGCTAATGACACTAAAGCCACTCTCCAAATGAAAACTATTTTTGTGACAGTAAAATATTAATTCAACTTTTCAACTTCAGAAATGCATCTTTTCATTTTGCTGGCATTGGCGTTTCACTTGAGCTGTGGGCTTGTTCAACCACAATTGAGAACTTTTGATTTGCGCCAGAATTGCACTAACCATCACTCCAATAACAAGTACAAAGCCTTCTGTGATGGGAGTAGATACTTCAAAACTAAGGTGAGTTTTACAAAACAAGTTTTAAAAGTTTTCTAATATTTATTCTGTAGGCTGGTGATTAATTTTTTTCCAAGGAGACTCTAACAGCCTGTACTATTTTGAGGCTTGCTCCGCTGAGTCAAAAAATTCAATGACCTGTGACAATAAACAATGTGGAAAAAAATTTCATCAAACATTTATTAGAATTAATGCAACTGTGAAGCGGGAGAGGGAGGGAAACAACACTTATCATTAACCAGCAACCAGCTGGCAGCAACAGGCATGTCTCTCACAAAAACAAGCTAAAATATACACACAAACATAAACGATCTCACCAAGTACATCATTGGAAGGAGCATTTTAATTTAATTTTAGTGTCACGATGTTAGTTCCAATTGGATAAGTAATTCAGTGAGATGTCAGCGAGCACAGAATAATAATAGAGGAGACATCTGATTGTTGGTGTTGAAGCAGGTCCGCAGCCTGAGTGTGGGCGATAGCCACGGATCATCGCTCAAAATTCAACAAAATATGTAAACGTTTTATATGCCTGAGTTCTCTTTTATCAACCATGTCTCCTGTTTTTATATTTATTTTTCTTGATAATTATTACATTTACGTTCGTAGTTTTACGTTTTATAATTTATTGTAAGTAGGCCTACCATTACTGTAAGGACCCAAAATGGTAGATACGGTACCAAAGATTCCACTTCAACTCATTGATTACCGGACATTACAGTTTCTTTTTCAGAACAGAGGACAATTTTTAATTCTGAATATTTTTATTTTCCTTTTACTAATATCGCCCAATAATTCATTCTTTCGGTTGTTTCATAATAGTAGTTTTCATCCCTAGGACCGAAAGTGGCTCTTTTTGGTACGAGATCATAATTTACGGGCGAGGCGCAGCCGAGCTTGGAAATGCGATCGAGTAACAAGGAGATACTTTTGCTCCGTGTGATGAACAACTATATTCATCATTATGTATAAATAACCATTTAATCGTTAAAAAATTAGACTACATAATTTTGAGGTTATTCAAAATAGTCATCGTCATTTACACATCTGTTAGTTGTTTACAAACACAAGTTAAGAAATCGTTCAACCTTTCAAACGTAACATAAACATATTTTGACATTAGAGTTCGGCAAAATTTACCATATGTTTTTCCAGTACTCCTATTCGAAGTGATCCAAAAACGATCATTTTGCATACGATTTAGAGAACTAAAAAAGGCTGTTTTCCAGACAATATGATGAAAACTATATTATTAAACAACCATACTCAATCATATATTTGAATATTTTTATATGACATATCGTTATAATAAATATTTTTATATATCGTTATAATGTAAAGAACCTACTCAACACAAATATAATTTTGTTTTTCTTAATACATTTAGTTGTGAACAAGCCATAGTATTCAGTATATACAGTGTGTAAAAAAAGTCCGTCCCCCCTCCTTAATTTTTTTGTTTGTTAAGACAAACAATTGACCTTTGGGGAATGATACTAACTCAACCAAAATTATTTTTTGACGTTACCAAAATTTTTGAGTGTCCCCCAAAAATGGGGGATTTTGGGGGCAACTCAAAATTTTCAAATGCAAACCCCTTTTGAGTGACCTCTCATCTTAAAGAACTTTCAAAAAGTAGATGAATGGTGAAAATTGGAGGTCTCTAACGTGTTTCTATCCAAATTGACAGCTTGTCAAAGTTTTGAATTCAACGCATGCTTGAAACCTGGCGTCTAGGATGTTTGGAGTTTAAATTCACCTTTGGTGAAGTAAAAATGAAACGAGCCTGGGAAAAATGTCATTAAATGAAAAAGTAGTCTCTTTTGGTGATAATTAAAATTTTGAGTTTCCCCCAAAAATGGGGGATTTTGGGGGCAACTCAAAATTTTCAAATGCAAACCCCTTTCGAGTGACCCCTCATTTTAAAGAGCATGAAAAAAATTGGCGATTGGTGCAGGTTGGAGGTCGCTAACGTGTTTCTATCAAAATTGGCAGCTTGTCAAATTTTTAATACGACTCCTAAAAAATTTGACAAGCTGTCAAATTGGATAGAAACACGTTAGAGACCTCCAATTTTTACCATTTATCAACTTTTTGAAAGCTTTTTAAAATGAGGGGTCACTCAAAAGGGGTTTGCATTTGAAAATTTTGAGTTGCCCCCAAAATCCCCCATTTTTGGGGGACTCTCAAAATTTTTGGCAACGTCAAAAAATAATTTGGGTTGAGTTATTATCATTCCCCAAATGTTAATTGTTTGTTGTAACAAACAAAAAAATTAACGAGGGGGGACAGACTTTTTTTACACACTGTATGTAACTTGCTTAGTTTTTCTTTTAATAAGTTGAACACTACTTGTTGTATTTTTTAATAATTCAAAAAGCATCAGTTCAACCATAATCCATTTTATTTATAAAACCAGTAAACAATAACGATAATAAATAATCACATGTACGAATTTGACAATCACCTGAATATGAAATATATATCAATTCTCCCCCCTAATTTCTTTTTTTCTATGTTTAATTGAAAATTACACCAATTCCTCCCCTCTAAGATTAGCACTTATAATGTTCTGATCTGATCAGTGTGTCACTTCCAAAGTCTTTCATTAGCAACTCGCACAGGGTACATAACATTCCCCAATCTTTTTTCTATAGTACCTTGGAACCATTTTTTATTTGAATTTAGGCTGTAATTTTTAACCAACACTCTTTGTCCTGGAGCAAAACACCTTTTTGGTGAGCTTAAATTTGAAAAGTTTGGTCTTGTAGAGGAATATTCCAACAATAAATCTATTCTTGTTATTGGATCTATTTCTGTTCTTACTTTCCTCTCAAACTTTAAGGGGATTTTCCTGTGGTTGCATGTATTGTTTTTCTCAGTTGTCTTAGGATTGTGTTTATTTTGTCATCGATGTGACTGTCACCGTTAGCTATCAAAAGTCTTTTAAAAGTTTGAACAACTCTCTCTGCCTGACCATTAGATTTAGGGCAGAAAGGAGCAATCGTTTTGTGTGTTATCTCATACTTCTTTAGGAAATCTTCAAAGGGTTTCGATGTTCCATTGTCTGA
Source organism: Flexamia atlantica (assembly GCA_035578135.1). Lineage (NCBI taxonomy): Eukaryota > Metazoa > Arthropoda > Insecta > Hemiptera > Cicadellidae > Flexamia > Flexamia atlantica. Next base: position 216,250,488 of record JAQJVK010000001.1, read on the forward strand.
TAATAAACCATGAGGTAATCCAAATGTTGAGAAGAGTCTATCCAGTTGTTTTAAGCACCATGCTGTTGTTGTTGACTTTGTGGGAAGTATCTCTACCCTCTTACTATAAGCATTAACAACAATAAAATACCACCAACCTTTAAGCGGACCTACAAATTCTACGTGAATACGTTCCCAAGGCCCGTTTGGAGGTTCCCATGGGTGAATCGTCTCCTTTGCTGGGTTATTTAGCTTCTGCTGGCAAGATAAACAATTATTTACCATATTTTCAATATCTTTATCAATATTTTTCCAATAGCAGTAGCTTCTGGCAAGTAGTTTCATTTTAGTCATGCCCACATGTCCAGAGTGTAGTTCATTTAGTACTTTTTTTGCAATGTTAGTGGTATACAGATCCGGTTCCCTCTGAATACGCAACGATCCTGTAGGCAATATTCGTTATCTTCAAGACCAAGTTCTTGTAAGCATTTCCACGTAATCAGATTCTGTAGTATTTGTTTAAGTTCTCTATCTTGTTTTGTTGTTCCAAACAATTTTGTAATATATTTGAGAGTTTTTCATAAGATTTATCACTCGGAGATTCCGGTGCAATTGCATTGCATAAAGTCTGATGTATGATTGGAGATAGAGTACATAGAAAAAGATTTTAGTTTTTGGGTCTGAAATTTTCTTTAGTTCCAAATAATTTTTCAGTCTCATAAAAAAGTTTCTGACAGCCTCATTTTCTGTGTATGGTGTAAAACTTACATTCGTAATATCCGTATTATTCTCTACAACGTTTGGAATTTTACTGTAATTTGTTAGCGTGGTGGGTGTAATGTATGGCTGTAACAATGCCCTAATTTCAAGGTATATTTCTTCTGCCTGTATTCTGTAATCTTCTTCCTCTGCAAATTTATCTTCATCTTCTGTAATTTTAAGTATGGCCTCATGAGTACTGATAAATTTGCGCCATGTTTCTTCTGCAATTATCAATCTGCCAAGTGCATCATAAGTAGTTGTACCTTTTGTTTTCAGTATGTTGAGAGTTCTTGTAAGTTGTGATTTAATTACGCCTCTTTGCCGCCCTAAAACTTTTAACTCATGTTTATTCTTTTCTTCCAACGTCGCCATTACTAAATTTTTAATAATTCAAAAAGCATCAGTTCAACCATAATCCATTTTATTTATAAAACCAGTAAACAATAACAATAATAAATAATCACATGTACGAATTTGACAATCAGCTGAATATGAAATATACATCATAATGTAATTGCTATAAATTCTTTATGTGTTTGGCCTACTTGTTTGTCTTCTTTTGACTGCGGGGTTTCATGATACATTTTGTAAAACTGAATGACTGAAGTACAAATAACATTTTTATAAATAATGCATTATGTACCCGTAGTAACATTGCATAGTTTGTATGGTATAGGAAATATTAAATAATATACGTAGTCGTAGATAAATCTATGACGTAGTATATTAAATTTAGTTGATTGTAAATTGGAAGCAATATGAAAAGTGAACTGGGATAGTTTTTTTTTTTTTAATATATAGTCCTTTAATCTTTTGATATTTAAAACTTTAATACTTCCAAACTAATGGAAAAAAAACTTAATTAACTTCTTCTCCTCTTAACAGTTAGTAAAATATCAAATAATAATTAGTTGTAACCTTTAGAATTCTAGACATATAAATATAAATCAATATGTTGCTAATGAATGTAAATTACAAGTAAGAAGATAACAAATTTTGACGCTGGAAATATCTTCTAGAAACTGAATAATTTCGTATTTTGAGAGTTAATTAAGATACATCAACATTATAATAAAAGCTGTTACTCTGGAAACTATGATGTATTTCACTTCTTCTTAAGTCTAATTCAAGTTAGAATGAAAATTATCGGGCAATCTTAGGAAAAGGTAAAGAGTAAAAATAATCAGAATTAAAAACTGTCCTGTACCTAAAAAAGAACCTGTTGTGATTTGCAATAAGTTTAAGTGGAGTTTATAGTGGAGTACACCCTATAAAGGTAGGTAGGTGTTTTTCAGTTTTTTGTTTTTGTTTTTTTTTGTTTTTTTTAAGAGGATTATGGTTTCACTTGATCATGGTGTTACAACGCAGCTAAATTAGCTTATTGTGTACCCTCAGACACCATCAAATCCTAGATCCTTAACGAACCTTGAGATCTTCTTGACAATGGTTACCTGTTCTTCCCCTAGGTCACTCATTGGTAGGCCAAGGAGTCTAGAGTGCACACCTTGTAGGGCTGGGCACTCAAATAGCACGTGGGAAGCTGGTCTTCCTCATTATATACTGTGCTGTAGGCAACACTGCACATAGGCTCCGGACCAATGAGTGGGCTGTTAGCTCTTCTGTTTGCTCACATGTCAGCTCCCTCCTTGCCCGCAATTCCTTTGTACCCTAGGACCCATCCCAGAGTTTTCATGTTTCATGATGAAAGCCCCAAACTACCTTATATTAGAGGTGTATGTCAAGTGCCATCATTGCGGCTCTGCTGTCTGAGTTCATGTATATGGTGTGGCCTTTGAGGCCATGATCCACACACATTCTCGCATACTCAGACAACGCAACAACCTCCGCTTGCAATACGGTAGTCAGTTTCCCCAGACTTATGCAGGAATGCTCCTTGGGTCTGACACCATATATCCCTGCCCCTGTTCCATATGGCTTTTTCAAGCCATCCGTATACCAGGTGATGCCCCTCTTCACGGGTATCTAAAGGTCCAATTCCCCAGTGACCCGATTAGAGAGGCAAGGGGTACATACGACTGGGTTCCCCCAGGTTCCCAGAAGGCTCTGTTAAAGACACTGAATATTAGGCCCCCAGTGCCACGAGACTCTCAGCACAGATCACATAACACCTTAGTCTAAGGCCCGCAGTGCCTGGGCAACTCACCCATGTGACAGATGCCCAGGCATCCAGCTTGAGCCTCTGGGTCCAGGTGCCACCCCCACCTAAGCTAGGGCTCATCCTGAACAGTTTTGGCTCATTCCGGTACTGGTACTGCTACTGCCCCCTACCAGGGATCATTCGGGATTCCGGCCTAGATCCGCCAGGATTAGGGTTCTCAATCCCGGGATTCGGGATCCCGGTCGCTTTTGAATACCTGATAATCCCGGGATCAGAGTCTCTCGATCCCGGGATTGACGGGATTGCAAAAGAATATTTTTCTCTGAATTTTTGCATGATTTTGATGTTTTAACTATTGCAAACATATAAACATAAAAATGTTTTAGGAAATTAATATTCCAATACTAATAATTAATAGCAACTTTTTTTTAATATTTTTAACTCACACCCCTTTAGACTGTAGCTACCATTCCCAAAGTTCACTTTACCCAAAATCAAAATGCAATTCAACAATAACCTTATTCCTGGAATATAATGGGACAGTACTCAATAGTTTTCTTATCGTTCCGAACTTCCTTTGCAGTTAATTCCCACGATTCGATGTATCCTAAAAGCCATGCCCACACAGGGAACTTAATTTTGATATTTTTTATCTTACTGAATTTTAATATCTATCTGATCACCAACACTTCCAGTTGCTATCGGGGTTTCGTTTAGTAAACATTTGAGCGGCCGGGATGATTTTGTGTAGTGAGTAGTGAGTTTCATCAACTGTTGTTTTAGTAATAACCTCCCGTGATCTGTGAATTTGAATAGTGAAGTATTATGAGTGACCAAAAAAATGTTCTTGTGGCCCATAAGAAAGATTGTGATGTTTCATTCGGTTTTTTATCATCGTCTTACACAAAAGGACGGAAAAACAGCACAATGAAAGATTTTCAAATTTGTTTAAAAATCATTTAGCGGCTCTACGAAGGACTGCACACTCATGTGTACTCTATGTGTGCTTGCACACACAGCATAAAAGCTATTCAAAAACTTTGAACAACAGGTAATTAGCCGTCAACAAGCTCATAATTGACGAGTTAATAATATAGAATTACTGGTATTTTTAATAAAAAAAGCCATAAGCGTTGTTCTCACACAGCAATATATTCTAGATAGGCCTATATAGAAAACGGGAATCCCGGGATTGAAATTTAGGTCCGGGATTGAGACCCCTAGCCGGGATCAGCGTATCAGGGCTACGAACGTGTACGGTACAACCTTCGGTTACACAGGGCAGCACATTAACTTTTGTACTGCCTCTTCCCGGACGGTCTTGGGCACCAAACTGGCGCGCCCCTGAGGGTGAAGATGTATCCTGGTTCCAACATCTACGCAGCTCCCTGGCTGTCCAGAATACACCTGCACCACCTTGGCGCCCTTTTCAGTAATAGTAATGATAATAAATTATAAAGTATAAAACTACGAACGGAAATATAAAAATTAACTAGAAAAACAGATATAAAAAACAGGAGAAGTGGTTGATAAAGGGGATCATAATTATCTGAATGCGTTATGACACGCGGCGGCATCTGCCGATCCCGAGCGCCGCGGCAATTTTTTTTATCTTCAACCTGGATTTTTTTATTGACGACTAGTCGCAGTTTTCAAAAAATATATATGTTACGTTTCAATTACTTTTCAAAAACGTGGTGACAATCAAAAATTTTCTGACCAAAAAATAAAAAATGTCCTCGTTTACTAACTTTTTCATGTCATGAATATAAATTTAATTCATTTTCAGTGACTTAATTATAGTAATTACAGTATAATTTTTGTCAATTTAAAAACCATACCATTAGTGAGCAGCACTAATAGACATGCTCTGTGCCAAACTTGGTAATTTTTTGTTGATTGTAAGTGCCTCTAACCACAGTTTATTTGAAAAGCTTACATTAAAATTTGCAGCGTTTTGAGCGATAATTCATGGTTTTTGCCCACACTCTGGCCACGGACCAGCTTCAAAACAAACAATGCTATGGAGAGACATATGTCCCTGCTCTGTGCTGTAGTGTTGATCTTATCCTAAAAGTTGGTTGATTGTCCGATAAAGAGTGGCTTTAATGTAGTGACTTTGGCTTTAGAATTTTCAGAGATTTTGGGATTTCTTGTGAGTTTTTGTCTGCCTGCTGGGAATAGCCGGTCGCTGGAAAATGATAAGTGTGTAATTATGCTTCCTGTAATTATCTCCCACTTCACAGTTTCATTAATTCTAGTACTAGATTACACACAGTTGCAGCTTCACTCGCAAACACTTGAATCTGATTTATCTGTAGAACCATTTCAAAGCATAACCATATGTTCAGTTGTAAATAAAGTTAACTGAGCTATCTAAATATTGATAGATAGTTGCACTGTCCTGAAACTTCAGCCGTTACTGTATTTTTGTGACACCCATTTAAAAAATTCCAAGATGTATTGACAAATCTACATAGTAATACCTTTGTAATAACACATCAAACGATAAAATTGGTTCATCTGTTATTGAGGTATGACTGGAAATAAAACTCCTCACGGTTTATAAATATTAATAAAGTTTTGAATTGATAGCTGATAACATGACAGACTAGTGCGACTTTGGGCATGAGCTGTAGTGAGCATGAGCTGTAGTGTCCTCTTTGTTTTCACTCTACTCCAAATGCTTCAGGTCTGTTCAGGAGTAGACGGAGTAGACGGTCTATAGGAGTAAAACGGTTTTGTTATCTCAAGATATAATGTACCAGCTGTATCGTCTATGACGGAATAAATTAGTCGGTAGCGCAAATGGTAGCATGCCGGACCTTGGAATCTCAGCAGCAGTGTCACACACTGTTCATTCTTGTACTGTACCGGCTCACTCCTTGCTTTGATAGACAATGTTCACACAAAGATCAATAGCCTTTGTGGGTAGGGCAAAGACAAGGTGAAAGGAGGTATAAAGAGAAAGAAAAATAATTCCTGCCCTATGGACCAGCTATTTTGTGTTTATTTTAAGGTGATTTCCATACATACCGTACCCATGTCGAGGTATTTTCAAGTCCTCCAAAGGATGAAAAAGTGTTTGAATAATCAATTCTGATTAAATAGGATGAAACTGTGGGTAGTGACCAAACATAGAAAGTGGGAGGGGAGGATACCTGAAGGCTGTAACCATATTATATTGTTGGAAGTCATGTGAGAGTATGTAAATATTTATATTTATGTTTCCCTTAGTTACCAATTTAGTGTTTGAATAAAAAAATGTCTTCCCTTGTATCTTAATTTTATTTTATTAACTATGAAATGAATTCCGCTGCTCACTTTGCTAACTATCATTTATTTTATTAGGTTATGGGCCCAGTTACAGAATTGACAATGTGTTTATTTTTTAATGATTTAAATAAAAAAAGATAATGGCAAATGTAACCAATCTCCCTATTAAGTGACAGCAATTTTTCAAATTGGAAATTCAGACTAGAATGTATTTTGGATGAGAAAGGTGTAAAAGAAATAACAGAGAAGGAATATTCAAAAGAAGAATTATGCAAAACTCCAGAAAAGCTAAAAGAAGATGCGAAAGCAAGGTCCATAATAGTCCAATGCATAACTGATAGACATTTGGAATAGATAAAAGATGCTAAAACTTCATTTGAGATGATTAAAGCGTTAAGAAATGTATTTGAAAGAAAAAGTACGTTATCAAGACTGTATATAAGAAGACTTACTCTCAAATGTGAAGAAAGTACAAGCCTGCAAGATCATTTCATGAAGTTTGATGCCCTGATTAGAGACCTTGAATCAACAGGTACACATCTAGAGGAAGATGACAAGGTATGTCATTTATTATTGACTATTCCAAAGAAATATGATACCGTAATAACAGTTTTAGAGACAACTTCTTCCTCACTAACTCTTGATTTTGTAAAAAGTAAGTTATTAGATGTTGAGTTGAAACTTAATAACGGTCAAAACTTTTCAAAGTCAGAAGTTGAATGTTCTTTTAATATAAATTCAAAGAAAAACAATGCAAACAAATGTTTCAAGTGTGGTAGCTATGATCATTACCAAAATAAGTGTCCCAAAAGCTATCACAAATCTGATGGGTTTAATTACCATGAAAAGAAGTATCAAAATAATTCTGGGGGGAAATTCAGAGGAAATTTTCGTGGAACAAACCACCAGAAAAGGTGGAGTAACCGTACACAAAATGTTAATGTAGCTGAGCAAGACTCAGATAACAGTATTTCATTCAATTTTACCGCTTTTTCGACAACAGTAAGTAGTGTCAATGAAGAAGGTGAAGTCAAGTTCATTATTGATTCTGGAGCGACTAATAATTTAGTTTGTTCCTCAATGGAAAAGTATATGAGGGATGTGACTAATATAATTCCAATTCAGTTAAAAGTTGCAAATGGGCAAACAATGGAGGCAAAACGACAAGGTAAAATGGTTGTGTATTGTAATCAAGGGAATAAAGTACCAAAACAAATATCTATTGAAGCATTGATTGTTGATGGACTGCCATTCAATTTATTCTCAGTCCAAAAGATAAATAAAGCTGGATTTAGAGTAACATTTGATAATGAATGTGGGCAAGTATCAAAGAAAAATAACCTACTTTTTAAGTGCGATCTTGAAAACAATCTTTTTGTAGCAAGATTTGGATTAGGTAATTCAAAGGTTAACACTGGATTATCAACATCATCAGAGGAAAATCTATGGCATCTACGACTTGGTCACCTAAATCGGAGAGGACTTCAGCAACTTCGTCTGCCCTATTCAAAGGAACCTTGTGACTCCTGCAAAAAAGGTAAGGCGACCAGAAATGTCTTTCATAGTGTCCAGGGACCTCGGTCAACTCGTATCAGGGAACTTTTCACACTGACGTCTGGGGACCTGTAGATGTACCGACTCTTAAAGGTAATCGATACTATGTAACTATTACAGATGATTTCTCACATTTTTCACAAGTATTTATACTTAAACATAAGTCTGAAGCCGAAAGTTATCTAATTAAATATGTAGAAGAATTAAAATCTCAAAATATTCGCGTTTCTAGATTAAGATCAGACAAGGAAGGTGAATTCACATCAAATAATTTCAAAAAGTTTTGTTCAGACAATGGTATTCAATTAGAGTATACTGCCAGCTACACACCTCAGCAAAATGGAGTCGCAGAAAGACTTAACAGAACAATTCTTGATAAGGTAAGATCAATGTTTGTGGATACAAACTTACCTAAATTTCTCTGGGGAGAAGCAGTATGTTGTGCAATTTATCAGTTGAACAGATCACCAACTAGAGCACTAAATGGAAAAATACCAGCTCATATTTGGTATGGTAAATCAAATGGAGTATTGGATAAATTAAGAGTTTTTGGTTCTAAAGCATGGATGTACAATCTTCCAAAAAAGGGAAAACTTGAACCAAGAGCATCAGAAATGCGTATGGTAGAGTATTGTGGTGCTGGTTACCGGTTGTGGAATCCAATAAACAACCAAATAGTTATATCTCGGGATGTTAAGTTTAATGAAGCTGATTATAGGTACCAACAAATGTCAAAAGAAAAGGAACCTAAGTTTATGCAACACCTTGAGAGTGAAACAGCCGAAGACAAGAGTGAAGAACCATCAGAGAATACAGAATCCCAAGAAAATGAAAATGCTGAAACCCAAGATGAGCAGAACCAACAAAGAAGCAGAAGGAAAATTACTATTCCAAAAAGGTATGAGGACTATGATATCTATAGTGCTTATTATTGTTTGATATCTACCGAAAGTGACCCTTCAACATATAATGAAGCAGTAAAGTCAGGGAGTGAATGGCAAAAGGCTATTAAAAATGAATTAGATAGTCTTAAAAAGTTTAAAACTTGGTCTGTAGCAGATTTATTGCCAGAAGGGAAAATGGCAATAGATACCAAGTGGGTTTTCAGAACTAAACAGGATAATGTAAGAAAAGCTAGATTAGTAGCTAAAGGATTTCAGGAACAGTGTAATTCTGAAACTTATTCTCCTGTAGCTAAAATGACCACTGTGAGAATGACGATTTCTCATGCATTGCAGAATGATTGGGAACTTAAACATTTAGATGTTCCAACTGATTTTTTAAATGGGACTCTAGAGGATGATGTCTATATTAAAGTACCTCAAGGCGTGAAAGCACCAAAAGGTAAGGTATTAAAGCTTAATCGATCTTTGTATGGACTTAAGGAGTCACCCCGTTGCTGGAACAATCGGTTCAATGAATTTGCCGAAAAGAATGGACTGAAACGTTCATTGCATGATGTTTGTTTATACATAGGAGATGATGTATGGTTAACATTATTTGTTGATGATTGTCTAGTAACAGGAAAGCAAGAGAAAATTGAAGATCTCACAATTAAATTGAAAAGTGAATTCAATGTAAAAGATTTGGGTAGTATTAAAAAGTTTCTAGGAACAGAAGTAATGAGAACGGGCGATACAATAACCTTAAGCCAAACCGATATGATACAAAAAGTGTTAAAAATGTTTAATATGACCGAATGCAAAGGAAAAGAAACCCCAATGGAAGTCAACTTTAAAGTCAATCTTGGTGAAGAAATTATAACGAATGTTCCATATCGTGAACTTATCGGAAGTCTAAATTATTTGGCGATAATCTCAAGACCTGACATTTCGTTTGCAACATCATTTCTCGGAAGATTCCTTGATAAACCGTCCAATTCTAGTTGGAGAGCAGCAAAAAGAATCCTGCAGTACATAAAACACACCAAGGATTTAAAACTTACTTTCAAGAAAGAACGAAATGCAAGTTGTGTCGAAGGCTTTGCTGACGCAGACTGGGGAAATGACGATACTGACAGGAAGAGTATAACCGGTTTGGCAGTGTATTACTATGGAAATCTAGTATCTTGGACTTCAAAGAAACAACAAGTTGTTGCTATCAACTGCTGAAGCAGAATATTTGGCAGCCGCACACTGTGCAACAGAAATCTTGTTTGTTAGTGGACTAGCTGAAGACTTCAAACAAACAAAATCAAGTTCAGTTCTCAATGTTGACAACCAGAGTGCAATCGCAATGATAAATAACTATGAAAACACAAAGCGATCAAAACATATTGACATAAAGGCATATTTTATCAAAGACATTGTCGCAAAGGGAATTGTCAAGATCAAGTATGTGCCAACTATATTATTAATTCTGTAAGCGATTTTTTTCAATCAAAATTGTGAGAGTTTGACAGCTCGCAGGATGATGGGAGAGGGCTCAAATTAAAGGTCTTGGACCCAGGGGGTCGGGAAAAATACTGAAATTACTTGAAACTCACCAGGTAACGAGAAATAACGTAAAATATCTGCCATATAAAAAGCATTGGGATCTTAAAACGTCTGCTTTGTTTACATTTAAACATGTGGTACTAATGATTGGTTCAAAGCCATATGCTAGATGATGACATGTGGGTTTTTTCGAAATGCAGCTAACTATCCACGTTCAATGTACTATAACAAATACATATCTATATTATTAATTCTGTAAGCGATTTTTTTCAATCAAAATCGTGAGAGTTTGACAGCTCGCAGGATGATGGGAGAGGGCTCAAATTAAAGGTCTTGGTCCCAGGGGATCGGGAAAAATACTGAAATTACTTGAAACTCAACAGGAAACGAGAAATAATGTAAAATATCTGCCATATAAAAAGCATTGGGATCTTAAAACGTCTGCTTTGTTTACATTTAAACATGTGGTACTAATGATTGGTTCAAAGCCATATGCTAGATGATGACATGTGGGTTTTTTTCAAAATGCAGCTAACTATCCACGTTCAATGTACTATAACAAATACATATCTTATCTTAATTCTGTAAGCGATTTTTTTCAATCAAAATTGTGAGAGTTTGCCAGCTCGCAGGATGACAGTAGATGGCTCAAATGAAAGGTCTCGGCCCCAGGGGGTCGGGAAAAATAGCAGATTATGTCCAAATATACCAGAAAACGAGAAATAACGAAAAATATCTTCCATTTAAAATGCATTGGGATTGAAAAGATTGAAAAACGTCTGCTTTGTTTACATTAACGTGTGGTGCTAATGCTTGATTCAAAGCCATATGGTAGATGTTGACATGTGGGATTTGTTTCAAAATGCAGCTAACTATGCTCGTTCAATGTAGAATAACAAAAAATATTTTAAATTTAAGATTTTCTGATTTTATAATAATTAAGGGTTTGAGTTTTTCATAATTTAAAATTATAAAAAGTAAAGTACGTTTGTTTAGTTCATGTTATAACGATGCAGATTTAATACCAAACGATCTATACATATATCTATATTACTAATTCTGTAAGCGATTTTTTTAAATCAAAATTGTGAGAGTTTGACAGCTCGCAGGATGATGGGAGAGGGCTCAAATTAAAGGTCTTGGTCCCAGGGGGTCGGGAAAAATATCAGATTATGTCCAAATCTACCAGAAAATGAGAAATAACGAAAAATATCTTCCATTTAAAATGCATTGGGATTGAAAAGATTGAAAAACGTCTGCTTTGTTTACATAAACATGTGGTGCTAATGCTTGATTCAAAGCCATATGGTAGATGTTGACATGTGGGATTTGTTTCAAAATGCAAATAAATATTAAAACCATTAGGATATAAAAAGGTCTGCTTTGTTCAATTAATACCAAATGCTAGAAATAATAATACTTTTGTATATCCAAAAGCCAATTTTCTAAGAAGGTATTTTGTACTATAGTAAAGAAGGATTATGCTTAGGGGCTATTAGCCCCTTCAAGCCTCTAGTCTAAGAAAAATTGTTGCTGATATATTCACAAAAGCACTATGCAAAGAAAAGTTTGTTAAGTTCTCCAAGGACTTGAGTTTGTTTTAATTTTTGTTTTGTGACAATTTTAAGTTGTTAATTTAAATTACTTCCAATTAACAGACTTGAAATTGAACGGGGGTGTTGGAAGTCATGTGAGAGTATGTAAATATTTATATTTATGTTTCCCTTAGTTACCAATTTAGTGTTTGAATAAAAAAATGTCTTCCCTTGTATCTTAATTTTATTTTATTAACTATGAAATGAATTCCACTGCTCACTTTGCTAACTATCATTTATTTTATTATATATGTGTCTACAAATACATTGATTACAGAGGAACTTGTATTATATATTGTCTGGAAAATTTTTATCAAAATGGTAGATTTATTAAGTGAGAGCCAATGCCACATTCACAAGTGAAAGCCCGAAAGGTCCTGTGTGAAGGGGTTCTTACCAATTTTCCGGGTGATATTGGCAAAGTATTATAGTTAAGTTCTAACAACTTGTTGGTGTTCTCTTAATTTTCAGATTAAATCTACTATATATTTGTCAAATACCACTCACCCATCATTGCACAGCCCAAACTACTTGACCCAGGACCTTGAAACTTTGCATGAATGTTCCTCTCAGGGCATAGGCACCCACTAAGAACGGACTTTTAAAATCCCTCAGGGCTACACCTTATGATACATCAAAGTTTCAATGTTAAAGTATAGAGAAGCTCATGTAGTTGTCATGGCAACCTTATCATTAAATCATAAATCTAAGAAAGTTTTTTTGTTTTTCCACGGGTAAAACCATGTTGATCAGCTAGTTGAGTATAAAATTAAAATTATAGGTGGTTAGGGACATGAAGAAGCTCGGTGTTTATAAACAAAACCAGATGAATTTGGATTTTCAGAAGAGGAGAAAGAAATAATAATTGATCAATTGATTTAACAATGAATTTCTTGTGACAATCATAAGTTACATGCTGAACCAAAAACATTTCACCTGTTTATTGAATGTTATCATGGCCATCTCTGGTAATTAGGCTGCGGCCTTCAACCTGGCAACACCGCTTCTCAAGGTTTTTTTTTGTTTTTTGCATTGTAAAACCCTAACAGAGCCAGATGGTCTCAAGTAAACAAAAAATAGTGCCATAAGAGAGTATGGATAATTAAATCAGCTGAACCCTTAGGCGCGATGTTGCCATTTTCCAACGCCGTGGCCTTGTACTAGAGATGGCTATGATGTTATTCAAAGAGCAAAACACTGTTTTCAATACTTTGTTTTGGTTTAGTTCCAACCAAAAAAAATCCAGTGTGATTTAGTCCAGCAAAAATAAAATCCAGTGTGATTTAGTAGTAGCATAATCACTCTCCATCATTACTCTGTTACTCTGGCTCTGTTTATTTCCATGTCATGTATGATTTCCTCTCTCCCTCTGTTCCCATGCAGCACATAACGTCTATATAAGGGCTTGCAAGTTACATTGACGTCTAGGTCAATGTTCGTACATCTATTAGACATCTGCGATATCATATCAAAAAGACATCTAACGCGGATGTCAAAATGGCGTCAATTAGACGTTGTCGTACATGTATATGACGTCAACGTAATAACATTTAATAGACGATGTATAGACATCGCCGAAAATAATAAACCAAGTATATAGTACAAATGAGTATATTTTTCATCAATAAAAACAATATCGCTGAGAACAGAATATCAATTAAACTTTTTTTAAATAAAAATGGAACGACGTCATTTCCTTAATTATATTTTATTTCCCTGATGACTACAATAATAAAAAACTTAACATTTTTATTGGTTTGTATCCCAAATTAATCTGTTATTGTTTACCTCACTATGCCCACATAACAGGTTGTTTTTCGGCAAAGTTGCCTTCATTTGCTGTTGGTCTGATAAAGCAACTTTTCACTAGCAAATTTGTCACACATTTGCAGTTCTTTGTCTAGGCAAAGCTGTTTCCTGATAGTTATGACAACTTGGCGGCAACTTAACATGAGTTTGCCATTTCACATATTAACCGTAGGTGGTGTTCACATAGAAAAATAATGATAATTATAATATTTTGGTTAGCACCATTGGATTCAGCTAAAAAAAAACAAATAATTTAGTACCTTGAATCATTGCTCTATGTCCATTGGTTACTGGATACTGACAGTGACGTATCTACACTTACTGTCGCCCGGGGCAAAATCGGAGTTTGGCGCCCCCCCCCCACCCGCCACCAAACACAAGAAATATATTATATTTTTAATGTATCTTTAATGTGATGGATAAGCAGTTATCTCGTATATAATAATATGATTTTATCTTATGGTTCTTATGATTTTTTATAACCGATGTTCATAGGCTATGATACAGCCAAACCAAGAGCTGTTATTGCTATAGTGTGACCGAGAAATTTGCCAGCCGCTGTAAAACCATAGCAATATGTCAACCATATTTTACATATTAAACTTCAGACTTCTTTTCTGACCTTTTCCAACTATTTCAAAAGAATTCCCGAACAGTGAAATCGGCCATGTTGCCTTCTAAAACGAATACTTCAGCCCAATCTATTTAAAATAAAATACAATATTATTTTACGGCCGCAATGCGTTCGAGAGATTTTTCGGTCGCGATATGTCCCAACATAATTAACAGCCGCAATGCGACCAAGAGATTTGTTGTTCAAAGAAACAGCGATTTTTTGCGGCCGAAATACGACCGAGAGATTTGCTGGCCGTGGTATATACGACCGCGATTTGACAGCACCGATGCGACCGCGGAAGGTGAAACCGGCCGTGACAAAGGACAAGCGGTAGTTGCAATGTTGCAATGCGGCATATATTCGCCAGCTGTGGTTTAAACGACAGTTTTTTGGCCGCAATGTGGTCAATAAATATGACGACCTCAAAAATAGCGAAATACTTGTCGGCAGTGAAAGAACAAAGAAAGATGCCTACCAGCAACTACTGATTATCTGTTTAAGATACGGCCAATAGATGTGACGGCCGCGAAAAGAGCGAGAGACTTGTCGTCCATGAGGCGATCAAGAGGTCTACCGGCCGCAAAAGAAGCAGGCGATTTTCCGACCACTAAATGAGCGAGCGATTTTTCGACCGCGTGATGAGTACTCTCCGTCCGCAAAACGAGCGAGCGGTTTTCTTGCCTTCAAACGACGAGATATGAGAAAGTCACGTAAAAAGAGACATCAGGCTTGACGGCCGCGATGCGACGGAGATTTTCCGGCAGTGATGCTACAGAGAGATTTGCCGGCCGCGAAACGAAAAATGTCACTTTAAATTATTTTTTCAATTTTTACTTAACCGGAGCCAACCAGTTGGGGCGCCGGGGCCGCTGTGCTGGCGCCCCCTACTGACCGGCGCCCGGGGCACGCGCCCCCGCTGCCCCCCCCAGATCCGTCACTGGATACTGAAAGTGGTAAACACAGTATGTTGCCCCAATGTCAACCTTATAGGAATTAAGTAACATTCTAGGCCTATATCTCGCTTATTTCTCAATATAATAAAACTTGGTTTGCGGCTTCATATAGATGAGATTTAATGTAAAAATTAAGTCAAATCTCGCTATGTTCGATTGAACCAAGGCCACATTACAGTGTAGTGTGGCCTTGATTGAACTATGTTCTTTTGCTTTAGAAATTAGCTGAGTATGCATATCTGCTACAACGGGGGTATTTCACTTTCACGTTATTTTAAAATTTCATATACACTTACCACATTACTCTTTTATTAAATAACTACTCGTATTGAGCTTATAATTACTTTACATCGATTTGAATAGAGTAGAATAGTATTTAAACAATTAGACGAGGTAAATTTTAGGTAAAAAGTTAGTGAATGGGGAAAAAAGTGCATATGCAAATTTTTTGCATAGTGTGAATGGGGAAAAAAGTGACAAGGAGGCACTTTATAACTCGTTCTCAGTCCTTAAAGGTTACCTCTTCACTACATTTGGATCCTATAATGTTTACCACCAAAGCAGTAGTTAAGATGAGACTTTGCCCATGAATATTATCAGGTCTGGTGGTGTAGTGGATATAGGCTCAGCTTCGGAAGGTAAAGGTCCTGGGTTCAAATCCCAACATGGGTCAACAGAATTTGCATTGTGGTAGCGTGTGTAGAAACTATGTACAAATGCATATCCTTACTTAGATTTTTTTTATTACACTTTTTGGATTTTTATATATTTATAATTACAAATTTGTTATTCGTTACTTTTTGTATGTTAATTGGATGTTCTGTAGATGTCAATATATGGATGTGTAATTAACATCTATTGAACATCTATTCTACATCCACGTTGCATGTTGATATAAGGTCGATAATGGTGACATTTGAACGTTGTAGTAATGTCTATTAGATGTTAGACGTCTATAACGGTCACGTTTAATAGACGTGTGTGGTTTAACATGAGGTACATCTATTAGACATCTAGTTGATGTGACTGTGCTATCTGGGTTGAAACCTTACACTCAAGCATCAACATGTTGCTTGCCAGATAATTTTACTGATGACCATGAACAGTTTATAACTCGTCTTTAAAGTTGTTAAAACCAAAATGTTTATCTGATATCCATCCAACCTCTCTTGTTTTTGATTGTAAATTGTGAAATGCTGACAGTAAGACATTGTTCATCTAAAACCAAAATGAAATAGTGCTATCAAAATACTGAAGATTTTTGGCAATTTCTTGACAGCAGTTTTTCAGTAAATTTTGTGATTTGTGTGCATGCTGACACATTTGTTTGCAATATTAATTTTTTATAATACTGAATTTTTTTTCCAGAATTTGTTCCTTAACAGTCGAGATGTTTCTAAAATAGCTGAAATTGAGTTGTATTCATTTGAAAGCATCAACATTGTCAGTAAAACATCATCTGATTTGGAACACATCGAAAAAATTACTATTAGAAACTGTACTAGGATAACATTTAATTTCCAATCCCAATTAAGACTGAATGTTTTGTTTATTGATTCAGTGAGTGAATTAACATTTGAAACAGAACAAGCTGAATACAGTATAGAAACAAGGTCGATATTGTTGTCAAATGTTGGAAAGCTACACTTGACCTATTCCAGCAAAGCAGTCATAAAAACAAGTAATCTAACTTTCAAAGATGTTAAAGATGTGAGTTTTTATGGCAAACTACAGTTCTCTGGAGAGCTTTTGACTGTTTCACAAAGTAATGTAAGTAAAGTTATTTTAAGGTGTTACAGGAGACTGTTTGACTTTACAGCAGAACCTCAATAAGAATACACTCAATAACACAAAAACCTTAATACTAGGTAAAATTTTAAACTTTACTTAAAATCGCATTGACACTTTCATGTTGATAACATAAACTTCTAAGGATTGGCAGTCTCTTAATAACTAGCTAGACTGTTTTTAAATCCCTTTGATGAGTATCTTATCGAGGTTCTTCTCAAATGATACCTTTAACTTTTCAATTAAAAGATGGAAAGCCTCTATTTCGATTAATATATTTAACTAATGGATCGGGGGCAGTTTTTAATGGGACAAATATGTGATGGGGAAAGTGCAAAGGGACCTCAAATCAGAAATTGCTGACTTTGAAGTTATTCAGCCTTAAATTGTGAACAATTTGACATTTATTTTATAGTGCTATGATTTTTTGTCTTTGAGTTATTGGCATTTGTTTAAACTAATCAGCGAAATCAAGACCCAAAACTTCAAATGTTTACAGAATACTTTTATGAATGATTAAGAAATGAATCAGGTGTCAAAATAAAACTGAAAAGTAGAACTTTAAATCTTATATAACTAAAAAATACATGGTTTTCTTACAATTTCATTGATGAAGCCAATGAGAAAGTGAGAAGTTGGAAAAAGGACCTCAAGTAGGAAGGCAGTATAGCAAGGAATGAAGGAGAAATACATTGTCGAGACAGTGTGATTTGACTTAGACAATATTGTTTATGATCAATGATTAGCTTCAAGTGCTTCACTCATGTGCCGATAGATGTAAGGATAGATGTGCCGAGTGTCTTTTGTGATGCCCCTTACTACTCAGTTAGTGCGGGACTGCACATTAGGGAAAAAGGGCCTAAAGTCGCCAGCCATGTTATTTTCCATTTAAGCAACTTGAGGTCCCTTTTCGCATGAATGACATAGACTGCTAAATCGACTACTTTTTAAATATTTCTCAGATTCTTATCGCTAAAATAACTGGATGAGTCGGTATAGGAAAGATTAAGAAAATTGTATCCAATCGAAACATTAAATAGACTAGTCGTTTCCAGTTAATGAAATTAACTATTTAAATGATGAGAGAAAATTATGTCAACTTTGAGCAGGCATATATGATATAATTTAAAAAATATTGGATATCATTATTAGTTTAATTCTTATAAGTTTATGTTAGCTTAGCGTTATTATGATTTTAGTCTGGTTTTCCCTTTAATTTTCATATTTTTTCTGATGATTTCTAGAAGTATAATAATCAATATTTCCTCTCCACTGAGGTACAGCATAGTTGCTGTGTTTATATATTTTCCATGTGTGAATTTCTTCGGGCTGTATAGAAGTGGTCTTGAACCTGAATGTGAGATTAACTACTCGTATTAAGCCTTTATTTGTTCCTTTTGATTTTCGCTTTATCATCAACTTTTCCTCGAACTCCCAATATCCTAAATGCATACTTCTCCTCTTCATATGGTTCACAGTTTTCTTTCTTTAATTTGTTCACATACGCATTCTAATGTCTGCAACAATTTTATTAGGCCCTCTGGCAACCTTCACCTTTACAGGCCGTCTTCATGCAATCCCGCCATTCCCTAGATTTAGTCCATACGTCTTCAACACTTGACATTTAGGACTTTCTTGTACATAAAAATATTGTTTTCTCTTTTTGTGGCTGGGAGGCCCATAGTTAAAACTCTGTCTCCTTCAAATCTTGAATAATTGGTTATGGATAACTAATTACTTCTATCCTAAGGTATATTTCCTTTTTAAACGAACCAGTAATCATATCTCCCAAGCTATCCTCCTTATTCCTAATCCTTCATATTTCTTGTTGGAGTGTAAAACCCTTCTTGAAGTACCACTTGGAAGTTGGGACACTTTTTTAAATAGAACTTCTTATTCGTTTGTCTCCGTCTTTAAAGAACTGAGCAGGAATTTCTTTTAGACAGACAGTTTGAAGAGAATATATTTGTTTGATATTGGTGAAATGAAATTTATTGGTTTACTTTATTAAGTTTTTTACACCCACGTTTAAAAATTATTTTATGCGAGTGATTCTCTACAACAGATTTATTTTCTACAACAGATTTAAGTTTTATTTGAATATTTCAATATTAATAATCCACCAAGATATGAATGCTTTCACAAAGTAGTTGTTGTAAACTAAAAAAATAACCAAAAAATGTAGATAAATATCAAAGTGACAGAAGGTAGACATTAAGGTTTTTCTCAAGACAGCTGTTAATTAAAATAAAAAGAGTTTATATAAACCATATGTTTGGTAAAATATAATTCCATTTAAAATACATGGGAACTTTAAAGTCCAGTGGGGCAAAGCACATTGAACTTAGGATTACAAAAATTATTCCATAACCTCTACAGAAAATTCCCTTTAATTTGACACCTCAATCATCAAAATCGGTTCGTAAATAAAGGAGTTTTGCTGTACACAAGAAATTCCTTAGCAAATTAGTATAATAGATATTTTGACCCAATTTGACTAAAATGCCCATACTATAAAATTTACTCCAGCGACTTGAGGCCCCTTTTCATTTTCCACGTCACTTATGAATACATTTCATTGATTTTGTAAAATCAGTTACAGTATTTAAATTTGATTTTAATGGCCGTTTATTTTGTTCCATTGCATAAAAACCTCAAACATTTTATTGTTTCAGATTGATCTATCAGAACACACAACTCTGTCTCTAAAATTTGCTTCAATCACTGTGAAGGATTCTACAAAACTATATGTTGAAGAAAGTGGCCATCTAGATGTGTCAACAGAAAATTTTCTAATTCAAGAGTGTTATATGTATATGTTTGGAAAAATCAATGTATCAGGTCACGAGTTTTTAGGACAAAGAAAAATTATCAAAATCCTAAATAATTCTATTTATGGCTTAAAGAAAGATCATTTTCACATTAATGGTGATGTAGATGAAATTGATTTAATTGAAAATGGTATTTATCAAAGTGATATCAGTGATATAATGATAATGGTAGCAGAAACCGAAGGAGTAACTTTTACAAAAAATCACTTTGGCTGTAATAAATGTACAAAGGAACAATCAATAATTGAGGCCAAATATCTTCGTGTTATAGGAGAACAAAACTTCTGTGACTCAACGTGCAATCTTACCCTTGCAACATACAGAGTGCTTTTGGATCAAGGAAACATTTGTAGCCTAAGAAGTGAATTTGAAGTGGATGACAAAACCCTGTGTTCCGCTAGAAGTGAACCAAAACTCTCAGGAAGTTATCCAGCATTCTTTATATGGATTCTCATAGCTGTGATTACTGTTTTGGTTGTGTTTTCATTTATATTATCATACTTCTATTGTAAGAGACACTCACCTAGGTTTCAAACAATGCCGGTTGCAAAAAAAATTGAAGAACGAAACAACCCAGAAAACCAAAAGGTGACTACAAGAGCCTTTAGTAATGAGGTTTATGGACGAGAAAAAAACATTGTAGCATTAAAGTCAGTACGAAATAGCACAGGAAACAAAAAAGTGGCTTCAAGATCTTTTAGCAATGAGGTTTATGAACCGGTTAGTGGTAACCCAGACAATATTTATGAACCTGTTGATTCACCTGCTGGTACCCAAAGAAGATAATAAATCTTCTTATTTAGTAAAATTCTTTGAATGTACATCCAGTTTTATAATGATTGACATGATAGTTAAATTTTTTTACCTTAAAAATTTTACGTATGCCTTCATTGTTTCTATAGCAAGTGAAAAATTAACATTTAAAGTAAATTCAACCAATATTTTGCTCAGTAAAAAATTTCATGTGAGAAGCTTTTAATTGAGACTTACTTAAAATTACTAAATTGTTACAGGTAGCCCCTTTAATAGATATAAAAAAATTTAAATGATTTCATCTACGTTATTGAGTTATATTCTTTTCCCTGCTCCTGCCTCAGGA
Source organism: Flexamia atlantica (assembly GCA_035578135.1). Lineage (NCBI taxonomy): Eukaryota > Metazoa > Arthropoda > Insecta > Hemiptera > Cicadellidae > Flexamia > Flexamia atlantica. Next base: position 216,271,304 of record JAQJVK010000001.1, read on the forward strand.
AGTGGCTGTTTTGGCACTCGATATCTGCCACAAAATAGGTGATTCCAGAATTCATTTTACGTTGCTTACGCCTGATTAACTTTACACACGCATGATCTACTTTGATCCGTCGATAGTTGTGGTCGATTCCGTGCGTTGTGTAAACTCATCATTACTCATGGATTCCGTCGAACGCACTGTCCTTTTTATTGCAGGACCATTGTTTCGGCGCTTCGCCATCTTCAGCTACTAATGAATGTTACGAGTTTGTTCCTTATATATAAAATGGGGGGATTCTAGTGTTTTTTAGGCTTACCGGTGACGGGGGAATTCCTGGTATTCGGGGCGGTCCCACTGTGGTGGTGGGGCGGTGGGGTATGGGTGGGTCAACGTTCTATTTTTTTACTATGGTCTGGAATGTTCTCGCTAGTCTTTGTAAATAATTTTCTTGAATTTATTCTACTATTTTAAGTAATTATTGAACAATTTGAGAAAATCGGATCCAGAAACTTCTGTTTGTTGGTTCATGATTTGTCCTTTTAATTTTCCTTTGTAAATGTTTAAAATTTCCAATATATCTAATTTTTGTCCTTTATTTAAAACTTCGATTATTTCTAAACTGTCCTCTATTCTTCGGTAATCATGATTTTCATTAAGTATGTTTATGGCATAGTGAGATTGAGGTTCTTTTTGTTTCAATGAATATAAATGTTCTTTATATTTCCTGAAATTCCTACCTGTTTGGCTAATGTATATTTTATCACAGCTAAGACATTTTAATCTATAAGCACCAGATTTTGAATATTTGTCTTCTTTTTTTATTTCAATTAGCAATTTCTTTTTTAAATTGTTGTTTGTTCTATATGCCACATTAATATTTTGTTTTTTTAATATTTTAGCAAGCCAGTATGTTTCTGGTCCCGTAAATGGGAAGCATGCTATTTTGTTACTTGGACTTATTTCTCTTTCTTTTTCGTGTTTGTTTCCTCTGATGATTTTATAAATATATAAAATATGAATAAAAAAATATGCCCCACCACCAAAGTGGAACCGTCCGAATACCAGGGATTCCCCTGTCACCGGTAAGCCTAGAAAACACTAGAATCCTCCCATTTTATATATAAGGAACAAACTCGTAACATTCATTTGTAGTTGAAGATGGCAAAGCGCCGAAACCATGGTCCTGCAATAAAAAGGACAGTGCGTTCAAAGGAATCCATGAGTGGTGATGATTTACTTTGCATACTCCACTGTTTCAACTTAGGAACACAAAAATAATCAAAAACAGTAGTATATTGAATATATGGTATATATGGCCCAGGTAAAAAATGTATGCTGAATTATGTTGGCAAAAGTGAGTGAAAACAGCTGATCAGCTGTTTGCTCATTGTTGCCAGTAGAGGTGGCAAGCCTCAACATTGATATATTTTTTTATACATTGAGACCTTTAATATCGTAAGTATAACCCTAACAGATCTCATGAGGTATTTTTTTAATGTTGTCTGCAGAGTGTAGGAAAAATTTAATATGCAACTCGTGCACAAAATGACTTTCTGCACCCGAAAGGAACTACTCTGCCTGCAGCTCGTGAGTAAACATTTCTCTTGAGTGCAGGAAAGTGGCACTTTTCAAGGTCGCACTGCATATACAGGCCATGCTGCAGGATTTATATTGTCAAACAAGTAGGCAGGCTGAGAGTCTGGCTCGGGACTCAAAGCTGTGCTGCTCATCAGTTACTTTTAAATCAAAACAGTACCTGGTAGACCGGTATTATTTCATGTTTATACAGTTACTATAAAATATTTCAATGATATAAAATTGATAAATAGAAACTTTTTTATTACTCCATGAAGTCTTCATCCCACTCCCTGTATTTTTCCTTGATGGCTGTAGATTGCAAACAGCTGATATGATTACTTCATTTGTTTACACTTTCCTTGTTTATTTTCGTTGCTATCATGGCAACTCATAAGTCCAATGTTAAAATTTTACAACTTTAAATCTCGTTTTATTACACTATTAGATTTTCTCTGGCTTAGTAATCTGCATAAAAGAAGTTTTTCAGTCATAAATTACTTATTTCCAGACTTTGAAGAAATCCTCGGAGCTGTTTTTGAGCAAGCGCACAAGCATGCACGCACGATAACATTGCTCATATAAGAGTATAGTACCTGGGGGACCGAGCCTTGCTTGGTATTTTTTCATGTTTACCAGTTCATTTAATTACTATCAAATATTTCAGTATCACAAAACTGAAGTAAAAACCTTTGTATTACTCTATGCAATCTTTGGCCCACACGCTGTATTTTTCCTAGATGGCTGCTGTTTGCAAACAGCTGTTATGATTACTTTGTTTGTTTACACTTTCCTTGTTTATTTCGTTGCTGTCATGGAAACTCATGAGGCCAATGTTAAAATTTTACAACTTTAATATTCATTTTATTACTTTAATAGATTTTCTCTGGCCGAGTAGTCTGTATAAAGCATGTTTTTGAGCCAAAAATAACATATTTCCAGCATTTGAAGGAAATCCTCGGAGCCATTTTTGAGATCATTGTGCAAGCAAGCAAGCGAGGACGCAAGCACGCACGCACAATAACATTATAGGATAAAACGGGCTAAACCTCAACTAAAACTACCAAATGAAATGTTTTTGTTGAACTGTCAAAACTTTGTTTACGTTTTTCAGGGCATGTTTTGTGTAAATTCGTGTTTACTTTCAAATGCTCATGTAGTTGATTAACTCCCCAAACAAATAATAGATAGTAAATTCACCAGCAGCGCTATTTCACTCGCTTCGGGGAGCACAATAAACAATAAGTACATGGTTGACGTTTAATGATGAAATGTAAACAGAAAAAATGCAAACAAACACGGAATATTTGACGTTTAGCAATAAAATGTAAACATATACTCAATTCCACATTCACCTTTCAGTATACAGGCTTTATGGGGCAATGCAATTCTATTACTGATGTTGGGTATATTTGTTTACTAATATTCATACCACATTACTAGTTAATAGCTGATTATAACATAATATGGCTTGCACAACTAAAATTACCATTTAAAATACATGGCTTATGGAAATTCCATACTGAAAGGTGAACGTGAAACCAAGTATGGGATGTTAGTTCCCTGCCTACTTGTGTGATGTGGCGCAGCGCTGGGATTGCTGCAGCATGGCCTGTTTTTTCAGTGTGGCCTTGTAATTCGTGTATGAATAAATATTCTTTCATATATATTTCTTTTAATTTAGGCCAAACGACCATAGAAAAAAGAGAAAGTCACAACACATATAATCCAAAATTGTTTTGTAAACACAATTGTAAGATAAATTGAGTCAAAGTTGACCACCCTTAATGCCATGTATATTCTATATGATAGGGCGGGTGGCAAAAACTGTAATCTCATTAAGTGATATGCTAAACCTCAACTAAAACTACCAAATGAAATGTTTTTGTTGAACTGTCAAAATTTTGTTTACGTTTTTCAGGGCATGTTTTGTGTAAATTCGTGTTTACTTTCAAATGCTCAAGTAGTTGATTAACTCCCCAAACAAATAATAGATAGTAAATTCACCAGCAGCGCTATTTCACTCGCTTCGGGGAGCACTCACCCGCCCTATTTGGTGCTCCCTATAATAGTCAATATTTTATTGTTTGTGGTAAGTCAGCAATCTAACCAACATGAGATTAGATTTTTCAAACTAGATTTTCTTGTTAAACTAGTTTTAGATTGACTAAACTGGTTAATGTTTGATGAGGTAACTAGGAGACTAGCTACTGTGAACGTCTACACTAAGTTGATAATCAAAAATAATTTAAAATAAATTTTAAAGTCACTAAACGATAATGAAAATTAATTTTCTAAGTGATAATATTTAAAATGAAACATGTAATTTCCTCTTAAACCATGGTGTAGATAGACCTTTGTCAAGAGATATCTGTTTTGGGGAACCTGGGGGATATGGAATACCTTCCAATGGAAAGGAGATCTGGTGGTACAGTATCACAACAGCTAGCTTTGGAATAGCTTAGAAAACTATTAAGACCCTTTCAAGAGCATTCCAGGAGCACAAAAACCCAGGCAGCACAATATATTTATAGGACGTTCCTGGATAACACCGTAAGTGCTCAGAAAGCATGTGAATTTTCAAATATTTATTGAACATTACCACAATATTCTCTTACATCAAGCTTTGTTACAATACTAATTTAAAATTGTTGTTATTATTAAATAACACACTACGTGTAAGAAAAATAATCGTTTTAGCTATTGAGATTAACACAAAAACAAAATATTTACTTGAAGGAAAATAATAATGTTTTACTTTAATATAAGACATCAAAATCAATACATGTATAATTAATTACATAAGAGAAATGTTTGCGCCAAAATTTTTGGGTGATTAGCAAGTTGCAGGATAGTGGGAGGGAGCTCAAATTGAAGGTCTCGATGCCAGGGACTAAGGAAAATATTGAATTTACTTGGAATTTACCACAAAATGAGAAGTAAAATAAAATTTCACCATTTAAAAAGCATCATATATTTAATTTTGTAAGGTGATTCTTTGCGTCAAAATTGTGGGCGTCTGGCAAGTCGTAGAAAGATGGGAGAGGGCTCAAATTAAAGGTCTCTATTCCGTGATGGCGGGAAAAATAATTAAATTTCTTGAAATTCACCAGAAAACGAGAAATAACGTAAAATATCTGCCATTTAAAAAGAATTGGGATCTAAAAACGTCTGTTTTGTTTACATGAAACATGTGATGCTGATACTTGATTGAAAACCATGTGGTAGGCTAGATATAAATGTAAGGTAGATTCAGTTTGCTATGAAGGTATTTTGTACTATAATAAATAAGGATTGTTTGAATTTTCCCCCATTAGGGGCTTTTAGCCCCTTCAAGCCACTAGTTATGAACTAAAAATGTCCGCTTTGTTTACATAAAACATGTGATAGGGATACATGATTGAAAAATCATGTGCTAGCTATTAACATACGGTGGATCTAAAAGCCAGTTTACTGATGTGAACGTATTTTGCACTATAATCTATATTACTAATCCTGTAAGCGATTTTTTAAAATCAAAATTGTGAGAGTTTGACAGCTCACAGGATGATGGGAGAGGGCTCAAATTAAAGGTCTTGGTCCTAGGGGGTCGGGAAAAATATCAGATTATGTCCAAATCTACCAGAAAATGAGAAATAACGAAAAATATCTTCCATTTAAAATGCATTGGGATTGAAAAACGTCTGCTTTGTTTACATTAAACATGTGGTGCTAATGCTTGATTCAAAGCTATATGATAGATGTTGACAAGTGGGATTTTTTTCAAAATGCAGCTAACTATGCACGTCCAATGTACTATAACAAAAAATATTTTAAATTTAAGATTTTACAATTTTATATTAACTAAGAGTTTGAGTTTTTTCATGATTTAAAATTATAAAAAGTTAAGTACGTTTGTTTAGTTTATGTTATAACGATGCAGATTTAATACCAAGTGATTTATATAATATATAATTACGTAAGGAAAATTTTTGCGCCGAAATTGTGGGCGTTTGGAAGGTCGCAGGATGATGGGAGGGGGCTGAAATTGAAGGTCTCCATCCCAGGGACTTGGGGAAAATACTGAAATTGCTTTAAGCTTGCTATAAAATGAGAAATAACGTAAAATAGCTGTCATTTAAAAACATTGGGATTTAAAAAGGTCTGCTTTCTTTACTTAAAACCAAATGCTAGATATAATCATAATTTTGTGGACCTAAAAGCCTATTTTCTAAAAAGGTATTTTGTACTATAGTAAAGAAGGATTTTGCTTAGGGACTAGCATAAAATTAATAGCACATCATCACCAAGAGAAATAATGGACAATTATATGAACTGCATCTTTGTAATTGGGTGATTTACCTGTAAAGTATGCATGTAAATTTAAAATAAATAAATAAATAAATAAATAAATGAGCTGACACTATCTGTCTCTCAGTGAGGGTGATGATCATACTGACACTGCTACTGCATGATGAAGTGTTCTGTTTTCAAAGAGATCGTTTAATGATTTTTAAAAGGTTATTCTACCAACTATTTTTTCTGTGAGTTTTTGAATTCTTTTGAACTGAGATGGCTTTTATTTTGGGTGGCAAATAAATATTAGACAATTCCACCCCCATCTGTTGAGATGTTGAAGACATCTGTTCTTAGAAGCTGTTGAGATACCTGAAGCCTGTGCTGGGCAGATATGAATGGACATCAGTGACATCACTTACTTCTATTAGAAGAAACGAAAGAAAATAGTGGTTTCAATAATGTAAATAGAAGGTAAAGTAAGAATTTTGAGTTGGTTCTTTAAAAGTAGTTTTAAATGACTCTGTGTGCCTCAAGTTTTTAATTTTCTAATGGATTTTTTCTTGTAAGGAAAAAAGTCGTTTGAAATAAGCTCTTATACAGTTCCCCCACAGAACAATTCCATAAGTCAAGTGAGGAAATAAGCTGTTACCTGGCACAGCCCCATATACCAACTGGTTTAAAGTTACATCTCGCTGGCTGAAAATGTAACTGTTCCATCCCCACTTTTGGTAGTTTTGAGTTATTGCAAAAACAAACTTTGGATCTGTTTTTGGAGAACTTCTTCAGAGAACTTGTTACCATTTTTGGGCCAATCTAAAGACCTATATGGGTCAAGAATTTATTTAAGATTAAAAATAGCCTCATAGTATACCAATAATATTATATTTAATGTAAGAAAAACATCTTTTTATAAAGCAATTACTGGAGATAAAACCGGAATCTTTGGGTCAACTGTTCCATCTCCAAGCAAACCTTACAAGAAATAAAATTTCTGCTTTAAAACTATAATCATTAATAAGTAAATATTACTTTAAATTTATTTTCATCAGTATAGATTAAACTAAAAAAGATAATAAATCGTATTTCTATATTTATTTTAACCGATATAAAACTTTTCAAAACCGCTTACATAAAATTCATACAGTTTTATTAAACAATCTTTACTTAAGCCTTACTAAAACTAGTTCAGTATTATTAAACCATCATTAATTAAGTTTTTTTTTAGTAATTCCTAAAAATTAAATGATATAATTGATATGAAATTAGGTCAAAACCTGGCCTACTCAAAACTCAGTCACTTAGGCTGGTACAGTTTTATTTTTGAAGTTTGTTGATTAACACATTGAGTGCCACCACTATGGCAATGAAACCTGCCCAGGGGCCAAACCTAAAAAAGTGCAATAACACATTCCTTTCATTATATATGTTACTGCAGATAATTTTAAAGTTGACCATAATTAGTTTTTATGACGTTTTATGACGTCATAATGAAGCGGTGCATTTGCACCGGTTGGCCACTATGCTAGTCTGGTATAGGATATAGGCCTATTCCTCCTACTATTTAAAATTGTGTATTGGTGAAATCTAATAAAAACTCAAAAAAGTAGATCATAATTAGTTTTTATGATGTTTTATGACGTCACAATACAGCGGTGCACAAAAGGGATGCTGGAAAAAGACCAGCTCTCAATCATAATAAATACAGCAGAGTGCCATGTGCCCAATTTTGTAAACGCTGTGTTCACGAAAGGGATGCTGGAAACAACCCGCTCTATATCATAACAAATACAGCAGAGCCCCATGCGGCCAATTTTGAAAACACTGTGTTCACGAATGGGATGCTGGAAAAAGACTAGCTCTCAAACACAGCAGCGCGCATTGCGGCCGATTTTGTAAACGCTGTGTTCACGAATGGGACACTGGAAAAAGAAACCAAGGTCACCCAAATAACTATTAGAACCCTACCAATTGGCCAATACCGAAAATAGTGTTTTTATAAGAGGCCTCGTCGTCATGGAAGCTATGTTCAACAATGTGTATTAGCGGTGCACCTGCACCGCTCGGCCCCCGGTTAGAGATTCGGTGCGGTGCAAACGCACCGCTTGGCACTCAACGTGTTAAGCAATTAAAAATAAAGAAATTTATTTAGTCTTTTTACATAATGTAAAAACTTCTTGAAGCAAAGAAAACTTTTACAATTTTTTTAACTAATTAAACTGATTATGTAAATGGTTTCCTACAATATTTATTGATCCTTTTAATGCCAATAACAATATGAAATTTATTTTCTTATTATTTTAAATTTTGACAGAAATGTTTAAAAATGTTGAAATTGTTCCTCATGCCCCTACAAAAATTCCAATGGTTTCTAATTAATTTAATTGGTATTTTTCTTTATAGTGATTTAAATTGCTGACTGATAGTAAATCATGTTTTTTTGGAATCCTAAAATCGAGCCAATACTTTATTGAGCGTATTTTCCATAATATATATTTTTTAATAGGAAATAATTCAACATCAATGACCATGTAAACAATAATTTGTGTTGCTGATTTATAGGCCACTCAGCTGAGTGTAACTAAGAACACCAACTGAGCAACAGTTGACTTGGAACTTGGAATGCAACCGTTCAAAATCCATAAGAACCACTCTGTTGGTGGAGATCGAACAGTCACATTCTAACTGTTTTTTTTTCATGGATATAGAACACTTAACACATTGGTTTTAGGGAAAAACAATTTATTTTGTACAAAACAATAACTTCAGACTTCAACATAGAGTAAACAATACAAAGAGCTCAAAAAACATATGACTCATTTTTGACCAAAATATGAGGTATAACAGTTGCATTTGAGAATGCCAGCGATCTATAAATACAGATTATAATATTATAAGTTACACCTATTACAGATATAAATATAAGTCAACCATTCTACATAGAAATATTGTCTTGTTTCTTTTTAAAAAAGTATATAGAGATTTAATTCCAAGACTGCCCTTCAAAAGGTTTATCCGTTTCAAAATGACGACTGTTTAAATTAAACAAATTTCCTCAGATACACATATTCTCTCTTTCCCTCTCTCACCTCTCCATCTCCCTCTAAATTCCTTTTTACCACATTATATCTGATGCCCAGTGGCGTGTTGGCAATTTTTCCATTGTGGGAATGCTTAATATATTTGTTAAATTCCCAGCAAAGAAATTAAAGGGGAAATGCTTGTACCATGTTTTTTTTCTCATCCATAACTTAACCCTCCGTCAGTGACACACGAGTTTTCCTCCAGGCGCTTTTATTTTTATAAAAAAATATGCGTTCTTACCGGTCGGCAGTTGCAGGAGTAACCGTACCTCACATGCCTCTTCCTAGGAATCTGTTCGACCTCATTTCACTCTCCCAACCCCCCCATTTGGACCCCTTCTATTCAGTTGAAACCCAAGAGTCGTGTAAATTGGATGCCAAGTTCTTAATTTGTAGGGAGCATACTGCACCTGCTTTTTGTATAAAATGTGCAAATAAGGATGATAACATGGAGATCAGTGCAATAATGATGTATGTACACTCTGTACCCACTGTTTGTACCAGTTACTATATTTGGATTCGAAAATATAGAATTTGAATACAAGTGACAAGTAACACATTTTACATACCTATAGGGTTTCAAAAATATTTCAAGTAAGTTTTTTATTGCTTAATATTGATTATACAAGGGTTTCATGTAACCTTTTTACAATCTATACCTATAAAAGGCAAAGCCTCACTCACTCACTCATTCACTCACTCACTCATTCACTCACTCACTCATCACTAATTCTCCAACTTCCCAATAACACAGAAGGCTGAAATTTGGTACACTGTTTCTTTAGGCATTAAATAGGAAAACTAAGTAGTTTTCATCCTGATCTGACCCTCGGACTCCGCCACAGACCCTCATAAAGATGCACATAAAAAAGGACCAGCTCCTTGGCTGGGGTCAGGCTGGGGGCTGTACCTGTTTTATGGTTTGTTTTGGGGGCATATTATCCTTATGGCAGAATATAAATTGATGAAATGTTTATATTTAAATAAACAGATGTGAAAAAGCAAGAAATTTATTAGAATGTCAAACAAGCTGTCAGGAACAGAACATGAAATAAATGACTGACTAGAGACTATACCTATAAAAGGCAAAGCCCTCACTCACTCACTCATTCACTCACTCACTCATCACTAATTCTCCAACTTCCCAATAACACAGAAGGCTGAAATTTGGTACACTGTTTCTTTAGGCATTAAATAGGAAAACTAAGTAGTTTTCATCCTGATCTGACCCTCGGACTCCGCACAGACCCTCATAAAGATCCCATATTATCCTTATGGCAGAATATAAATTGATGAAATGTTTATATTTAAACAGATGAGAAAAAGCAAGAAATTTATTAGAATGTCAAACAAGCTGACAGGAACAGAACATGAAATAAATCACTGACTAGAGATACTTATATGACCTTTCTTCCCTGTAACAGATGTTATTGAAAGAACTAATTTAAACCTTTTATTTTATCTACATCATTAGAAAAAATATTTTGCCTTCGTCTTTTAGCGAATTTCATTGATGGAATTATTACCATAGGTCTCATGGCAAGACCTAAGCCCGAGTCCATGATAACTTTTCATTTTGGAGCTCCCAGAAGCAAAAAACACTATTCAAACTATGTTTAAAGCTGAAAACACAGTACAATGTCCCTGTAGAAAAATTCTATATCTCGGTTATTACTCAACATATCTTGATAAAACTTGATATGTGGCTTTTTCGGTTCAGATTCACCTGATATTGTTTTAAAACCACCAAATTTTCGCATGACTGTTGCAGTAGACCTGCATATATACTCATTCCCCATGTTATTCTTATGGAAGAAATAAAATAAGGTCATGCACATAGTCTGTAGGTCTGCTGCAACGGGGGTATTTTTATGTTCAAGATAGACCCTAAAAATCTTAGAATTTTCTTTGGCATTAAATCAAGGCAATTCCTACGTTTTACGTACATGTGCTTTCATGAAACAGAAAACAGCTTTAGGATTCTCTAAGTACGCAAAGTCTGCTGCGACAGAGATATTTATATTCCTGCTAAATGGCCACTTTATACCATGCATGCGAGCAGACTCAACGATATTGGGCATAAGCCTACCCAGGGCAGTGGCACCCTTGAGACCTTTATCGGCGGGGCGCTGAATCTGCTCACATGTATAGTGCAGGGAGGCCAAATAGAAATACCTCCTGCGGGGGGCAGCAATAGAATAGCTCAGTCGCAGCAGACCTGCGGACTTTGAGGATACCTGGACGCATCTTTCTGGTTAATGAAAGTCCCATCTTCTTTATACCACTGACCTATCACTGCACAGCCCAAACTACTTGACTTAGAACCTTAGACCTTTGCATGAACGATCTTAAGGGCGTAAGCATCAAAGCATCCGCTAAGAACGGTTTTTTAATTCAAAGTTTTAAGGGGTTTTGGCGGGGTCGAAGTTTATAAATTTTCCTTCGCAAGTGGAATGGATGAGCTTTTGTTCAATTTTCAATGTTCATTCAACAAGCAGGTGGTTCAGCTTCACACATGGATACGATTTTACAGCTGATTTATAATTTGGTTACTTTCATAATGGTTTTATGGTTGTTTTGTTGATTTTTTAGGTGATATGTACTGTATAAGCGTTGAATTTAGTTTATTTAGTTAAATTAAAGTCGTCATTCGTTTTTGTAACTAATCTGTTTAATCATAAACTCAGTATGTGGCCCTATCTTCATTTAGGCAGCGAGAGTTACAGTTTTTATCGTGAGCAAAGCCACGGGCACCTGCTAGTATATGTATAAAACTACACTGTTTGTCTATTATTTCAACACCCGGAGAAAAACTCTTTGAGTCACCATTTGTGTTTTAAAATCAAAGTCACCTACCAAGGGTTAAAAGTTAGTTATGTTTTTGACTTGTTTACAATGATATTAGGACCTTGTGAAATTATTTTAAGGATTTAATCTTATTATTTACTATTTTTTAAGTAATTAAAAAAAATTTTGAGTAAGTGTACATTGGACTTTCTTACTGTACCTTGGGCCAAAATGTAATACATCAAGGGAAGAGAAAAATACCCCCGTTGCAGCAGACCTGCATACTCAGCGAATTTCAAGTGCAAAACATCATAGTTCAATCCAACATAGCGAGATTTTACATGTTTTGGTAAGCTCCATAAGATAACCTGGGGAATGAATATGCAGGTTTGCTGCTTACAGGTATAACAAAATTGGGTGGTTTTAATTCATTATTTAGTAGATCTGAACTAGAAGAAGCTATTTACCAAGTTTTATCAAGATATGTTGAGAAATAAGAGAGATATAGAATTTTACTTATTTCCCATAAGGTTAACATTGGGACAACGTACTGTGTTTACCACTTTCAATATCTCAGTAACCAATGGACATAGAGCAGTGATTCAAAGTACCAAATTGTTTGATTTTTTAAACTGAATTCAATATGGTGCTAACGAAAATCGGATTATTTTTATTTTTCTATGTAAAAAAACTCAAGAAACCCATTTTTTAGGGGTTTATCTCCCCCTACCCCCCCTTCCGATGGTCGGATCGGGCTGGTTTTCGAGCTCGTCCGAATAATAACTACTTTACAGTTCGCGCATTATATCTCCGGCTATGACTGAGTCAGCTGATTGTATGGTGCGGGGGGAGAGGGGGTACTTTTCTGAAAACATTTTCTAAAACACCGCTGCTTGTCAAATGCTGTGTTTACCAATATCATATGTTAAAAATATCATATGACACAGTTAGTAGCGTTGAGGTCATAGCCGGAGATATAATGCGCGAACTGTACATGTCTGTGCCAAATTTCATTCCAATTGGATCACACACACACACACACACACACACATGTATATAAATTTGAACGAATGATTTTTTTGGCTTCTGGGGGCCCCAAAACGAAAAGTTATAGTGGTCCCGGGCTTAGGTCTTACCATGTGACCTACGGTACCTAAAGTTCCGGCCAAATCATTAGGCGGGAGGCGAAAAATGGAAACTCCAGCTGTATAAATGACTTGATGTTAAAGACACCTCCGCTCCTCTAAAAGTTAAATAGTTGAACATATTTCCAACAGATAGAAGTACATTTACTTGGGTATGTTTGGAGAACTTACTCAGCTGATTTTGAGATCATAAACAAAGAGCATAACTGTCCATAACTTCAGATGGGTAAATGATTGGCCAAAAACATATTTTGAACGCCAGCAGCGCACTCACTCACCCGCCTAATGATTTGGCCGGAACTCTAATAGCTTCTTCCCTATAGGGAAATTCGCTAAAATGAACAACAAATCAAATAACAAAGTGTATTTAAGATTCAATACATAGTACATATTAGACCTAAATAAAGTACTAGACATTGTGAGAATTGATGTATTGTGTACCTTGGGCCTGCCCAAAGGTACAAAGTATGTTTGTGACCCATGGTCCATGGTGCAATGATGGTAGAAACATTTTTTAGGTAATGTTATCTCAACAAATAGTTTATCTATAAACCTAATCTTAGTGTCATTTTAAGCCTAAAAGAACTCTCGATGAATCAAGTATTAAAGTATTCATAATGCATTTTGTTTAAGAATAATGAAGCTGTACCGTAACTAAATCGTAAAATATTTACTTTTGCACTCGTTAAACAAACTTTCATTTATGCCTAGACAACAACTAACAACTAGGGTGAGAGATAGGGATGGCCGAATATATTAGTACTAGGTTTTTCGTATCAGATATGCAAAAGTAACTGATTTCCGAAGGATTTCCGAAGTAACTAATATGTGATTCTGACTAATACTAATACATCTTTGCCTTATTCATTCTACAGTCTACACCGATATGATTAATAATTTCGACTATGTTTCTTCCATAGCTTGCGTTAACAAAATAAATTTGATTAGTTTTCCTAATATAATTTAAAACTAATGTGAGAGTTACCTCATGTAATACAATTTCTAGCTAGTTCTAGGCGATCGCCGGGCAGGAGATATCACATCCTGCATACTATGTACTACGAATTATTACAGTGCCGGACTGGCCAGGTCGGCAAGTCGGCAAATGCCGAGGGCCCACGGGCCTCAAAAATACAAAATTATTTAAATACCGTTTTTTCAATCTTAAAAATTAAATCCAAAATATTGTTATTTGAAAATAAGATTTTTGATTATGTTTATCAATAAGATAGCTGATAAATTTGACTAATGAACGTTATAAGATTATTGAACAGCACACATAACATTCGTCTATGTTTAGCACAGGCAACACATTTTGTCTTTGTTTATTCGTTATCACCACGTGAGCTGTCTGCTAGACGCCACTGCCACCAGGATCAGCTGTGAGGCGTTGTCGTCGCGATCGCGAACAGTGGGCGCGTGGTTGTCGTCTGCATGGTGATTATTAGAGGTTTACTAGAGCCAATGCTCTCTGTACTTCACGATCAAGAGTTTATAGGTTAATATTTCTCAGTGCTTAGCGAAATAGTGATAATACAATAGTGAAATAGTGTGCTGTGTGTGATTGCTTACAATGAATAAACAGTCTAGGCCAAGTGATGATCAATTGCTTTACTAATGATGACGAGAAACCTCTATGTAAGACCGAAGAGAAGTTACGGTGTGACCAATATTTATCGTATGCCTTTGCTATATTGTACAATCTGTCATCTCAATCCAGGCCTGTTTAACAATTTGTACTCTGTTTACAATACCTGCTTACAATACCATGCACTCAGGTTTCATGCGAAAGAATTTTTTCAAAACTTAAAATTGTAAAAAGTAAGTTAAGAAATTCTTTGGACCAAGAACGTCTAAAGTATAATTCTGATGAACTGCGAGAGGGACTTGTGTAAGAACGTAAATAGAGAGGCTATATAATCAACAAAATAGCTTGCTCAAGTGAAGAGCTTAAGAAAATTTTAATAGTGTGATTTAGTTAGTTATGACCATGGTTTGAGACTCTTTAGATAGCCTACATTCAACAATCAACATATTGATAATGTAATCATATTGTTATGTTATGCACTTAAAAATAATCGTATACAGGTTTTTTGAAAATATTCATGTTTTTGAAGAAACTAAGTAGTGTACAATATACATAATAATTATGGTCTTTCAGATATAATCTTATATGTGTTTCTAAGAAATTGACACACATTAAATTTTGTTTTATTAATATATTAACATAGACTTATTGTTGTTTAATACCCTTTAATAAATCTATTTCTATGAAATTATACACGCATGTCCATATTTATAACTTAATTTCCTAGTGTCAACGGGAACTTATTTTCTTTATTTCATTGGCCTTATGTTAATATTAATAAATGTATGCTAAATGTATAGAGAATAATGAGTTTCAAAAAAAGTTTTATATTACATTGGTGTAAAACATTCGCAAGTGGGGGGGCCACGAGAAATTTTTGCCGAGGGCCCACAGAGCAGCCAGTCCGGCACTGACCATGGCAAAAGTACACTCTATCCGCGGCAGGGCAAAACCTAGCTAGGGTGAAAAACAGAATACCCCCGTTGCAGCAGACCTGCATACTCAGCGAATTTCAAGTGCAAAACAACATATTTCAATCCTACATAGCGAGATTTGACATGTTTTGGTTAGCTCCAAAAGAATAACATGGGGAATGAGTATGCAGGTTTGCTGCTACAGGTATGTTAAAACTGGATGGTTTTAATTCATTTTGTAGTAGATCTGAACTAGAAGAAGCTATTTACCAAGTTTTATCAAGATATGTTGAGAAATAACCAAGATATAGAATTTTACTTATTTCCCATAAGGTTAACATTGGGACAACGTACTGTGTATACCACTTTCAATATCTCGGTAACCAACGGACATAGAGCAGTGATTCAAGATACTAATTTGTTTGTTTTTTTGGGCTGAATTTAATGGTGCCAACAAAAATTAGATAAATTTTATTTTTCTTTGTAAAAAACTCAAAAAAACCCATTTTTGGGGGGGTTTACCCAAGGCGACACTAAAAAAACAGGCCGTAATGCTCAAATTCACATATGATTGTAAGCGATGGCTATGACGTAATGAATCGTTTGTGATCAGCTGCTTGCTCCTTGATCAACGTCAGTCTGAACCATGAAGTGTCATCGTAGCTGTTGTGTCAACACAAAAACGGATTCACGTGCACATTTTATAGTCAACACAAGTGTTTCTAAATTCAAAATAGAAAAATTTTCGCACTATTACTCAAACCAAGGTGTCTTCAAATAGGCTAACAATTTTATAAACTTTGTAATAGTTTGCTCCTCGGTGCATATACATTTGATTATTAAGTCAAAATAAAAACATGTCTAACTTTATAGTTGTTTGCTCTAAATTTTTTGTTCAAGCTCCCTGTTACTGCTAACGTCATTTTTTACTCTTCCGTATACCCACTAACAACACAAATTCGACAATTTTTACGAAAACAATACTTTCTCTAAATACTTCGTATAGAGGGAAGAAAGTAAAAAAATAAAACATATTTTACTCAACTATTTAAAAATATTGTAAATCCTATTAAAAGAAAACAAACTATTTTGCTTGAAACAAATTTTTAATTTTTTATACAAGGGTAGATTAAAATCTATTCTAATAGTCTGGTCGGCGAGCCATGTGACCTTGAAACAGGGTCCGACTAAAATGTTATGATTCATTCTAGTACTAACTATTTGATGCACTGAACAAGAACTCTTTTCCACAGTCATATTTAATTAAATATGGCTCAAATGAAAGATACAGATCACTTGAGTGTTTTTAGACAAGAACGAATAAAGGGACTTATTTAGGACCTAAAATATTAATCTTTTCTCGCTCTTAGAAAATTTAGCAGTGATTTTCTGTCCATGATTGTTTATGAATGAACATACATTAAATAGCTTTCATTTTTTATAGGCACAATCTTAATTCTAAATCATTTTCAAGCACCACACACGCATCAGTTTTCGGCGAATTCATTTTCCGCCAAAGTTATCCTGGAGAAGATACATTCTGGTGCTGTTGAAACTTGAAAATACATAATTTCTTCTTGATGCACTGATTCCCGCGGTCATTTTCGGAATCCAATTCGCTTCAAGTTCACCGAAGCTCTCGATTTCGTCATCTATTTCGTTGTCGTTTTTTTCCATCCCAGCCCCACTTTCGATCTCTGTGTCACAACTTGCAGACAACTCTGATGATGATGGCGATGGTTCATTTTTAAAGCGAGAGGGAACCGCATCATTAGTTATCTTTAGACGACTGCGTTTGATGGTACAAGTAGATCCTTCAGAACGACTGATTACATTTTCTCGATCAATATAACGCTCTTCAAAACAATGAATGCCTACCACTGATCGTTTTGACGGTATGAAGCTGAAGCGTGGTATCGAATTTAACCACTGCTGTTTTCATGTCTCGTTTTTAGGAACACTGAAAACTGAAACACTAGTAGTTATGGTGTTGCTGAAGCAATCAGGCATACAAGAGGATGAAGGCATTTCCTACATCAATTGCGAATTAGCTCTGACCTGAATTTTCCAAACTTCTAAAAAGGTTATGATTTTCAGCAGATTATCAAAACAAACAACAAATAAACGATTACTTAAAAAGTAATTACGTCATAGCCATCGCTTACGATCATATGTGAATTTGAGCATTACGGCCTGTTTTTTTAGTGTCGCCTTGGTTTACCCCCCCTTCCGGTGGTCCGATCAGGCTGGTTCACGAAATCGTCCGAGTGATTACCACTTTACACATCTGTACCAATTTTCATTAAGATCGGACCATTTTTACGGACGCTATCGTGCTAACAGACACATACATATATATATATATATATATATATCTAAAAATTCAAACGAATGTTGTTTTTTGCTTCTGGGGGCCGCAAAACAAAAAGTTATCATGGTCTGGGGCTTAGGTCTTACCATGAGACCTATGGTAATAGCTTCTTCCCTATAGGGGAAATTCGCTAAAATGAACTCGGCTAAACGTTACACAGTGATCATAAAAAACGTTAAAAGGGTACCGAATTTAATTTCAATCCAAACAATTTTTTGGGGGAGGGACCTGGATAAAACTGCTGGGGGGTTTTTCATACCTTCCCGGCGAGCCAAAGCTCCGGTACTTTTTTCGTTAGAAATTAAGCCCTGCTAATATCACAAAATATATAATATGGCAAATCCCTAGGACATTTGAGTCTCAGGCCTTGTTTGCACGACGACCAGACAGTAGGACAGTAGAAAAAAATTCTTTTGTTCTCTTTTGTTTAAAGGTGTTACTGTCCACTGTACTGGGCGTCGTGCAAACAGGCCCTCACCCTCAGCTGAGAAAGGTTCCCACAGCAGGGATGCCACTACACTGCTGTCTTCAAAACTGGAATTCCCTGCATGGAGAGAGAAGCACCTGGGTGGCCCAAGGTACATTGTGGCCCAAGGTACAAGCATTCAAGCATTTCCCCTATATTTCCCCCCCCTCGGGTTTTAGAAAACCAGTGTGGGAACGCTGCCTTAATCAAGGAAATGTCTGGAGTGAAATTTTGCTACTATTTTACCTCTCTGCGTTATGTGATGTCTTATTTGGAGTAAAGATGGATAGTGTATCAACGCCTATAGGAAGTTCTTGTGCTGTCTGAGAACATGCCATATGGAACTCCACATTATTCCAACTAATTGAGGCTAATTGCCGTATTACTCGGTACTAAAATAGTCGTCAGTTTTAAAATACTCAAAATGTTGATAAAAGTTCGGGCTGTTCACATTGTAATATAATCGATACATTGGTCTCTATGTACGTGGGGGGGAGGGGGAATTCATTTGGCGTTCCGGGACAAAATATTTTTTGCTGTTGGCAACAACACCTTTGGACTTGACACAGTTAGTTGTTATCATTGCACGAGCGTCTGGCCACAGGACGAGTCCCACTACGAATGTCACTGGCATAAACAGAGCAGCGGAGCCGTCATGACGTCATGGACGAGGTCGTATTGAACTAATCCGATCCAATACTCACCAGCATAAATAGAACAAAGTTTGTAAAGTCATGACGTCATAATTCGTAACAACCTAACCTATAACCAGTTATCTGTCAATAAAGGAGGTCTCTGTTATTTATGCCTTATCTTCCTTTACCTTCTTTGTTATAATTTATTTTTCATTGTTTCCTAAATAAATTGCATATAGCTTAGACAGTGATTCAAAAATGTGATTTATTATAATCCAGAGTTTTTTGTTTGAATGTAGAAAGGTAGGCCTTTTCCAAATTTAAAATAAATTGTGAAACTGCAGCCTTTTTCATTTGTTATTTAAATGTTATTTAATTTAAAACTTATTACTTTGTAATAAGTTTTAAGGAAAATCAACGTTCTCATCCTCTCAAAGGAAAATACATTCTCATTACCTCATTCTTACTCAATAGCCAATATCCTATTTGCAAGAATTCGGTTTACTGGGTTTGTGTCATTATAACTTAGAAAAAAACTTGCTAAATTCTAATGATTTATCTTCTCAGAGTTCATTTTTTACATTGTCATGTTCGGAAAACATTGTACAGTCGACAATAAGTTAACCTATATGCCCTAAAGTGATGACCAATCAATCAAACAATCTTTATTGGTCATTTAGCATTCACATGCATTTACAGGTCAAAAATTCCATGCACATACAATTGATCATAATACAATAGGCTATCACAGACTTATAATTACAATGTCAAATAAAAAATTAAATTAAAAAACATTGACGGAGGCAAGAGTAAGAATTACATAAGATACTTAATTGAACATGCAATAGTTAACATAAATAATGTAATGCAAATTGACTAGCGATAAATGATAAGCAGACAGAGACAAGAGTAAAAATTACATAAAAAACTTAATTGAACATGCTATAGGTGACCTAGATAGTTTAATGCAAATTGACTAGCGATGAAAAATAAATTAAGCAGACGGATGCAAGAGTAAAAATTACATAAAATAGTTGAACATGCAACAGGTGACCTACATAATTTAATGCAAATTGACTAGCGATGAATACTAAATTAAGCACAGAACACAATAGACAAAAAATAAATAATTTACTAACTAGCCTACTTAAAACTATCAAGTAACACAGACTCAGGCAAATTAAAAAATTCATCAATATGGTAAAAAGGGTTGCAGCGTTATTAAATTCTAAAAAAATAACCAATTGTTATTAAATTCTTGATCCATAATAGGGGTCCACAGAAGTGTTCAAGCAGCCCATTTAATTTAGGCCTAGGGCCTATCTTAAATTTATGATTGACCTTTTGACTTTTTTTACCCAGTCTTATTGACTAAATTAATTTATCTTAGCCACAAAAACCAACTGGTCTAACTTAGTCGTTAAATGTAGTTGAATTTGGTAGTGCATCAAGCATATAGGGGGGGCACAATAAGCTTCGGTTGACGTGCCGAGACCTTTTCAGCCTATTCCCCACACTCCAATCAATCAATCAACATCTATTAGGTGCAACAGGTTTTTCTTAATTTCCTTAGTTCTGTTTGAGTTTGATAAGATTTCAAAAAGCATTAGATAAAATCTTTTTTTGTAGATTTCAATTTGTTTCTGGTGGAGGGAGAAAATCTAAGTAGAGGAAGGTAGTTGCAGGAGTTCCGCATGGCTCAGTCCTGGGACAGTACTTTTTACTTATATCTCTTAATGACTTGCCAATAAATGTTGGTGTTGATTAGGTAATTTATGCAGATGATACCACCCTACTTTCAGCTTCCATAGATATTTAAACATTGAGCTCTTGTTACCAGAAAATCCATAACCTCAGCATCAGTCTTTTTTTCAGCCAATAAGTTTAAATGTAACCAGGGTAAAACTCAAAACATTTTAATTGGCCTTACAAATTACATTGAAAAGTCGTTATAATTCCTTGTTTTTATATATTTCAAATTCAATTGGCAGAATCTAATAGAACACTTTTAACCGAATGCACTTGTTCAAATAACTTTGAAGGCCACTGGGGCAGAGCTGAGGTTGGATTAAAATTACACTTTTTTACCAAACTTTAAAATGATAACAGATGGCAATATCAGTAGTGGATTGTGAATAAAAAGACAGGTGGATAGACAAGTAGATAAGATTTTTATTCAGCTAATTTACATTGGCTGTGATACAATGTATGGTGAACAATGTATAGTGATTAGATATACACGGTGTGTCCACTTCCCGTTCAATAGAGTAGTTAGTTCATTTTTCTTCGTTGCTTTCATCACGTTTTCTGTAACAAAAACACCTTTATGCTGTAAACTTAGGTCTTGCAATTTTAAAGTTGGTTTGTGAAAATTACGAGTGCCGTCCAGAAAGAAAATTACGTTTTGTCTCTACATCACGTAGTGGTCTCATCTACGTGACTGATAGTGTGGCCTAATCTCCACTCCTGGTCCAAACCTGAGCCAAGTCTCGTTGCCGACAGCCCACAAATTTTATTCTTAGCCTACAGCGTTTCAAAATGGCAGTGTGTTTTGAAAATCACGCAAAATTTCTTTAACCTAACAGTATTGCTTCTTTCTTGCCTACAAATACCCGCCCCACGCAGCATCAGCAACTTCACAGAACTTTGCCACCTAAAATGACACATTTTCGGATAAACCTGTATAACCCAAGCCTGGTCTTAAGAGATTAAATTTTTTCAAGGTTAAGGGAATTTCTAGACGGGAAATTAATTGCAAATGGTAAGGAACTAAAAGAAGCAACATTATTAGGATAGATCAATAAAGCGGAATTTTCAAAGGACCCTGCCATTTCGAAACGCTGTAAGAATGAAATGCATGTCGGTCGGCAACGAGACTTGGCTCATATTTGGACCAGGAGTGGAGGTTTAGGCCACACTATCAAAAGTCAAAAAGTCAAAAGTGAAAATCAGTTTTCCACAAAATAATAATACACAAATTGACAATGTAACTTATAAATATCTTGTTAAAATAAATGAAACATAAAAAGAAATGGTAACTAAAATATTAAAATATAAAAAAGAAAACACTACATGATAATGAAAAATGTTTAAAATTAATTTAAGCTTCATAAAAAGAAAATAAAAATTTACGGAAATGAGCCTACATGGACCTTAGTGGTCTGTGCGTAGACTCGAGTTGAAAATAATTTGTAGTTATTACGTAAAGGAGCAAGATCAGTCATGGATATGAGACCACTGGGCTACATGTAGAGAAAAAACGTAATTTACTTTCTGGACGGCCCTCGTATATTACAGTAAACCACTGCACATTCATAATGGGAGTAATTTTGATTTGAAAGACGATCGTGCATGTTTAGCGACCGCGAGCGAGTAGACGAAACATACCGATCGCAGGAGTAACTTTGCAAAAGAAGTAGATGACCATGAAATTCACCGAAGCTTACTGACTGATCACAGGAACAACTTTGTAAAATACGCAAAGGGATGTTTAAATTTATAGTATGTATTTACCATTCACATGTGATTGGCGCAGGAACGGGGAAGTAGCTTTGCAAGACGACCACACATCTTTTTACCGGCCTCAATGCGACCAAGAGATTTACTAGCCGCAGAAAGACCGAGCAATTTTCCGGCCGCAGTATGACAGAGATTTGCCGACCGTGGTATAAACTAAAGACTTTGTGGCCAAGATGTGTTCAGAAGATATGGTGTCCGCAAAAAAAGCGAGACTTGTTTGCCACAAAACGACCGGGAAATATGCGAGCCGCTGTGTAAACGACAGATTTTCTGGCCATTATTTGGCCATTAAACGTTATGGCCACAAAAAGAGCGAGAGACTTGTCGCCAAAATGCCACCAAGAGATCTACTGGCCGCAAAACAAGAAAGCTATTTTCCAGCCGTGAAAAAGAGGTGGTTTACCAGCTACATAATGAGTGAGTGATTCTGGCTATAAAATGACCAAGAGATGTCACGGCCACAAAAGAGAGACTGGCTTGATGGCCACAATGCGACAGATTTCCTGGTAGCGATGCTACTGAGAGATCTGAAGGTCATGAAACTAGCGGTTTTCTGGCCGAAATACAATCAAGGGATGTGCCGGCCATGGACTGATTATCTGGCCGCGATGTTACCGAAATATATGTCGCAATTCGATTGTAGGATTTGCCAGCCGCAACTACAAAAAACATCGAAAACTGCTATTTCTCAACCAAAGGTTTAAATTCATGAATTTTTAATGACTATTCCTGACCTTACAAAATCCCCATCATTTTCCCGAATTAACGACTGGTAGATACCCTGTTAAATATCTATGTCAATTAAATTAAACATAATGTAATTTTGGTTGCATGGAAGTTAAGAGGAAATACCAAAATTACCTTTTTCCTTCCAATTTTTCTTTTGCTTTAGACATCCACTTTTTAATAGGCTGTTCTTAATCTCGTAGTTTGCAGCTTGTAAAATTCGGCATCGAACAACTTCTGAAAAAAAGTTCAGGTGTTAATTTAGTCTATTTTTTTAAATAGGGTGAAGTGGGGTAGGTGCAACCAGGTATGTTTTTTCACTCTTGAACAGTTATTTTAAACTAACTGTAAAGGGTACATATATAAAACTTAGCACACAGTATTTAGGGTTATCTAGCAGCTACAATATCCTGATATAGAGAATATTTTTGCAGGACGCAGCTTCAACTGCAGATACAAAGAACACATACAAGCAATAAAATCATGTAATTTAACCACACAAAAATCATCTTTTGCAGAACACATCCTCAATGTATTTGAAATTGAGCATTTTAATACAAATCCAGGCCTAGGCCTTGATAAACATTCCAATAAAATTGTAGGGCCTACACCAAATAGGCCATTATGAGCTTGTAAATAAAACGTGGTTAGCCTTTTAGGTTCAATCATGTTGACTGAAGAGCCCTGAAGTCAACATTTATATTATTCATTTTTAGACGTAACTTGGCTGTTCTTAATATATCATGAATAAGATAATCTTAAATGGGCTTAAGACAACATTTATCTCACAGAATAAACTAGTATAGTAAAATTAGCCTTTACCTAGGTACTGGAATTTGGGAAAAAATATATAAAAGTTTTTAGTTTAGGCTATTTAGTGTAACTAACAATGGCCATGGGTCATACCTAAGCTCATCAGCAGGGGGAATCGGGGGAAACCGTGGTTGTCAGGAGAGGGAGGACTTTCAATTTGACAATCATCATATACAATTGAGATATCAATTAATTTAATCCAGTCAATCAAAAAGCTGAAATATAGCTCCTCTAGTGAAGTAATAAAAGTGAATATCTCAGTTTTGATTGGTTACTGAATCATTTGTACCGTTATTGGCCCGATGCGGAAGGCATTTACAGAGTACAGTCTTCTAGTTACCGTGTTCTAAATTAACTGATATACACTATCAGTTAATTTAGAACCGTGTTTTTTTTTACTGATAGTGTATATCAGTTAATTTAGAACACGGTAAAATAATTACTAGGCTATTAGGCCGTACAATAACATATAATTAACAGGTATCAGGCAGATTAATGATATTGTGGAATTCTGTTTTAAATCAAGTGATTATTTGTGCAACCAGTAAAAATATTAACTGGGCCTCAGTCCTAACTTAAGTTAGGCTAATAAAAGATCTACAATTAAACTAACGGCCACACCATAATATTACTGAGCATATATAGTAACCATGAAATCATAAATTTTTGGCCAAGGTAACATTTTTGTACTGTATAGATAAGCTTGGTCTGCACCAAAGGCAAATATATTACCTAAGTATCTGACTAGGCTATAAATTGATATATTGATAGTAAAATTGAGTAATTACAGGTAACTGATACAACGAATGGATAGTAATAGACATCCCCCAAAGTGGTGTATGAACCTTGAAATAAATTTGTTGATTGAAATCGGTTGAGACACACTCTCTTCATGTAAGATAGCCAAATCACAAACACATTGTAGGGAAAACGTCCAAATGCCTCAAATTCATCTGAATCAAATTCCAAATTAAGCAACACAATTGGAATCACAGGTAAAACTTACTTCTACCAACACCATTGACAATGAAAACCTGTGTATAGGCCTAGCCAATGTACAAGTCAACTTATGCGCAAACTATTAGGCCAATAAGTTATCAGTTGATAGTCTAGTAAGTTACAATTTTAACTTTTCTCATACCATACTATTTATCGAATAGACTTATGCAGAGTGCCTAAAAGGCCTATTATTACATGAAAATGAGCTACACTCCCATTACATTACTTAAATCCTCTACCAATTTTGAGGAGACAATATGTCAATCATAATTGACTAGTTTTTTCTTTCCTTTTCAAAAATGAACATTGTGAAAATTAGACATTATGTGTTTAAGTAGGCATAGTACTTCAAAACCTGTGACACTGGTTTACTGGGTTTATCGCTCAAAACTGAGAGGGTTAATACGAAAGAAGAAACACCCTTAGACACATCCTTTAATGGTTTGAGAGTAATTAAATTTTTAAGTGGTAGCTAAAAACTACAGCTAAGGCATTATTTCATAAAATAACAAAACTTACCGCAACGTTTGCAAAATGACCGGAGCTTGCCATCAATCAGTAGTCGGCTCCAATACTTGAATTTTTACAATTAATTGATTCTAAAATAATGACGTCAACCTAGTGACGTCATAACCTCAAGAATTTCGCTCCGTTTATGCCAGAGACTTTAGGACTATATTCGTTCGATTCGTACTGGGACCCGTCCTGTGGCCAGACGCTCGTTTATCATTGCTCGTTGCGTTCGCGTCGTCTGCCTGCCGCTCACTTCATTTGAATGTTTGGAATGTCACTTAAGTTATCTTAACTCTACGTTTTGAAGTGTCCATTGAGATTTACCTGAAATATTAACAACTTAGCTGTTGTTCTCATTTATTCATCTTTATCAGTTAGTTACACTTAGTGCCAAGTAAAATTCTAGCCTTTCAAGTAGATACAACTCAATTTAGGTTAAGAAGTACTCTGTAACCCAACTTGGAGTTTTTTTTCCTGGGGGAAATGTCCTTAAGCACAATAAATTTAGGCATTAGAATAGCAAGTTTTATTGGATTTATGCTTGCTGTTTATGCGTATATTGTGGAAACGTCTAAGGAACGTAATCCAGATTATGTGGCCTTCTGTGACATTAATGAACATATGAGTTGCAGCAGAGTATTTACATCGAAGTAAGTATCAGTTTTGGATATTATTTGATTAAGTTAAGCTTGGTTGTAATGTATGTCAAACTGTTTCTCTTCAATAATCTTCTGTGCAATAATGTAACCTGGTTCGCTGTGTTACTGGCCACTCATCTTTGTAATAAAGTAGGATTTTGGGGTTTTGTTGGGAAATTTAACTACACATTCCCACAGATTCAGAAGTTTCATTGATTGGCGCTGCTGCGGCAAATGCCAATCATGAAATATATTGATAGCCAAGCTCTTTTTGGAAGAAAAATTATCATCTGGCCAAAACTCAATGCCACAATTTATATAAGTTAGATATCCGCAATCGAATGCACTGGCGGATCCAATATAGAAGGGGGGGGCTAGGTGCCTAGTCTCTAGATAGATAATATAGATTGATTGATTGATTGATTGGGTAGTGGGGAATAGACTCAAAAAGTCCCAGCACGTCAACCGAACCTTATTGTGCTCCCCTAGTCTGCTAGATTGGCAGCCATATACCTGTGCCCTCAACGAGACACAGCTAGCTCAAGAGCTTTTTTCTAATGCTAGCAACTTTTTCATCACCTGGTTGTCGAAACCAGAGCCTGAGGGCTCATCTCCTTAACCCCAGTCTTTCACATTCCAAGATGATAGGTATGTCTTGCAGTCTCAACAGAGCTGCCGCAGAGTCTGCACCCCGGTTCGTCATGAGTAATACCGAGAGTGAAGAATGTTTCCTAAAAACGGCCGTGTCCAGTGATCAAGGCAATTACCCGCCTAACCTGATTCCTGCCCAGACTCAGTAGCCAGCTGGTGAACAGAGCAGAACTTTCAGGAAGCAGCTGTTTACCAAGTGATTTGGCCAGGGTAACTGCACCATCAAAGGCGGTGCTGATTCTTAGCCCAGTTATTGATGACACTGTAGGCAGTAGCCCTGCTAATATCATAGGATGGCTCTGGGTCATAGAAGTCAATATAGAAGTCAGCTAGTCGCCTATATCCACTTGTCAGTGTGGCCTTAGCTTGTCACTGGGTTTAGCTAAGGGCCTAACATTGGCTTATCTAGCCAATGTTAGCCAATTTTTTAGATAAAGATAAATTAGTCTTGATTTTCAATAAGTTATTAGAGTGTTATTAAGTTATTAGCAATTATTTGGCTCTGACGGCAGGGCCGGAACTAAATGGGGCATGGGGTTCAGATTATAGGGGGCCCCTGGCGGCAGACTATAGGGGGCAACAATAAAAAGAAGAAAAGAAATACAGATTGCAATAATTACATGTGAACTTTGAAAATTTGAGAAAAATCCAATGCCATAGGCCTAGTTTAAGATTTTAATTATTTTTACTATATATAAAAATAAGGTTTTATTAATTGTGGGTCAGATTGGCGGAGAGAGTGGGAAATTGCAGAAAAAATAGCATCCTTATGGTTTAATACGTTTGCGGCGGTACGATTTTCTGTGTTCCTCGCCGCCATCCTGGTGCTCTGACTTATAGTCACTGTAACTGCCATACCTATCATGGCAGCAGCACTGTCCACTGCACAGAATACAATACAGAATAGAATAGAATACAGAATACAAGCAGTGCTGTTAAAGTTTTAGATTTAAAGCTCAGATCCTGGTTTAACACTTTGTCCGCATAGGACGTCTTTAGACGTCTTCGATTCAATGATGAATAGCGGAGGACGTCCTAAGACGTCCTTATACAAGGTTTATCAAACAGACTTACTGTCGTCTCCGTTTTGGTAGTAGGGGATTGAAACTCTGTCAGCCACTGGGGGACATACTATAGTTTAACGTCATCACCGTCGCTTGCAGTTTCCGCTCTCCAGTTAGTGGCGCTCCTAGCGGCACATGTGGGATTCTTCCCATGTAATCAAAGCAGTTTGGCACGTGCTCCCATCCTATTTTAACGTATTCCGGCGAGGATTTTTGTTAGTTTGCGTGTGTTTTGTTTATCCTATAGATAGTGCGTAAATAAGATGAGTAAATTTTGAGATTTTGAGTTTTTGTGTGTGCTGTAAACTGTAGGACGTCTAAAGACGTCTTCTTTTTTGTTTTTTTTTCACGATTTTATGTGGTATATGGTGACATAGGCTAGTCGAACTTACAACTGACTAGAAAAACTGAACAAACCAATATTTGTATAGTATATACATATAAACCACGAGAAAAACTTTTTTTATATTTTTAATCCAACTAGTGAGGCTGAAGACGTCTAAAGACGACCAAATCTTTGACGTCATCCTACAAACCGGAAGTGGCCCGAAAAAACATTTACTCGGCATGACTGACCTTCCATAACCATAAACTATGTGAATTAGCAATAAACCTTTACAGCTATGTGGCGGTATATTAAAAAAATGTTAGCAGCCAATGTATTAAAAACAAATCTTAGTGTAACGCTTTGCAGCTTGGGAGCGATCCCTCCCACCAGGATGGCATTAGGGTTCTCCATGGGAGCGATTGCTCCCATGCCGCCGCGAATGTGTTAAGGACACTACACACTGTGTACATATAGGTCCAATCCATCTCCCTTTTAGGCTACTTTGGCCACTATCCGTTCAAATAGTGTAATTCCAGGCTCTCTTTCAATCAACATAATGTTGTATGTACAAAACCCGGTCCCCCCAAATTACTATTTTACATTTTAAAGACAGTGAAATTCAACCATCTTTTACTTTTGTTAAATTGTCTAACCTCAAAATTGATATTGGGTCAACTGTACAATTGGTGAACTCGGTCATTGATACTGAGACCAGATTATACCTCAAGATTCTTGTGAAAATATTAAATTAAATTTTTTGAGGAACCGGACTTCGTCTTTTTATTTTTATTCAACGTTGATAAACACTATGTATTTCTAAAACAATTCACCTAATATATAGAACATTTGTATTAAAAATTTCATCTTTTTGCCAT
This sequence comes from Flexamia atlantica, assembly GCA_035578135.1. NCBI lineage: Eukaryota > Metazoa > Arthropoda > Insecta > Hemiptera > Cicadellidae > Flexamia > Flexamia atlantica. Next base: position 216,300,248 of record JAQJVK010000001.1, read on the forward strand.
TGCAAATTGCTATAAAACAAAGAATGCAGTTTACAAATTTTTGTTATTCTTATTATATAAATGGTTTCTTAGAATACTTATTGAATATTTAACACTTATTAATGCAGTTTCTTGTAATTTGGTTTGATTGAGGTTTAACTGAGTCCAAAATCCAATAATAATTTTGATATTGTTCCTCTTGCACCAATAAAGATTACAATTACTTCTAAATTTTTAATTTTGTGTGAAAAATTTTACCATATTGTTGGAGAATAGGCTAGATTTGTAATTGTTCTTGATGTACTTGGTCAGGTTGCTTTTCATCTATTTAAAATCTTATTGTTGGGTCTATTATATATATATATATATATATATATATATATATATATATATATATATATATATATATATATATTTATTATACAGATTACCTCGTCTATGAAAAATTAAAGAGAAGTAAGACTCCAAACTTATATCAGCTTAGGCCTAATATATTTTTTCCAAACTTTCAGTTACGTCAAAAGCATTTAGGCCTAGCGAATTTTAGGTCTGTTTAGTTATTACAAAAAGTGTTTAGTTTTCGGAAAAGTTTCCTTTAAATTATGGATTGTCTCAATGACAACATGTCACTATCCAGAAAAATGTAAGTGTAATTTTTAATTTTGGGAACGGGGGGTGGCAAATTCAGCTCCGCCTCTCTGATGAATCTAGTCTTGTCTCAAGGTGAAGTGCTCACACCTTCTCTAAGGTGATTTTGGAACAGATAATGTCCAATACCGCCCGAGGTAGCGACCGGTGATTGGTAACAAGTCTAGTCACCGGATCGAGCCGTGTCGCGGCGTCATCGCCTGTCGCGTCGGCTGGTGGAGCGATTTGCCTTTGTCTCGTCTCCGATATCTTAGTTACTGTATTTTCAAGCCTCTAGTCATCGATATTAAAATATCACATTCCTTGGTGGAAAGCACTTAAGATGATTCAACTCTAATACCCAGAAAGTGAATGACTGGTAGGGTTTTTAGCTGCGGCATGAATTACCTTTGGGTTTGTGGGGCTCTCCTCTCTTGTATATATTTGAAGCGATGGTCTCTGTTGACATCTGTGCAGCATTGGACAAATCGTAGTTAACACTCTCACTGAAATCCTCCGTCTGCACCCACTTATCTAAACTCTGTTGATTAAGATCAAACTATGGTTAACAGAGTTATTGCAATTTTTCTAACATAATTCAAGCAAATTTGCTATAACTGCCATAAAACAAGCATGTATTCTTTTGGAAAAAATTGCAATAACTCCGTTAATTGTAGTTCAGTCTTAATAACCTTTATATGGTTTTGTAGGAAATAAAAAGACACAACTTTTTTGTCTCTTACAATTTTTGTAAAATTTACTGTTTTTAAGAAATTAAGTTTTAAAATGTAAAAATGGCTGCTATTTTGAAATGGTACAAAGTAGAAACTTGATACTCTGTACCAAAATAGGTCGTATTAGTCAGCATATACGTACCAAGTTTGAAGTTGATATCTTTATAGTTCCAAAGTTTTGCAAAATCACCTTAAAAAAATATACAGACCGACAGACGGATAACCGAGCATTTCAGGATCTATGTTTATGGGAACTTTTTCTTAGTTTTGATGTAAGTGACCATATCTCGAAGTCCTGAAGAGTAACCATTTACTGGAGCAAAGCTAAAAATAAAATTATATTCTTTGAAAAATTAGAAATTTGGGGTGATAACTTTTATAGCTATCACATTATAATCAACCGAGATACGCGTAACAAACCCAGAGAATGATCGTTGATTTCAGCCGCTGCACTCCAGGCAATGATTGTTGCTGGTTACTCCTGATGCAGAAAAGGTGTTAAATTGAACGTATATACAGTACTGCATTAGAATGTATCAGAATGTGTTTTATCGTGAGGTTTTAGAACCACTAAACTAATAGCTTTGTTTTATGTTTTACTTGATTTCCCAGGTATGGACGAGGATTTGGCCTACTATATCACTTTGTTGGGGAAGATTCTATTTTAAATCAACCAAATTGTGTCGGTGGAATGTTGTTTTACATCATGATCATCGCTATGTGTAAGTTTTTATATCCATCATATTACTGGCTAGTTCCATTAGAAAAGTTTAGTTTCTTGATATCAACTATATTCAGTAGATTGTTCACTTACAAAATACGGGAGACTCCCAGAAATCTGCATTTAATGCAGATCCAGATTCCCAAAAATCTGTATTGTCCGGAGCTGGCTATAAGGCCTGTATTATACACGGCTCCATGGACACTTGTTTAGGGAGTGTCCCGCGAGCTATTATACACGGACACAGTTGACTAGGATGCAGATCTGCGTCCGAAGTGTGTCCCGGCTGTGTCCGAGGGCAAGACGCAGACGGGACACACGCGGGACGCAGATCTGCGTCCCGGCAGCTGGGCCGCCAGCGTCTCTAAGTCTTAATAATATTGAGTCTTATGGGAACGTCCCCCGAGTCATTATACACGGTTACATGGTGTCCTGGACACATACTGCAGCGCAACGCCCGAGAGTTGCTTATGGACGTAATTGTGCTTGCGTGCTACCAGGGATGGGGACACTTTATGTGACCAACTGTCGGGACTGTATTTTTTCTTATACTGTGGGTTAGGGTGGGCCGAAAAAAGTAAATTTTATCCGATCTAAAACATGTATGTCTTAAAAGTTGTGTAGTAGGCCTAGTATGAACAGCATAAAATATTAAGCCTGAGAGATTATATCTTTAGACTGCGCAAACCGTGTAAAGTTTTAATGTTTTGGGAAAAAACTCAAATTTTGTGAATTTTTAAAAATATATTTAATTTTGTCCTATCGTAAACATGTATGTCCCAAAAGTACCACCAAAGAGTCACAATGCCTATTGTAAAGTAATAGCCCAAGCGATAATATGTTTAGACTGCGCAATCAGCTCAAAAATTGAGTTATTTTGCAGAAAAATCAAATAAACTGAAAATACAAGTATAATTATTTTATGGTTATTTTTGAGCAATACTAAGCAAAATGGTCAAACTAATGCTCTGTGTCTTGTTAACAGGTTGTATTCCAACCTCAAAAAATGTTTATGTATTATTTAAAATATGTATTGAATATGTATGAATATGTAAAATATGTATTATTTAAAATATGTATATCGAATACTATAAATAGAAATTTTCAACTATCCTCCTTTTATTCGAAAAAATCGGTATTCATTTTTTCACTATAATTTATATTATGCGGTGTTGTTATTTTCTGTCTGCTATACAGTACCATACCAAGCACCTCATTGCTAGTTCATGAAGAACTACCCAGAATTCGACAAGGGGAGTTGGTTGAATGTCGAGTCGTTGTGTTCGTTCCGTGCCCTCCCTACTAACCAACCAACCATGAGAGCACGTTAGCGTCAATTCCTCTTTTTTACAATAAACCTAGAAAACTTTTTTGGACTCAATCTGAGTTCTTATCGTCCTGTAATTGGGCTCTTATCACACCACTTTCTTTCTCTATACTTTCTTGATCGCTTATTTGCTTAGGATGACCTTGTCACTTCCTTGACAAACCTTTCCACAGCCTGTGTACAAGTTGACAACTTCAAAATAACTTCTGAAGTTTGACACATCATTGTCTGGCTCCAGGATTCGGTATAGATGCACACACATTCATTTTTATTGCGACGAATACATTTTTATTGGGGGTTCTATTACTTTTAGCGACTGCGATGTGATTAAATCAATTATGTCTGCGGTTATAAAAATTATATTTGGAATCTCGAACTTTTAATACCAGTATTTTATTTACAATTCACGACTTATTTCGAGCTGCAATGATTCCCAAAAGCTACGAAAAGTCCTCCGCACTGATTAAAAAAGGTGGTTCTATATCCTGTGTAATGTGGGTTCCACAGGCGACAGCCCCTCTGGATTCAGAGATGGAGTTCCAGGAAGTTAAACCACACTAGTTAGGTTACGATTATCAACCGAATTTTGCATCTGCATATTTTTTCTGGATCACAAGTGAGATATTGAAAGAAATGTTGTATGATTGTATGCATTAATTCATTCCCAGTAAAATATAACTCGAAACTACAAGATTGTTGTGGGTTGGATTGTGGAAAATGATCCAATTCTCTAGTTACACGAAAGATGAACGCAATTAAGTAATACAACAATTTTTATAGAACACTGGTCATTGGCTGCTTTGCCCACCCAAAAACGTCCTAGTTGCAATGTTTATAGACAGCAAAAAAAAAAAAAAAAACATCTGCCAGCCATCAAGCGAATCATTCCATCAAGCGAATCATTGCAGCACAAAATACGTTGGGTACAGAAAATGCTGGTGTTAGGAAGTTCAATATTTCTAAATCAATCTAGGTAATGTAAATAGCGAAGAGACCCACGATATGGCATGAAGAGACAGAAAATAAGAAAACAGCGTAGAATAAATCGAAGTGAAAAAATTAATCCCGTTTTTTAGCGAATTTCCCCTATAGGGAAGAAGCTATTACCGTAGGTCTCATGGTAAGACCTAAGCCTTTTCGTTTGAAAGACCTTGATAACTTTTCGTTTTGGGGCCACCAGAAGCAAAAAACACCATTCGTTCGAAATTTTATATATGTATATATCTATATATGTGTCTGTGAGCACGATAGCGGCCGTAAAAATGGTCCGATCTTAATAAAATTTGGTACAGACATGTTAAGTGGTAATCCCTCGGACGAGTTCGTAAACCAGCCCAAACGGACTACCAGAAGGGGGGGGTAAAGGGGGATAAACCCCCCAAAAATGGGTTTTTTGAGGTTTCGTACAGAAAAATAAAATTTATCGCATTTTTGATGGCACCATTGAATTCAGCTCAAAAAAACAAACAATGCAGTATTTTGAATCACTGCTCTATGTCCATTGGTTACCGAGATATTGAAAGTGGTAAACACAGTTCGTTGTCCCAATGTTAACCTTATGGGAAATAAATAAAATTCTATATCTCGGTTATTTCTCAACATATCTTGATAAAACTTGATAAATAGGTTCTTCTAGTTCAGATCTACTAAATATTGAATTAAAACCACCCAGTTTTAATATAATGTAGCAGCAAACCTGCATACTCTTTTCCCATGTTATTCTTATGGAGCTTACCAAAACTTCTCAAATCTCGCTGTGTTGGATTGAAATATGTTGTTTTGCATTTAAAATTCACTGAGTATGCAGGCATGCTGCAACGGGCGTATTTTGAATAAAAGGAGGGTAGTTGAAAATTACTATTTATAGTATTCGAGCTGTCAATACATGTTTTAAATAATACAAACAAATTTTTTGAGGTTGGAATACAACCTTTTAACAAGTTCCAGAGCATTATTTTGACCATTTTGCTTAGTATTGCTCAAAAATAACCATAAAATAATTATACTTGTATTTTCAGTTTATTTGATTTTTCTGCAAAATAACTCAATTTTTAAGCTGATTGAGCAGTCTAAAGATATTATCGCTTGGGGCTATTACTTTACAATAGGCATTGTGACTTTGGTGGTACTTTTGGGACATACATGTTTACGATAGGACAAAATTAAATATATTTTTAAAAATTCACAAAATTTGAGTTTCTTCCCAAAACAATAAAACTTTACACGGTTTGCGCAGTCTAAAGATATAATCTATCAGGCTTAATATTTTATGCTGTTCATACTAGGCCTACTACACAACTTTTAAGACATACATGTTTTTGATCGGATAAAATTTACTTTTTTCGGCCCACCCTACTGTGGGTCAACAGATAAAATATTAAATAGAAAACAAAATTAGTAGAAGTAGTGAGGTGTGAGAAGAAGCTTGGGTGTTTACAAACAAACCCAGATGAACTTGGATTTTCCCAGGAGGGGAAATGAATATTTACATATGATCAATTGATTCAACAACAAATTTCTTGTTTCAGTCATGTGTTACATGCTAAACAAAAAACATGTCACCTGTTTATTGTTTGTTATTCAAAGAGCAAAACATTGTTTCTAATATCAACTCATATTTTGTTTGGTTTAGTATTTTTTATCTACCAGACTAGTAGCGTAATCACATGGCTTTGTTTACTTCCACGTCATCAATGATTTCTTCTCCTCCTCTGTTGAAACTTCAAACTCAAGCTTCTTCTCATACCTCACTACCTCTAGTAATCACCTATTTCAATTATCAGCTGATTTTGGAGAACACAAACAAAGAGCATAACCATCTATAACGTCAACCAAATAACATATTTTAAACGCCAACAGCGCACTCACTTGTGGCCGGAACTTTAGTATTTATTTTACCTATGTATACTTCTTTCAAAATTGCACACTTCTTACTTGGGGTTTGTTCTATTGGAGAGGCATTATAATTCTTTCTTTCCTCAAGATGGAATAAAAGGTCTAATTTGTTTTGTGGCAGGGCCGGATTTAAGCATAGGCGCCATAGGCGCGCGCCACAAGAGCTGCGCCACACAAAAATATATAATTTTTTTTAATCCAGAAATTATCGTGGTTTGGTACTCAATAAACCTCGACCAAGAATAAAAAGAGAATTAACAATTGTTATCCTCATTGAATGTGAACATAAGCAGCGTAATTTAAGTACTTCAGTACGAGTAGCAGACAGCTCAAAAGATATGACATCAAGTCCACGGTAGGTCAGCTGTTGCGGACGGCGCCGCGTTGTAGGCCGCAAAATTCTCTAAGTGGGGGTGGGGGGCAAGGTCTGTAGTGGTAAAGAGAAGAGAAGAGAATAATAGTGTTCAGGTTATCTCAGTCGACAATTTAAACAAATTGTGACGTCTTTTGAGGACCAGAAACATAACCTGCAGCCAGGACAAAAATGAATGTTAGCCAATCAGGGGAAGAATATTCCTGACACCTCATTTAAGCTATATTTTACCGGTTCTGCAAGCTAATAGAGCTTGCAGAACCAGATATGAGTCTACGATGTCCCAAAAGTTTTGGTTCCACCACAGGCCATACGGGAGTATTTCACATATTAAATTTCCCGACCAGTAAAATCGGTAATGCAGCTTTTAAATCGAGCACTTTATAACTATCATTGATGTAAAATACAGACGGCCGCAACGCGACCGACAGATTTACCAGCCGCGGCTGGTGGCCGCGATATGTCAAGAGGTTTACCGACCGCAATGTGACCGAGAAATTTGCTGGCCACGAAAAAACCAGACTATTTGCCGACCACAATATGACCGAGAGATTTGCCAGCCGCGGTATTATGACCGTGGACCACGATTTGATCGACAGGTTTGCCAGGTGCGATATAAACAGGGTATAAACGACCATCAGGTATAGATTTCTCGGCCGCAGTGTGGTCCGTAGATTTATGACAAAAGAGCGAGAGACTTGACGGTTGCGAAACGACCGAGAAATATACCTGTTAGCTGCTGTATAAACGACAGATTTTCTGGCCACGATAAGGCCAAAAGATATGACGGCCACGAAAAGAACGAGAGGCTTGATTTTTTTCGGCCACAAATGCGACAGACAAGTCGTGAAGAACAATAGTTAAAAAGGAGGACATGTCCTCCTAAAAACGGACGGTTTAGCACTAAGGCCCTGGGGGCCCGCACCACTGAGTGAGCCTAGGGGCCCAAAAGTCCTAAATCCGGCCCTGTTTTGTGGCCTTCATTTTTTCTGTACTCCTGTCATCTTTATAATTAATTTTATCTTTTTTTAATATGTGCAATTATACCTTAGAATTCTCAAGAATTAAAGAATTGATTGATGCTTTCCTTGATTTTCGTTTATGCTATTGATATGTCCCTTGAGATTGAATTAGTTCAGTGAGCTTATTTAGCATGTTTTGTTCTAAAGCCGTAAACTTATTATTATAGCTACTTTATAAACAGCATCAACAAATTAAATGTTCCTTTTATGATTTTTTTTGTTTTTATATGGCAGCCTCAACTAAGTCTTTCATAAGTACAATAAAGTTATAAAAAATGTTAACAATAATAACACATACATTTTATGATTAAATCTATAATTTTTTCAATACTATTGTGATAGAAAAGTACCTCCGTTGCAGCAGACCTGCATACTCAGCGAATTTCAAATGCAAAACAACATATTTTGATCCAACCTAGCGAGATTTGACATGTTTTTGTAAACCCCATAAGAATAACATGGGGAATGAGTATGCAGGTTTGCTGCTATGGGTATATTAAAACTGGGTGGTTTTAATTCAATATTTAGTAGATCTGACCTAGAAGAAGACATTTACCAAGTTTTACCAAGATATGTTGAGAAATAAGCGAGATATAGAATTTTTCTTATTTTCCCATAAGGTTAACATTGGGACAACGTACTGTGTTTACCACTTTCAATATCTCGGTAACCAATGGACATAGATCAGTGATTCAAAATACTAAATTGTTTGTTTTTTTGAGCTGAATTCAATGGTGCTAACAAAAATTTGATTATTTTTATTTTTATATGTAAAAATCTCAAAAACCCCATTTTTGGGGGGGTTTACCCCCCTTTGCCCCCCCTTCCGGTAGTCCGATCGGGCTGGTTTTGAAACTCGTCCGAATAATTACTACTTTACACGTCCATGCCAAATTTCATTAAGATCGGATCATTTTTACGCGAGTTATCGTGCTTAAAGACACATATATATATAGAGATATATATAGATATATATATATATATGGACGAATAGTGTTTTTGGCATATGGGGACCTCAAAAACAAAAGTTATGATGGTCTCGAGCTTAGGTCTTACCATGAGACCTACGGTAACAGCTTCTTCCCTATAGGGGAAATTCGATAATATTGTGACTTCAATTGGATAGGATTTCTGAAGTGTCACTGAATATGTATATGCCTTTAGATTAGATTGCCTAAAATCACTATACTTTACAGCTGTAATTTTCAAAATGCTTCAGCAGGACAGCGCTTCAGCTTGGGGGTATTCTATACCCCCTCACCCCTCGGTGGTTTGCGGCCCATGAGAGGCTTGTGGAGGTTAAAAATTGTCCTCCAATAAAAGTAATTGGAGACCACTGAGATATATATATATATGTAAGGTTTAACATTTCTGCAGAAATTTATCTAACTATGTTGTAAGTTGAATTGAACCATTCATTAAATCTTACTTGTTTTGTTTTTGCAGCCTATATAGACTCAGTGCCTATTACGAAGACGCTAATTGGTTTTGCTCTCGTGTCGAACATCTGTTCAATCTACCTTGCTGGTGTTCTCTACTTTGTCCTTCATGACTTCTGTGTTGTCTGTGTCAGCACATATGTTGTAAATGCTATAAACCTTGCTCTTACAGTAATGAAATTAAAAATTGTTCAACAAAACATGACCAAAACTAAGGCTGATTAGACTATTAAATAATATAATATTTAAAAGATCTCAAAGACTGACACAACAGGGTATACATTTCCTATTTAGAGGGGTGTTAGGCTGTGCTAGGATTGCTAGAAAATTGTTATTTTTGTTTTTTGCGTTTTTTAATTTGGTCAATATAGTTGAAACAATTTAGTTTTTCTTGTATATCCATAAGTAATAGATCTAAATAGGAAATTATTTTATTTTCGTAAAAATTTAAATTTAATTTATCTTGAGACACTGTGATGGCTTTAAAATTTATTCACCACAATTTAAAATATCAAAGTTTATAAAATAAAATTTGTCGTTCATCTCAAAACATTCTAGAAAATTGTTAGAACATTTTCATCCTTGGGTTTCTCAAAATCATGTCCTCTAACGCTCACCAATAACTGGATCACTCCCCGGGCACAGTGGTCAGTCTTTAACTTGAGACAATAAACACATTTTTTATTAAACTAAACCTTATCTAACCTTATCTAATGCTGTAAACACCTCTGGTTAAAAGAAATAAATAAATAAAAAAAATTGAATAACCTAACCTGACCTGACCTGACTAATCTTAATTACTTTATGTCTCTTTTATACTTGTCAGTTCAAGCTTAATTTAGATCAAAGTTCAAAGAAATATCAAATAATTTTATAGGAATTAAATAAACACACTTTAGGTTTGAACAGTTTTGGTGATGCAATATCTAGGTAAATATAAAAAGAGTTTTTTTATGAAAACGAAAAATATTGTACTTTTTAAAACCCTTGTTGCAGCAGACCTGCATACTCAGCGAATTTCAAATGCATAAGAAAACATATTTCAATCCAACATAAGCGAGACGTTACATGTTTTGATAATCTCAAAAAGAATGATATATGGAGAATGGGTATGTTTGTTGTACTGTGTGAGATATATAAAAAATGGGTGTTTTTAATTTAATATCCTGTCGATCTGAACTAGAAGCTTAAGTTTTATTAAGATACATTAAGAAATAAGGGAAAAATTGCTTTTTTTATACCCCTTAAGAATAACATGAAAATAAATATTTAGGATTGGTGTCAAAGAAATATAAAATTGAGGGAATTTTGGCTTATATAAATCAGGGTGACTATAAATACTGAAAATACTGGAATTATACTGGAATTTGTAATTTTATACTGGAATTTAGTTGAAATACAAGTGATGAAATCCGTTAAAAATAGTTTTGTCCAATACATTCAGATATAAAAATCTCGACATCACTTTTTTAGTAACGTATGTTCGCAAACCAGGGCCGTACTCAGACCGGGATAGCCGGTACAATTTTACCGGGGCCCGGGGTCAAGGGGGAGCCCGGGGCGGGCCGAAGAGGGGCCCGGGGGGCCCGCAATCGGCCTCCGAAATAGCGAAAGCCCCCGTCAAGGGTCGGGAATGGGTAAAAAGGGCCCGGAACGGCAATGAAGGGACAAAAGTCGGGACGTGTGAGTAAAAAAAAAAAGAAAAAAAGGTCACCACTTTTGCCGAGCCGGAAATCAGCTACGATTTTGAGTGGAACGGGTGCAGTACCAGGACATGAGGGACCCGGGCGGCTTAATATCTTTACCGGGGCCCGCCACAGCTGGGTACAGCCCTGTCGCAAACCTAAATTTAACCACTTTTAATTCAGTTCTAGTGATGGACAATTCGATTCTTCTCAGTGAATCTATCCATTTGGGTCGCTCAATTTCAATTAAACGGTTCTGTGATTCATCTAATGCTCCCAGTTGAATCTCTCCGAGAAATGATGGGCTCTCTTTGCGGGAAGACATAAAATTAATACACTCAGTCGGTTGTTCTTGAATAAAAAGTGTGTTTTACTTGGACCTCAGCGTATAATTTTAATTCTGAGTCTTAATTTCGTATACTACCTCCAAACCCAAAATGTATGATTTAAATTTGATCCAAGAAATAAAAACGAGTGTACTGTAAGTAAGAAGAATCGAACCACCGAATCACAGACAGATGAACCAATAGTTTAAGGGTTGTGTGGACTGTTTTTTCTGATTATCAAGCTACTCTTTTTAATTAATATGACATTGGCCTTGATGAAACAAATAAAACCCCGAAAAAACAAAGACACGACCCAGAAGCCTCAAACTCAATAACGTCAATCGACATTTGATATATATGTTTTTTTTATTAATAACTAATCTGAAACAAAACTGGCGTTTGCATCTAGTTTTGTTCTGAGGATTAAGGATTAAAATTACAGGTTTTATGCGTTTGATTTGTACGAAGAGTTGATTATTTTTTAAAAAGAATCATGATTCATTTGATCTACTCGATGAGTCATTCAAATTAAACGATTCGTTCGCAAATCGCCCATCACGTTGTTCAAATTACTAAATATCCTTAATCAGAATGATATACAATTTTATTTTTTGTAATTTTTTTAAGATTGGAGGTGTTCTCAACATTTTATACATTCATATATTCATAATTTTATATAATTTTTTCCTGTACAAATTATGTAATATAAAAATGAGAGACTGTGTTTAAAGACACTCATAGTAAATTAGAACTTTTTCCCCTAAATTTAGTGTACTTTATTTTAGAAATAAACTATGTATTTTTTTGTTAACTCTACCTCTAGTAATATATGTAAGACAGGAGAAGAAGTGAATAGCTGAGTGTGTGATTAAAAATGATCAGTTTCATATTTCATTGTATTATTTATTATTACTTTTTTTCTGCAAATAGTTACTTTTAATTTGTGCTGGAAATTGCTATTATCTGGATTACAAAGTGGGAGGAACGTAGGGCTGTAAGGGGAGTTGGGATGCCCTCATGAAAATCAAACAACTATGTTTTTTCTTTGACAAGTTTTTATTATATTATTTATCTTATTTGTCAATTCTTAAAACAGTTTAACTATAAACATTATTCATATTAATAAAACAATTGTTAATGGTGCTCCTTACTTTGATAGTAAACGAGTGGGTTTTACTGGAATTTTGAAAAAAATTGTATTAGAAATAATGGAAATATTCTAGAATTTTAAAATCAGATGTCAGTAGACTCCCTGATTATTAAAACCTGTTAGATCCCACGGGCGGGATGCTTCAGCAGCCTCTGGTGGTGCGTAAGAGAGTTATACTCACCTAGTTCAATGATTTGCCACCAGACCGGTTGCTCAAGCGGTTCAATGAATTGCCACCAGGCATCGCTAGAGCCGTAGGCTTTATAAGTTAAACAAGCGTCCGTCCGACTGTGTGTACGTGGCCGAGGGGTCTGAGGCGTTTACTGACGAGTCAAAGTCTAAGACCTTTGGAGCATCGCGGGTTCGAATCCCGCTCATGCGCAATCCCTATTAGGCTTGCAAATGTGTAGTGTAGTTGGTGGGCGGGCCCACCTAAAATAAACGGTAACTGGCTTGGGTGGAAGTTGACGGCATTTGCACGTTTAATAGGGATTGCAGTGAACACATGTTTTGCTTCTTTTTACCCTTGTATAGAGGAGGACACTTTTTTTTATTTTTTATTATTTAATTCAGCTTATGGTCAATACATAAGGGCAATCAAAAAGGTCATAATCAAAAAATTAGAGCAAATACAGACAAAATAAAAACATTTCAACTAAAACTCGAGAAATAAAAAAACTTAGTAGTCAATGGGTTAAATGATAGATCTCAATTATAAGAAGCCACATACTAAGTTTTACTGTGATTCGTTGTGATGTAGATTTTAATTTCTTTCCTATAAGGAAAGGATTTGGACAATGTTTTATGTTTACCACTAACAATTTCTCGGTAACCAATAGACATAGGGAAAAACAATTCAAAATACTTCCCTAATTGTTTTTTTCAACAAATATACTTTATTTGCATATTCAGCGAATTTCAAATGCAAAAAATGTATTTCCATCCTACATAACGAGATATATCATGTTTTTATGATCTCCATAAGAATAACATGGGAAATGAGTATGTAGGTTTGCTGCCACAAAAATTGAAATTTCGGAGGTCCTATCTGGCTTCAATTTTGAAGCCAGATGAAATAAAGACGGGTGAAATAAAAACCTACTGGCGATAAAAAAAGCTAGATTTCAAATTAGAAAATTGCAGGGGTAAATTATTTTAGGTAGGCGTTTATTGTATATTGGGTTTAATTTATTATTTTCAGTTTTTTAAGTAGCCTTATTAAAAATGTCAGACAACTTCTATGATTTTTTTCAGGCAGAAAACTGAGAAAACCTTTGAATGGAACTGAGACAGTTATTTTCTATGAATATAATTCCAAATGAGCCTAGTGAATTATTGTTTTGGATGTACTTTTTAAACTAGGACAAATACTTTTGATGAGTTCACACACATTTCCAAAATTCAAAGTTCATACACTAAATCCGCCTATATTCCCACCTTATAAAATCAAAAGCTTATTTTTATATATTGATAAAGTTTTACTACCCTTAAACTTTTAGTATTGTATCCTACATACTTTTAGTAATATAGAATGTGTGTTTTATTTAACAAATCACTCAAGTTTTTTCACCTCAAAATATTGCAAAGTTACCTCAAAGTTTTACAGTCTAAACATCCATCAGAAGAGAAAGTTTCAGGAGAAGGAAATTATTTTTGTCATGATTACTATATTAAAAAAGGTACACATTTTAAATGGCAGATAGATTCATTTAATTTCATGGTAACAAGTTGAAGTAAGTTCTAATATTGGCTATCTCTTTATGTACTATGCAGATAAAATATTACTACAATATATATTGATGTTTTACTAAAACATGCCATTCAAGTTTATGAAAAATGTTACCGTACATATTAGGACTGATCCTTTTTTATTAAATTCCATTATTAAATAGATGTTGTTTTATTATGAATGTTGACAGTTTTCTTGTATACATGTTTAATGTTTTGTGCTGTGATTTATGTATGATTCCAGTCTATATGGGCGTTCCTCAATTTTTGTTTGCATTTACAGTATAGTTTTTTTGCAGAGACCAAGTTTATATTTTAATAAATATTGCATATTTATTGGAAACCCCCATGTACATCCTTGGGACCGAACCAGAAGTTAAATGAGCGCCTTTTGCATAAATAATTATTTTATGGATTCTTAGGAGCCTCGAGGTCTGTTTATACTACGCTGGCTGCCAGCGCTTACGATCAGCTGTAAGCAAGCTGGCAGTAAAGCAGGCAGGGCCAACTTTGTGTTCACACCTAGCTGATGGTAGCGGCATTGACTTCATACCTAAAAGGAGACTGCTCATGCTTATGGATGTTTTGAAGCCAGAAATTGAGCATGCGAAATTAGTTGGGCATTCGCCACTAGAGATAGCGTCAGAAGTATGATTTCACGCTTCAGATTTGTTTTCCTGAAATGGGACATTTTTGCTTTTACCGGGCTAAAATATGGCAATGGGTTAAAAATGGGATTTATTTTTAAGCCCTCGAAAGTATGAGTGCTAAAGAGAGGATAAAAAAGGTGTTTACAATTTACTTTATGCCACAATTCTCCCCTAGAGTGTGCTAATTTTTGTAACATGATTAAATTCGTTGGCTTCAAAATTTAATATTGCTTGGTCCATCTATTTTTTTTCTTTATAATCAAGGGTAGCGGCTTCCTCTCAACAGCTGATCATCAGAGCTGGCAACCAGCCCAACTTCGTGCCTTTCCAGTGGAAAAGTTCAGCTTATGGCAAGAGTGGAAAGGGATTTGATGTTGGATTTCTGGTAGATGATTTATGAGGCCAAGTGTGTTCCTGTTCCCTCTTTTACCTACCCTGTACTTCCTTAAGCCTTGTCAGCTAAACAGATATTTAGTTTTTAGTTGTCAAAAAAGTACACATTTTACATGGCAGATAGATTCATTTAATTTGATGGTAACCAGTTGAAGTAAATTCTAATATTGGCTATATCTTTATGTACTATGCATAAATCCTACTGTCAAGAATCCTAGTTTGTCTTGGAAAATGTTTTTCAAAATTAGGTTGAAATGAAAAATGAAAAAGTCTTTATTTAAGAGGTGAGGGTTGAGTGATTGCTTTTGATGACAACCAGTAAATAGTAATCATTCCAGTAAATAATAAACGGTACAGTATCAGGAAACTGACACATACTTTCAACCTTAAGGTTATTTAAAACCAGGAAACTTCTATAATGACGTTAAAAAATCAACAGCTCATTATCTCAGAAATACATACCAAATTTTATCAAAATCGGTTAATAATTAATGGCGTAATAGTTTTTAAATATTTTTCATAAGAATAACATTGGACAGCGTACTGCTTTTATTGCCAAACTAAAATATCAATTATCTCCACAACCAGTTGACGTAGACTAATAATTCAAAATACTGAATTTTTTTTCCAAGCTAAATTTAATGGTAGCAAGTATATCAAGTAATTGTAGCAAGTAATGGTTTAGTGAGTCGGTGGCGCAGTTGGTAGCGCACTTGGCCCCGGTTCTGTGGCAGCAGCGTCGCAGGATCGAGTCCCGATGATGCCGCATACTTTTAGCAGTACTGTTCATCCTTGTACTGTACCGGCTCACTCCTTGGGTTTGCTTGATAACTTCCACGCACAGGCCTGAGGCCCATGTAGGGGGGCAAATGCAAGGTAAAAAGAGGCTGCCACCCTCTTCAAAAAAACCAAAAAGAAAAAAAACAAAAACAATATTTTGTTTGAAAGTTACAGATTTGAAAAATATACATTTTTAACACTTAAACCCCCATACTTCTGAACCTGAATTTTTACAGACATGCGGGTGGGTTCATTTTGTTTGTCATCTTAAGTATTATAAACCATGAAATTCTTATCAAAATCGTTATAGCTATTTTTGAGAAATTTGGATTTTTGTCGTTTTTTATGGGGTAAATAACCTTAAAAATCAAAAAGTAAAAAAAATGATAAAAAACGACTGGAGATATGGTTTTATACCTACATGCCAAATTTCATGAAAATCGGACCAAGCTGGTCTTCTCTACTTTGTTTACATCCACACATGGACAGACAGACACCACTCGGAAAACCACTTTTTTGGATTCGGAGAGCACTAAAACGAATAAATCCCCTCACAACTCAAATTCGAAAATTTGGTCAAAAACAATACTTTCTCCATATCATACTATGTATAGGGGGGAGAAAGTAAAAGGCGTTTTTTTTTAAAGGGTGTTTAATATTTTTTAACTTGGACATTCATCTATTACAGTTACAATTAAAACTGGCATAGTATGCTAAAAAGCATTTTTACTCGAGTAATTACTCTAGTAGTTGCTACTACTCGAGGTCGAGTCTAGTAGTTCCAACTCCCGCCGTTTACCCGGCGATCTATTTACAGTGCGATTTACGTGTGTGCGATCGAATTTTACAGCCGATCGCGAGTTACGCAAAGCTAAATCTGCCGTTTATCCGCAATCGACAGATTCTTTATCGCGTCCGCTCGCTATAGTTTCACAAATAAGCAGCGTTTTCTGTCCATTTTTGGGCAGCAAATACGCGCGACCGTTTTTTACGGCCTATCGCTTTTTTCGCAAGTTGCATTTCGTTTATTTACGATCGGCAAATACACGCGATCGTCTTTCGCAGCCGAGCGCGACTTTTGCTACATTTGCCGATTATCGGAGATCGGCAAATTCGCGCGATCGTATTTCGCGGCAGATCGCGAGTTTCGGAAAGCTACATCTGCCATTTATCCGCGACCGACAGACGCGCGCTATCGTTTTTCGCAGCCGTCCACAGTTTTTCATAACAATAACCTCATATTAACTATTAACTATTAACTCATAGAAGAATTGATTTCGATAATTAGTTATCTAGAAATACCATCTCTCAGAATTGGAAATGGAAAACTTACAGCTATATTTAGCTCTGGCCTTGCACTTTACAACTTCAAATTTTTATTCATAGTTTATCTTTTGAATAAAACACAGCCTTCATTTCTGTCTCATTTTATTTGTGAAAATGAGAAGAAAATTGTGGACTCAATAGGTTTACATAAAACAATTAGTTTAGGTTTTGTAATTTTTGCATTTTAGGGGATATCTTATTTTTATCTGGTTTCAGCTGTGTTACTCGGTGCCGGAATAACTGGATGTCAAAAAACAATAGGCCTAGATCAGCAGTCAGGCAAGGGGGTGGAGTTGGGTTTAGAAGTAAACAAATAACTGGAAATAGCTCTCCTCCCTTTTTTAAATTAATTTATTTTCTGGATCAATACAAAATAAGTATTATACACAGAATGTAATAACAGTAATTATACAGCGTGTGAAACATCATTATTGGGCTCGCTCTCTTGGAGACACCCATGCAGGAACTAATGTTCAATCAAAGTCTAATCTATTTCGTTCATGATGTCTTGCAGAACTCTCGCCTTCAAACGCCTATTCACTGTTGGTTCACAAATATTGAAAAATTGTGCACCGGGAACAAGACCAATATTGTTAAGGAACTTGGGAGCACTTTTCTTTACGGAATCTTCAATTGAGTCTCCACCAAATTCTTGATGAATTTGTCTGATCTTGTTTGTAATTCTTTCTTCCACAACTTCTTGGCTAAGGTTTTGATTACAATTATTTTCAGGAAAAATAAACCTGTTGTTGATAGTTAAAATAATAGGCTAGTAATTAAATCTTATAACTGTTTAAATTTTACAACTTTTTTCAAAGAAAAATAAAAAAAGATTACCTTGAATAAAGTAGACCAATTTGATAAGTAAAACTGATGGCAGATTTTAATTAATTGTAACTCAAAGACCTAATGACTTTAAAAAAATTTGATTTCATTACTGTTCACAAACAACTACTCGACTCGATACTCGAGTAATTGTCTAAATACTCGTCTCGAATTAAAAATTCACTACTCGCCCACCCCTAAAATATTATATTTCGCACCTAGGGCGGCTGAAAACCCTTTTGGCGAAGGTGCGAGCACTATTTTTCACCATACTACATAATTTGATTTTTTTATATTTAAAATCTGATTATTTATTTGACACACTTGAAAACAAAACTTTATGAGCGTTACATATTATTTTCTTTTTCATTGTTGCTAAGCAACGACAGCAATGAGAATCATATATGATCGCCACGCCACTACTGCTTGTTTTTGGATTTGGAACCTGTTAAATGTCATACAGTCATGAGATTGTTTCAAGCAAATAAACTATCTACTGACTTTCCGGTATTTGGCCGAAAATTTTGAGACCTCTGACGGAAAAGAGCTTCGGCTTCCACATGTGTATTTAAAATAGGGGATTCCGTCGTAGTGTGATGAAAAATTGTTTGGTGATAATATTACTCATTTGTAGCTTTGCTTGCAAACACTGTAATCTGTAGTTAACCCTGGGAACAATTTTCAAACCATGTTAATATGTTTAGTCCTAAACTAAGTGAATTGAGTTAGGTATTGTGTTGGCGGATAGCACCATAGTTCCAAAACTGAAGTCCTTTACTAAACTCATATAGGCTAAAAAGCCCTTTGGGGAAATTCTGACACTGAAAAAAGTTGTCATTGTCGTATCAGCATCATCCAGTGTCTGTTGTGAAGGATCAGCTGATCGGACTGCTGAGGTCAACAAGCGCCATCTACGGTCAATCAAGAGCAACTTCTTTGACGTCATTGCAATACTGTTTTCTACGGCGATTTTCTATCAAATGTTCTCAGGAATTATCAGTGAGTGAGTGTTAAAGGCGAGTAGACTATGCGTGACTAAACCATCTGAAAGGGTTCATGCCCCGCCCTCACTAAGGTGTGTTGTTTTGTTGTCATATGAACTTCTTAGCAAGAAACCACTGACTCCTTAATCTGTGGTAAGGAAGAATAGATTCCTTAGTCTATGGTAACAGACAGCAGAGAATACGATACTCCTATATGGATGTCTTCGTTCAATTACAATGCAAAATCGTTGGTCTAAGAAAATAAGCCAGGATTTTATTTTAAATCTTATTTTCTCTTAAGCAGTTGCACCTATTCAAAATTATCTTACATTTTCGTTTACGATACGAAATACTACCGTACATCGTACAAAACAGAGAAATTATCGCACAAATACGATAGTTATCGTACACCTGGGAACTCTGGGCTTGGAATCCGTCAAATAATGGAACCCTGTATGTCCCTGTATGTCCTTCGCTAGAAAATACTGCGTGAAAAGCAAGTTAGATATAGATTAAGTGAGGGAAGGAATTCGACGTTGGCCCGGCGGGTCGGCCCGGGCCTTACATGGGTAGCGCGAGGCGGCGCCCACGGCCCCGGCGGTCCCACGCGGCTGTCGTTGCCGCCACCGTCTCGCCGCGACCGCGACCCTGCACAGCGTCTGCTCTACAGTTAATTTAATTAATGTTAATGTAATTTGTCTAGTGTTAATGTAATTATACTATTCGAGAGATTGATGTTTTCTTGTCATATGTATAGGAGGCAATAATTAATAAATTAATTTGATTAGCGAAATGGGTAAGTATTAATGTTTTTTTGGGGGGAGGGGGGTGTCCTCACAGGCAGGGTGTCTACCAGTCCTCCAAGTCCTCCAAAAGTCCTCCTTTTGAAAAGCATCCTGCAAGTCCTCCGAAAGTCCTCGTTTTGACGCTGATTTTGACCTAAATAAAAGTCCTTAAAAATATTTTTGTTAGACTTTTGGGATATAAATTTACCGCTGTAAAACACAACTTTGGTACGAACATGTCGTTAATTTTACTAGTTTTCGAGAAATCTTAAGAGATATTCACTGATAAATCAGATTATGAATAAATTCCTTTAGATCATTGTTGTTTATTGATTTACAGTGATATTTCTCATAAACAACACAACGCCAAGAAATGTCGCCGAGTCCTCCAAAATTCTGTTGGCCCCTCCAAAGGTCCTTCAAAAGTCCTTCTTTTTACTGCATATGATGTGGTAGACATCCTGTACAGTGATTAGAATGCGGGACTTCGGTCTCGGGGGTCCGGATTCAAATCCCGCCAACCACAATGACATTTTCGCTATATTATGATGATGCCGTGGCCCACTAGGCCTAGCTCGAAATAATGTGCAAAACGGTTCCGGGCGTCCTGAAATGTGAAGGTGGCATAGTAAAACAAGAAGGACTAACGACCTAGCATAATAATGTAAGTATTGTTTGTTTTGTGTAGTATTATATTTATTTTTAGAGGTACAGGAAATTATCCGTCTACATATTTATGCAATAATAAATCCCGGTATTGATAACACCAGGGATTTTCTTTGTGTCTGATTAAGCAACTGTCACTCAAACCATCGAGAACCATACAAAATTAATAACTACAGTTATTTTGGTTAATCTAAGTTAAATTAGATTAACCAAAATAGCTTAACAGCTTAACAGTTCCCTTAAACTTTTAAGCCATTAACAGCCAAAATAACTTAAACAGGTTGAAATTTGTTATTGTTAATCGGTTAAGGTTAAGTTAAGAGGAGGCTGGAGAGACAGGTGCCGCTCTCCAGCGGCGCGGCGGAACTCGGGATAAAACGAATAAGCTGTTTCGCCGTCTCGGGGGGCATAAGGTTCACCGTGCAGATAATGCCAATTTCAACGTTGGAAGTAAGAAAAATAACGGCAACAACAACAGTAACGGCGTAAGAAACCATTTACATATTTATTTAATTGTTCACCGGACAACAATGCAATAAGACTAAATCTACGTAAATGGTTTACAATTAATTCGTCCAGGCAACGAATGCTCAAAAAAGGTATAGAGGGAAATGCATGGAACACAATTTTTTACTTTGCAGCTTTGTTTGGACTGGCTAGGAGGTAATAATATCAAAAGTCCCCGTCCGTAGCCCTTGATCGGGGGGGGGGAAGGAGGGGGGGGTCTGAAGATGCCATTTCTTGTTTTTTTTTTTCTAAATATCTTGAAAACTAATCCTTATTATGTTGGAAAATTAAAGAAAACCAAATTTCCTTTAGGAAAAGTATTATAATATGTATATTTTGGTCCGCAACCGTTTACAAGGTAAGCACTAATTTTATTAATCTTTAAACAAATATGCTCCTTCCAAAAGAAATGCATATACATTTTTTGTGTGTAACATACATGCCCGATGGGGCAACGCGTTTTCCACCTAAAGGAAAATGAAAAAAAATCATGAAATAGAGACGATATTTCCAATAATTTGACACCTCGATCATTAAAATTGATCCAAAGTAAAGGTCTTGGTGAGCTCATAAAAAAGTAATTTTTCAAGGAACTTTTACAAATATGTGGTTACTACAACTTTTTTGTGAGCTCGCCCACACCTTTATTTTAGACCAATTTTTTATTATTGAGATGTCAAATTACTGAAAACGTTCCAATTTCCCAGGGAATACTAAAATTTGATGGTTTTCAAGATATTTAGGAAAACCCAAAAAATAGTACCTTCAGACCCTCCTCCCCCCGCTCAAGGGCTATGGACGGGGACTTTTGATATGTTTTCCTCCTAACAAGTCCTTAAGATTTCACATCTTCTATTTTATTTTCAAAAATGCATTTATTACAGGTGATTTATTTTTCCCCAGCTTTAACAAAATTTAAAAATTCGTAATGTTAGATTGAGTTTTAAGTAGCACTGGTGGCCTCCGAGACAAGTCGTGTCAAAGAATATCAGTGACACGGAAATACAACCTAGAATATACATTTCACAAGCACGCTTGAAAGATAAGACAAGATAGACAGGACATCAAGATTCGGCATCTCAAGAAATTTTGCGGAATAAGAATGTTTTATAAATACAGAGGTGGATAGATTAGACTTAGACTACTATTTAATAATTAGGACTTCATATGTGATAAATATGTGTTATTTACATTTTTAGCTAGTCAATTCAGTACTCACCTTTGATAACAAAAAATGTGTTAGCCTCTAAAAGGGCATTAAAAAGGGCGAGAACTTAGGTGTGGCTTGGCATCGACAAAACGTTTCCTGTTCAATTTTGCACTGTACAGGTCTATTATAATTATTTTTTGACTGTCTATATCATATTTTTTTATTTAACTGTCTACAATTTATAAATACCTGAAATTTTTACTTGTTATTTCCATATGTATTCACACCAGTTACAAATTATAAAAGCCTGTATGCAATATCATAAAAGCCTGTTTAATAATAAATCATTAAAAAATCACACACATAATAAGCAGTGCTTTTAAGGTTTTCTGCAGCATTTTGATCTATTTTTCCTCACATTTAAAATAATTTTGTTATAGATATGGCGTAGTTGTGTGTTGCCCTCAGCCTCGCAAGGCTGGCAGGTGGACACCCACGGCGAGGCTTGATTGACAGGAGGGGTGGGAGTTGCCCACACGGCCAGCCTGGAGAGCCTTGCGCAGGATCAGGACTGGGGCACTGTTGGGGCAGGATCACCGCGCCCACGTATCATCATCTTACAAGCAATCTTTGGTCTCGTGTAAAAACAAGATTTTTATTTTATTTTTTATTGAGAGTCTATTGGAAGAAAGGTTACTGTAGGATTTATGCAAATGATTTTAGGTCAACTAACTTCCTGCTGACTGTTTGTCGAAAGCTTTCCTTGATTAACTGAGGTAATCCTTTTGCAGGTTTAACTGCAAATGTAAAAAAACACAATGAGACAAGCGTATTTTCAAACAAAAGTCAAAGGGAAGCGTTTACCCGTGTTGAAATGAACTATAAGTTTGCAGATAAATAAATTGTGGGAACCTCTAGCAACAGTGATTGACTAGAAAACCCTGAGCGCTTAATCTCTTCACTGAAATCGCAACAAGTTCAGAGAAAATTACTAAACTACGGAAGGGCTATTCAGCATTGCAATTCACTCAGCCATCGGCCCTTGTTTCCGATCCTACGCTACCTTGAAACTGAATTAGTCTGTGGAAATCGTGAAATCCCGTTGACAGAGACATCCGTGTGAAACTATGATTTCGCCGTTTAGCGAGTCCCAGATTAATTGGCAATTGTATACAATTTTGTTACACACAATATGGCAACTTAAAATCTGGGCCAAATAAATATATTGTCGGAACTTTATGTACGCTGCAGAGCTCCATGTCGATCCATTGAACGGAGGGTCTTTTCGTACGACAGGTAGGCCTACATTTTTATGTTTTAACAAACTAGACCTCAAAAAATAATTAAACAGGAAAAAGTTTGTTTTTAAATAACCTATTAGAGATTATCACTTATTAACGTGAAAATGTATTATAGCCTACACAAGCACCCTGCTTACACCATCAGAAATAGTGAAAAACGTACTGGCAATACTGGATCTAAAGACATCTAGATTATTCTACAATCATATTTATCTGCATTCATCAGTATATCCATCGTACATCAATGTCACTGTTTTCACATCAGTATTATCATCAGTGTTGTAGAATACTGTCATTAATATTGATCATGTAAAGTATGCTATTACATTTGAAAAACAATAAAAGATCACAAACTGCAATGACTGGCGGTTTGTAATACAAGTCCAGGACTCCCAAAACATTTATTTTTACAGTTTTTGATTTAGTTTTTTTTCATCCATTTCAAATTAAAAATCAAACTTTAATTTTAAAATCAATAAGTTATTTACAATATGCTACTGACATTAAACAAATACAAAACTAGACCAAAACAGGATAGCAATAATATAATATTCACTCTATAAGAAGTTTGAAGATTTGCAAACTGTTAAAGCTTGAAAAAATGGTCTGTGTATGGTCGAAAGTTGATCATGGTCTATGGTGTACTCTGTGGTAGTCCGTGGAATTACCTCAAAAATATTTCACTTTTTGATCCCTCTTTTTTTAGTACATTTGTATGTTATTAGAATCAAGAAATCACCGGGAGATACTTAATCACCGGTCAAGAACTCCCTGTTATGACGTCATCAAAATGGCCGCCATGAAAAATTATATGGGTCTGCTTAAACGACATGATCAAGTATATAAACACCATAAATGTTTGTATCTTCAAAAAGGTAGTTAAATGAAGAGTCATATTTAACTACACTACTGCATCGATCTTCACTTACACGATGACTCATTCATAGTTAATTATCATACCATGACATCGGTATGGGTATATTTCTCAATATTAGGCCTAAATAGATTGATGATTAATGTACTCATTAGCAATGGAAATATGTGTACGCCAAAAAGAACCTGCGGGTCACTTCAGCGTCTTCAATTTAAACACCATTTTTGGTCAACGTAGTTTTTGTAATTATTCTTTGTGTAATGAATGTCATGGGATACAACCAGCGAGCATAGCAAAATTTATCTGTGCTCGCTGGATACAACTGCAATCGGGAAACGTAACCATATGTTTATAGTTTACATGTTTCAGGAATCTACTTCCAGTCATGTTTTACAGTAGACCTTCGTATTAACACCCCAAGAATCCCAATGCCTTCTAATTCTAGTGCCAGAACATCCGATGTATCAATTAGAAAGTTTCTCACAAACTCTTGACTTGGAAAAGGGTTCAGGCCTGGCCCGGGAGCCTTGGAATAATTACGACCATAGAATATTGATGGCTTCTTACTCATCTGCCGAAGTAGCTTTCTAGCGAGTGACCCGCCTCTCCCGGTTCGTTTTGGGGAAATTTCAAATTGAATGCCCTTCAATTCAACAGGATTGTATCTTTTTTAATGATCAAACATTCATTAAAAACTCAATGCCCGTCCATGTGAATTCGTAGTTCCTAACAATGGTTCAAAAATGTTGTGCAGCGTCGCATTGCAGTTAATAAGTAGGGTGTATGATTTAGTGCTAAGGTGAGATTGCTTTAGTTAGTTGACCAACTCAAACACTAAACTTATAAAAAATATCAAGTTATTTTTCAACAGTTTTTTAAGTAGTGAGCTATTTTTCAATAATTCAGCCGATGTCTGCAAATTGTTAGTTTGCCTTCTAGCGAGTTAAAGGTATTTCCTTTTTGTCTCCCAAACTCATTCTCCTCTCCCGTTACATCCTACTAATTTTATAAGCCGGAAAGTTTGTGACGTTTGTTTGGGGCTCCATCAGAACTACAGAAATGATTGACCTGATATTCGGTAGACGCAAATATCCTGATATTTGGTAGGTACGCTGATATTTGTCCTCGAGGAACGCATAGGCATTTATGCAGTTCTTAAAATACCCTTGCGGGCTGATTGATCATGTGTGACTTTTGTACATTGAAACAAGCGGCCACAGGTGGCATTTAAAGCGCGTACGAATAAAAATTTAAGTGTAGAATGAGAGTGGTGCCTTGCACAGCTTTGCTACTGACTAAGGATAGCTGATTGATTATCTCTTCAGATTCACCAAGAAAATTATAGCTATTCAACTAGGAAGTTTTTTTACTAACTCGACGGTGTAGAAACATAAGGAGGCCTTTGTTTACATGCGTCTTACGTAGGTTCCTTGGTAGGCCCTACAAGGCCTAGGCTCCCTCGAGATCCACTGTTCGAATGTCAAACTAACGAGCCAGATCCTATCGACCGAACGACATTGTTCTGCGCATTCTCCCTCAATGAGAATTCGCCCTTCACTACTGTATCGATGAGGCCCTGTCACGATCACAGGTGGTGGCCCTTATCAAATGTCAAGGGTGCCTTACAATCCCTGATAACACGACCATTCGTTCATTAAGCCACGAGCACCTCTGGAGCGCATTGTCGGTGTAATTGATGATCGAGCGATGGTCAGTGGGCAGTCTCAAGGCTGACTCCCGCCAGATCCGGACCAGATTATCAGCGACTGCTTTACGCCTGTTTAGTCGAGCCAAGGCAAAAAAGATCGGTGCGATAAAACCGAAGTTGGTCGGGGGAAATTAATTTTTAACCAGTTTATTAAATTTATTGTCAGGAAAAGATTTTCTAGGATTTCATCATTGCTTCGCCGTATAGTAAAGTTTAAATATTAAACTCATGGACATTTCCCCTCCTTCAACTAAAGAATACGCAAATTTCTGAATACGCTAGTTCGACAACTTAACAACAGATTCCAGAACACCTCTGGTTCATCAATGAGTGAACGGCTAATCTTGGGAATATGGACAGCTAGTGTATATTTTCTAGGAAAGCACGATTTACAGTGAGGTCTCACCGCTGCTGTCAGGCTGAGGCGAGTGACGTCACGAGTGTCCCGGAGGCCGCAGCCCCGGCCCACACGGACACCGCGAGCCGCGAGCCGACAGTCTGTGTCGTGTGTGTGCTCTGGATACACGTGCTCCCCTCTCTCACCGGTCAGTACTCCTTCACCCTCATTAAATTTGGTTCGTTATGTTTTTATTTATGATTAAAATATTTTCTCATCTTATTTTGCAATTTAACAATTGTATCTTTAATTCAATTTCCATAACTTTTTTCTTTGGTTCATGCTGTTACTGGATAAACATTTTTGGACAGCTTGTTTTAATTTGTATTTTTTTATTCAAAATATATTACCTCATGCATACACTGAAGGGACTTTTGTTTAGTTCTCTTATATAGATGTAAACATAAATATATAGCATTAAGGTATTATTTTCAATACCAACTTTTTACTTAATTAAAAATGTAATCTTATGTATCGTTGTTTTTGGAAGATTTTTTAAATGTCTACTTTTACTGGAAACAACTCACTGCTGAAAATTATCATTTGTGAAAAAAAATGAGGAGTTACTTATTGATGCCAGGTTTTAGATACTTGAATTTGTTAGACTAACGACAATTTTCATCTTGGCTGTTAATTTATTTGAAGAATGAAATTTTTCTTGATATTTTGATCAAATGTGTTAGGCCCTACTTACGGAGGAAAAAATATTTCAGAATAATATATACCAGATGATCGCTTAATTGTCGAAATTCAACCAGAAAATGTTTAAATTCAGTTTTTTACCCATCGCTCCAATAAAACGTGTGCGTGCATTTGTTTACATGTTGTTATCCGTAACCAACTTGGCTACTCATAAAGCTTAAGTAAATTATAGTGGGATTGTGCATATTTACAGGAAAATGCAATTCTAACGGCGTGCTCAGATTTTTCCTACGGTGTAAAAAAATAAGGAAAAAATAACCACAAAAATCATGCTTGGCCATTAATATTATACATAAATTTACATGATGTTTACTAATAAAAAGCCGTAATAAGTTCAAATTGAAGAACTATATTAGTTTTATAAGTTCCAGGGGTTTGTTATCGTATAATTTCTTGGGACAGTTGTTAAATATAAATGATTGAGTGATGCATATTGTTTATCTGAGTTTTGTAAAAATATACAGCAAAGATTGAATGTTAATTTTGTCATAAATCATCAAACGAAGGACTTACGTAATTACAACCTAGCAGCAAGCTTCTGTTAACTGCTTCATCTGATTTACAATTTCAAACACTTCATGATATCATCAGGAAGGACGAAGGACTGGTTTACCCAATTAGAGTGTTTGGGCTGACAATTTTTTGCGCCACAAAGAATTTACGATTATTTATTATTTATTCATACGGATGTGTCAAGGTTTTTATTCAGTATAAAACATAGTCTAAAATCGGCTGTGATTCTCATACATAACACAAACATATACATGTCATAGACTGGTTCTTTGAATATTAATAATCAGTAGAAGAAAAAAAAATGTTTATCTATTTAAATATATTTTCAGTAATGCGGAA
The DNA here is from genome assembly GCA_035578135.1 of Flexamia atlantica. Taxonomy (NCBI): domain Eukaryota; kingdom Metazoa; phylum Arthropoda; class Insecta; order Hemiptera; family Cicadellidae; genus Flexamia; species Flexamia atlantica. The sequence goes on from JAQJVK010000001.1 coordinate 216,328,153, forward strand.
TAGCACGAAAAACTCGTGAAATAAACTTAAAAATAAATAAAAAGTAGTTTATGTAAACCTGAAATCCCTCGGTAGGGATTTGTTGAAAGTAATGATCATCGCGGTAATTGAATATTTACATAGAAGCTTTAAATAAGCCAATCTTTATATTTCAAACACAAACAATGAGCATATATAATGTCTTATAAACTAATCCACAAAACAATATGTCATCTTCACCGATTCACCAATCTCCGTCGTTAAAGTTACCGCACGGCCGAGTGCAGCACGTGCGATGGTGTTACCCGGGAGGCTGCGACGGCAATAATCTGGGGCTCTTCCTGGAGAATAACTTAACTCAGTCTCAAACCGGACGGAAATTTAATTACTTGAAATAGGAGTGGGATTTTACAGATATTTTTATGTATTGACAAGCAGTTGCCCGTGGCATCGCTCACGATAAAAATTACAGCTGATCTTACTTCTGCTATTTGAACTGTCAAATTTTAGGATTCTCAGCTGTTTAAATTTCTGTATTTGAATGTTTAAAACCTTATAAAATGTAAACATTTAAGCTAAGGACATTCATGGGGCGTAGCCCGAGGGGATTTTAAGGAAGTGAATAGGCCTATATGTTTCCCAGGTTCAAGATCTACCTCTGTGTGAAATTTCAACCCAGTCGGTTCAGTATTTTTCGAGTTTACTTATCCCACACATACATACAGAAACCACCTCTTTTTTATAATAGTACTAGCAGTTACCCGTGGCTTCGCTCACGATAAAAATTACAGCTGGTCTTAGCTTCTGCTATTTGAGCTGTCAAATTTTTGTATTCTCAGCTGTTTACATTTCGGTATTTGAATATTTACATCCTTATAAAATGTAAACATTGAAGCTAAGGACGTTCATGGGGCGTAGCCCGAGGGATTTTAAGGAAGTGAATAGGCCTATATGTTTCCCAGGTTCAAGATCTACCTCTGTGTGAAATTTCAACCCAGTCGGTTCAGTATTTTTCGAGTTCACTTATCCCATACATACATACATACATACAGAAACCACTTCTTCTTTATAATAGTATAGATAGATAGATAGATAGATGGTAGGTATACTTATTTACATATCAATGATGAGGCATTTATATATAACTTCACACGCTTACAAATCACAAATCTTGAATGGTTACAAAATATACTTTTTAGCATGGAGTGTGACTGAAATTAGTTTCACGGTGCTTAAAACATATTTACACCGATAGAGTATTATCATTCAAGACCAAAAAGAAATGCAAAAGAAAGAATGTATTGAATTGTGATCGGACGTCCTGAATAAATTAGTTAGCGGGCTGATGGTGACAGTAGCTAGCCCACCTGGGGATAAACAAAGTCGACTGCTTTACCATATCGCCTTGAGTTTGTAAAAAACACTATATAAGTGTAACTATAATTTATGTTTTAGAGTTTGTTTTAATTTTTATTAGATACTTGCTCCCATAGCACTAACTTAGTTTCAGGACCATAATTCCGTTCTTAAAGAATGGATCTGTAACTATTTTGTAAAAATTAACTTAGTAGCTAGTATACCAAGCTGTCGCAACGACAGTGTAGATGATTCAGTGCTGTCCTGGATTAGAGAGCTCGATTTGGCTTTGTAGGAATCAGACTCGTTGCTTCTGAGGTTACTTTATCCCTTTTTATATTTTATTAATTGAATTAGGCTTTTTAGCCGGCAACCTTTCCTTTTCTACTTTTGTATATTGCTTTGGTTGCCGTACCTTTGGGGAAATTGATTTCTTCTTGTGTCAATTCCTGACGGGTCACAGATACTTCAGGGATTACCTTTTCCGCATGAGAAAGGTGAGGTCACCTCAGTGTGGGTACTGCTCAGAGGAGGTGGATGATTCTTACCATACCTTTTTTTCTGGTGCTGACGTTTCGCTGAATATAGGAGGAGGCTTGTTTCTGCAGTCGGCGATCTATCCCCGGACGTCGTTGTGGGAGCAATGCTTCGCAACGAAGAATCCTGGAGAGCGACTGTGCTCTTTGTGCACGTTCTTCGGAGGAAGCGAGACGATGGATGCTTAGGTGATCGCTAAGTATCCCGAAACAGTGACTTGATCCGTCTAGGCGCAAGACACGCGGACTAGTGCTGAAGTTGTCCGATAAGGGTTCCGGCCTGGTTTCCCCCGCGGCTCCGTAGGAGGTTTAGTGGGTATACCTCTATCAACTTCTAAGAGGGAGTCCCACACTGTTCCTCTGGGTTCGCGCATAAAGCGTTCCTGCTACGTAAAAATAGTAATAATAATAATAATAATAACCATAACTTGGTTATTAATTTTAAGTATGAAGCACATCTACGTCCGGCTTCCACATTTGATATAGGTCTACATTTCCATAGCAGTTTCTCTCGGATGTCTATCGCAGTTGCGGTGTCGTTGTGTTCACGGACGTATCCCGCTCACGTGGTAAGTGGTGTAAGTGGTGTCTCTGAGAGTTATTCCCACGTTACGCAGGCAGTAGGTCAAGGTCGGCCTCGGTCAACAGAGCGTCCAGGCGCCTCCTGTCAAGCCCCATTGGCCAATCCCACCTCATACATACGGCGATAACACTCAAGGCCTCCCTTTCTTGGCTAATTTCCAACCTCTTGTCATGCTAAAGTTTTGGTCGTAAAGTTTGCTTTTTCGTGATGAAACGCGTTGAACGATTTTATCCGGAAATATTCTGTGAATTCTTGAGTAAGATATAAGTTGGGTGTGTTTGGGTGTTATTGCTATCACCTTCTGCAAATAGAACCTAGCCTATATGTCTTTTAACAGTTATAAGTTAAATTTAATTTTTTTCGTTATTTTTTTAGTTTTATTGAAGATTTTGTCTGACTATTTGACCGTTCAAAAAAGTTTTACAAACATTGAGTATGTCCACAATGAAAGACACTGAAAAAATTAAGTTTATGATTAAGCATAGGGAATTCCTAACATGTCAAGAAAACCGTAATGTCAGTACTAAACAAAACAAACCCATGCGCGTAAATAAATATTACATCAAACCTATTAAATATAGCCACTATTAATGTTTTGTTTTAAAACATATCACTCATGCTGTTAGTTTTGATGTCCATACGGTTTGTAAAAAGATAAGTGATCTTAGTCTCTTTTACAGACTTGTAGGAAAGTTTTGTTGTAAAGTTCATGGGCACTGAAATTATTGGAAGAGTTTATCTGATTTAAAGTTGACTTTGTGCGGTTGCGTAATAATATGTCAATAGACTGTCAAACGCACACCCGGGTTGACGAATAGCCTGGGTTTTCCTGACTGAACCAAGAGGCAGCGTACAGTAAAAGTAATTTGAAAATACGTAACAAAACTATCTAATTGTAGTTGTTTTCATACAAAATATAAAAGTGTTTTAAACAAGTCGCTGGACTCACCTATAGCCTGATAATAGAAATAGCCAATAGAAATCAAGAATGTTATAGAAACTCATTAAAATTACTTCTAATCAATTACTTACAACAAGACTATCAAATTTATATCAGAATTTATCAATTCTGCATAAATTATTGTTATTAATCATATTAAAATCAAAAAAATACATTATTTCGTAAGCATTGCCAAAATAATAATTTTACCAAATCATTTTTTCCCTTTATAATCTAAAAAGATTTTTACAAGAATTTGCTGATGAAGGTTAACGGATATTTTGTATGTAATAATAAATATTTGTAAATATTTTGTGTAGATTTAGGCCTAAATTGATTACTTTGAGCACTGCTTACAAATAAGTTCATTGCTCATTCAAGTAAGTAACTATCACAGAGGAGAATCAAACAGAGGTATCTTCTAATGTTGCGCTCAGCTGGTGTCGAGCGCTGGTGTCGAGGACTTATAAAAAAATAGTTCACCATTAACGCCGCGAGAGAGCAGCACCACCGCTGCCCTCTCCTAATTTAACTTAACTGTAGCTAGTAGCTGGGTGTAACTAGTAACTAGTAACTTAACTGTAGCTGGATTTAACTGTAACTAGCAAGCACTTGGGCGCAACAGAAGACCCATTTAAAAGCGACCTCTGTTAGATTCTTCTCTGTGGTTACTATTAAGTAAATACTTTTGCATAGGTATTTAAGTGTTTAAGACGCCAAATTGCAAAGATAGTAACTATAAATTTCAACAGATTCAAAAGTGAGAGCGCTTGTGTGCCAGTTAAATTAACAAACATATAGTGTTACTGTATAAATAAAGTGCATATAGTGTATATAAAGTAACGAGTGCAGGTTGGGGCTAAAATAAAGTGTTAATCTGTGAATACTGTAACGTGTGCAAGTAAGAGTTTTAAGGTGTAAATTAAAAACTATATTTTTCTTTTTATTTATTACTAACCGTATTTGAGATCCAGTGCAAGGTGTTAAGACCAACAAATTCATTTTTTGTCATAAGAAAGTTTTTTTTAATTTGATATGGTGAAGAGTATAACATGTTTTGGAACAATGTGCAGTCCTAACTGTCTGATTGGTTGAATGTATTTCTGCCAATGTCCCTGCGCTATTGAAACATATTGTTTTTATTCCTATTCACAACGACCAAACAACAAGTGATACCATTACATTTAAAAACAACTCAAGATCATATAGGACTGTGGTCAAGTAAATCATGATGGAGAGACATGGAGAGCAGTACGGTTTACAGTTGTTTACGGTTTACTGCGGCGTAGCTGGCTGCGTATTACCACGCGGGGACGAGCACTCCGCTCGCGCCGCGGCTGCACCCAGGTGACGTCATTCGCCAAGGAAGCCCTGGAAATGAGCCAGCGTTTTTACACTGAACCGCCTGGAAGTGGAATGGACCGAGTGGATGGCCGAGAGACCGAGTCTTGCATGCACGATCAACTATTGTGAATCTATTTCGAGGAAGTGGTTTAATGTGAGCTTTGTTGGGCTTTCTTATGGATTGTTTTTCTAATCTCAAATATCGTCCCAGTGTATACTGTTTGTTTGTTCTTTATGCATTACAGTCTCTATTCATCTGATTTCTATTAAACTTGAAGTTTTTCTGCAAGCCTTGGAATATTTCTGTCTTATTCCCGTCTTGAAATACCTTAGGGCTCCGTACCTTAGGCTTCTAAATTTTAATATTTGAAACTTAAATAGGAAAACACTAATAAATAATCTTAAGTGTAATCATCTTTGTATACTTTTACTTATACTGCTTATCATACAACAGAAGCAAGACCAGCTGTTTCCAACTACTTCGTAACAGTACTTCAAAATACAAATATCCTTGACTACCCCGTGCGCAGAACGGGTGCAATAACTAATACAGGGCTAAAGGGTGAGATATGGAGGATACTTTGGAATAAAATTAGCGGACTCCAAAACGTTTTGAAAATTATTTTCTTGCCTACAGATTATTATTCTCGAGTAATCAATTTTTACTAAAACCGTTGACCTTCAGATAAAGCTAAAACAGAAAGCTACGTAGCAAAGAACCTATTCAACAACAGTTTTATTAAATGAACATAGATAAATTTTATTGTTAGTGCTTGAGAGTTAAAATGTAGTTTAAGATGTTCATTTTATAATATAAGATAGTGTTAATAGGTGGTAACGATTAAATCTAAACTTAATACTTAATTGCTTCAAATAAGGCCGTATATAATATTATTTCATAAAACGTCCAGCTATACCTTTTTAGTTCATTCAATGCTAATTACTTTCCTTTTATTTTATACCTGAGAAGTATAAAAATTTCTCTTTGTGATAGTTTTTTACAATTGTAAGTCAAAATTGAGCCGTTTCAAATTATTGATATATTATGTTTCCCTGCTCTAAAAAGCCCAATGCTAATGCTTTTACAATGTTGTATACCGATCCTGATAATACCATTTTGACTTAAATCAAATAACATAGGAATGATTATTCAAAACTTAAATACATACAAATAGTTAATACCAATCAGATAACATATCTAAAGTAAAAGCAAATTTACCACGATGAAAGCAGTCTTGTGTTCGCCCCAAGAATAGGAATTTTCCTTTGGCACAACATGATTTGCATTTTAAGATCATCCACCCGATAGTATGATCCATTAGCCTTTAAAAGCCCGGCTGTAAAGCCTAGTTTACACTAGCATCTACAAGTGTCGTCACTTGGACACTCTAATTAACATTGTTGTTATGCCGATACAGGTTTACCAAAAACAGCTGTGTTAACACCTCAATTGTTAACGCTTCATTGATTACACTGGTTAGGTGCGATCCTGAGTGGTGACACAAATATAAAAACAAATATTGTAAAAACAAATATTTGTGTCGCCACTCAAGTCTGCATCCCTCCAATGATGAATAAGGTGTTGTAACAATTGAAGTGTTAACACAGCTGTTTTTGGTAAACCTGTATCGGCATAACAACAATGTTAATTAGAGTGTCCAAGTGACGACACTTTTAGATGCTAGTGTAAACTTAGCTTTAATGTGTGGACAACATAATTTACTGTTGATTTTCCAGTGAGTTTACTATAAATTACCGTAAGCTAATTTGATAAAAAGAAGTTTGATCAGTTCCCTATCACTCGTACTGCTGTTTCATATAGAAGCGGAAGCGAAAGACTTTGGTTAGCACTATTTTTAGTAGCATTATTGTAAAAAATCCATCGTGTCCGTCGTGCCCAGAGACGCATTGTCACGAGATCGACGGTTCACGCGTCTCTCTGGACACACTCATAAGCTCTAGATTTTACAGCCACCATAGACTTTCCATTTTACCAAAAACGTCCACGTGTATAGCCAAAGAGTTTACTGTATAAAATTCCACCGCCAATCCGTCCCCAGGAGCCCACGCTGGGACTGTCACAAGTCGTGGGCGACTTTACACAATCACCCCACTTTCACGGTTTGAGCCCGGACTTAAATGGCCCTTAGAGAAACATTCTGATTGGTCGAGACGAATCGCGAGTGGGAGAGCAGGTGAGGAACTTGCGTAACCCTACACCAGATAGGCGTCATTCATTTTAATAGTGGTGAAATCCCTTAAACGGTTTATTGTTATATGGACATCATCAAACGTTCGTTGTAAGCTCGTGATTAATAATGATTTTGTTTATCGTCAATAATGATAACAATGGTAATGATAATGGTTTTGTTTTAGCTGGAGGAACATCATTGGCTACTTTGATTAATTAGTTAATCTTTGATTAAATTGTTATATTCTTTTAATAAAATAACATTCGATAAACGTTTCCCTTCGAGGTTTGTTAAGTTTTATTCCATTTCATTGAGTAGAAAGTTTGCCTTGGCATTCCACCAATGAATATCGACTATGGAGATGGGTACACCTGCTTCAAATACGCTGCTATTTTCTAGACTTGTCTAGTTTTTACATCACTTGTAGTTTCCATAGCATTTCACCCGTTCTTGACGCGTATAAAATATAGAAACCCGTTTCTACTTATGACAAACACAAATATTTTCATATCTAGACGGTTTAATGACATGAAACAGCAGAAACTGTCATGAAATACAGTCAATGTTATATTGCGGTTTTTAGATTGAAAATTTCATTGTAGCAATGTGGCTTTACCTTCTGCCGTCGTCAGACGAGAGTGAGCACTGTAACAATGTGGCTTTACCTTCTGCCGTCGTCAGACGAGAGTGAGCACTGTAGCATGGTGGCTTTACCTTCTGTCATCGTCAGACGAGAGTGAGCATTGTAGCAATGTGGCTTTACCTTCTGCCGTCGTCAGACGAGAGTGAGCATTGTAGCAATGTGGATGTACCTTCTGCCGTCGTCAGACGAGAGTGAGCATTGTAGCAATGTGGATGTAACTTCTGCCGTCGTCAGACGAGAGTGAGCATTATAGCAATGTGGATGTACCTTCTGCCGTCGTCAGACGAGAGTGAGCATTATAGCAATGTGGATGTACCTTCTGCCGTCGTCAGACGAGAGTGAGCATTGTAGCAATGTGGCTTTACCTTCTGCCGTCGTCAGACGAGAGTGAGCATTGTAGCAATGTGGATGTACCTTCTGCCGTCGTCAGACGAGAGTGAGCATTGTAGCAATGTGGATGTACCTTCTGCCGTCGTCAGACGAGAGTGAGCATTGTAGCAATGTGGATGTAACTTCTGCCGTCGTCAGACGAGAGTGAGCATTATAGCAATGTGGCTTTACATTCTGCCGTCGTCAGACGAGAGTGAGCATTGTAGCAATGTGGATGTACCTTCTGCCGTCGTCAGACGAGAGTAAGCATTGTAGCAATGTGGCTTTACCTTCTGCCGTCGTCAGACGAGAGTGAGCATTGTAGCAACGTGGATGTACCTTCTGCCGTCGTCAGACGAGAGTGAGCATTGAAGCAATGTGGATGTACCTTCTGCCATCGTCAGACGAGAGTGAGCATTGTAGCAATGTGGATGTACATTCTGCCGTCGTCAAACGAGAGTGAGCATTGTAGCAATGTGAATGTACCTTTTGCCGTCGTCAGACGAGAGTGAGCACTGTAGCAATGTGGCTTTACCTTCTGTCATCGTCAGACGAGAGAGAGCATTGTAGCAATGTGGCTTTACCTTCTGCCGTCGTCAGACGAGAGTGAGCATTGTAGCAATGTAAATGTACCTTCTGCCGTCGTCAGACGAGAGTGAGCATTGTAGCAATGTGGATGAACCTTCTGCCGTCGTCAGACGAGAGTGAGCATTGTAGCAATGTGAATGTACCTTCTGCCGTCGTCAGACGAGAGTGAGCATTGTAGCAATGTGGATGAACCTTCTGCCGTCGTCAGACGAGAGTGAGCACTGTAGCAATGTGGCTTTACCTTCTGTCATCGTCAGACGAGAGAGAGCATTGAAGCAATGTGGCTTTACCTTCTGCCGTCGTCAGACGAGAGTGAGCATTGTAGCAATGTGGATGTACCTTCTGCCGTCGTCAGACGAGAGTGAGCATTGTGGCAATGTGGATGTACCTTCTGCCGTCGTCAGACGAGAGTGAGCATTGTAGCAATGTGGATGTACCTTCTGCCGTCGTCAGACGAGAGTGAGCATTGTGGCAATGTGGCTTTACCTTCTGCCGTCGTCAGACGAGAGTGAGATCAGATTAAGTGAGCCAGTGAGTCGCGAGTGACGGCCTTAAAGGGAAGTGGTCTCACAAGCCGTTCCGTCTGGTACACCGGAGCTCGCGACTCATAACTCGCAACTCTCGACGCGACGTCTAATATTGCAGCAGCGATGCTGAGCATGTTCACAAAGCGATACAATATATATAATAAATAATAAAATTTCAGATTTTTCTACAAATATGAAAGAGCAAAATTAAACAAAGAAAAACTAAGAGTTTTTCTTTGTTTAGCTAAGTTACATTATATTTTCTCCATAAAAATCTCGGGTATTTGAAAATAGTTGAACCGAGGCAAGGATGATTATTTAACTATTTTCCATGTTTTATCAGACGATATTTGTTTTATTTGTACATTTTTTATAGAAGTTTTCAGTCACTTAATAAACAGCAGCAACTTAGGCGATTACAAAAGGGAGAACTAATAATATGACTCGTCGAGCTTTGTTACTAAATAATTTAGGAAGTATTGTTGATATAAAGAGCTCAGTAACCAGCTTAGGTTGTTCCCAGTTTCAAACATTTACTCAGAATACAAATTCACTTTCCCTCATCTTTTCTGTTTTTTCCATCCTACCCTCTCTTCCTCCCACCGCTTTATGAATTATTATTTTTTAATGAATAGCTAAAATAATACCAAGTACTAGGCGTATGAGCTTCGCTCAGACCCCGATCAGAGGTTAAAGTAGTGTTAGTTTACTAGCAATCCAATATTTTATCCATTTCTCACTAATAATAAACTGGTTTGAATGTAGTTTCCAGATATACTTCAGTTCTACATCATGTAAATAATGGTTGTGACTCAACTAAAAATGTAAATTTCCTTTTTTTTATCAGCTTAAGCTAATATTTCATCCTTAAGTTAGCAAATTTGATTTTCTCTTTATCATGCATCTGAACATACTTGAATAATCTAAGTCCAATATTTACCAAATTGCATAATTTCCATCGAATTCTCTGTTTTCATTCTACGCTGCAAAAACATGTGACTGGAAATTCTTCCGGTTATATTTTGTTTTTGTTTACATTTTTTGTTAATTTGTTAGCAACATGGCAACTCATAAATGAGGTCCATAGAGTATTTATTTTCAATTCATTTTCCAAGTGCCCTAGGGACGGATTTTAATTATGTAATGCGATTGTACAAATCTACAGGAAAAGGAAAATACGATTTTACATGATGTACTTAGATTTTACTTTGAATGCGCACACGCTGACGAAACAAACAACCACAAAAATACTGCTTGCCAATGAAGAAGAATACATACTCTCTATAAAGGTTTTAAAATTAGTAAGATCTTCGTTAGATTTTCGGAGTATGAAATCTAAAACTAAGTTGTAAACCCAAATTAAATTCTGTCATAAGAAACATTTAATACTAGTGTAAATACGTTTGTAAATAAGTCCAAATTAATTAAACTTAGTCTTTCTACCATAATAACTGTGAACTCTTGAATATTATTTATTTACTTGCGATTTATGGAAACAAATCCAGAAAGCAATTTGAAGGTTGAAGGCTAAGACGTAGGACGCAGTAACTTTCGCTCGAGAAGCAGCGCTGGCAAGCTGAAAGACAATAATTTGTAGTCCATTATCACCGCATCAACTGAAGTCACTGGTTGAGGCCATCACTGATAGCAGGCATCACCTCTCTTCCTCGAGAATAATTCAAATTTTCTTAGCAGATCATCAAACTAAAAAACAATTCAAAGTTGCTGCTATTATTTACTAAAGACAAGGGATCAATTACGTTTTTGTGCGAAAAATTAATATGTTACTATTAAAGAGAATTAATTTTAAGAACAATAGATTATTTTTTAATCAAGCAAATTTAGAGTCAATCTGATTGATGAACAACTTGATTTAATTGGGGCTCCAGAATTGAGTTCGTTATTATACATTTAAGGGTTCCGGTTAATATGGTAAAAAGAATTGAAGCACCTGATGCTTTTCCAATTCACTTCAAAAATAATTGTTGATATTTAAAACTCTTATGCTTGCTTGTTTACTGCACATGATTACTTACACAGCCTGTTTCAAAGTGGCTGGCCAGTCGTCCAAATGGGCAAGTGGGTAACCGAATTCTCTTGGTGAAACTTGAATGCCCAAAACTGCTTCTCGACAAGGACGCAGATTATTCAATGCCCACTCATTGCGTGCCTTTGAATACGTTATTGCTATAAACATAACAATCTAAAATGTAGCGGTAAATTATTGATTAATACTTTAAAGTACGTATTAGTATTGGATATAATATCGATCAATAACAACTATCTCTGTTAGTCTGTCATTTAAATGTGCATTTTAACATTTTTCAAAACTCGGCCTTTTTTGTATTATAAATAAATCATCCTATTTATTTTTTAATTAAAGTAATTTGTACACTTAAATTATATGTATATATAGATTAGTGATAGCGTATAAAAAGTGAATAAAAAATTGTATTAAAATACTTTTATTTTATTTTTGGCTCGAATACTTGAAGGCGCCCAAAAACATACGTATCATCTGATTTTTAAAGTTTTATAAATGTATCATGTGATTATTACTTCCATTTCGAATGGTAAATACTTTTCCATTAAAGTTGACAACAAATCCATCATATTTACTCAAAATAACAAGTTATAATGGAACAAATTGTAATTTCTTTGATTTAATTCCAAACCAATTACACTACATCACAAATCATTTACCCGGAAACATTCTACGGTTTGTTGACTAGATAAGCGATTACAAGAACCGATCCTCACCTGCGTTTGTTGTGTACAGTTCCATTAACCCTGCAGTTGTTATCAGTATGATAGCCGCGTTATCAGTCGGATGTGTAGAGTGACCTTGGCTGGGAGAGAATGATAACAAGAAATTTACATACCGGCTGGAGAACATCAGCGTTCTTTGCATACCCTTACTCATAAACTTGTTTTGCGTTGCATGATCTGAAAATAAAGATCTTATTGGTGTTCAGAAATTAATGAGCACTGCGCACACTATTATTCTGCATGATTAATTGAGTTCAATATAAAAATGCCGATACCGTGTTTTCCTGTTTTTCTTTGCAGAGAAATCGGCAGATAATTACAGTATAATGAAATTAATTGTAGACTTTCGAAGAACTAAAATATTGTCGGTGTATGCACTCAAAAAAGCTTATGTAAAATTATTGATTAATGATTAACTAATTGTAAATTGGCCTTTTAGGGGTCTGCTTATGATTTTTATAGACTATTTTGATGAAAAACACCCTATATAAAAATCTTATTTACTTAAGTCACCACTTTAAACTTTATGTATTATATTTTCATAAAATATAATATATAAACCCAGCAATATAACCCAGCAGTTATAACATATATCATATAAGCAGTGATAACAGTTATAATATATAAGCAGTCAACAGACAACCCAGCAACATATAACCCAGCAACAACAACAACCCACAACAAAACATCAACTATGGATGTTGCTGGGTTAACATATAACCCAGCAATTGATCATTTTCTTATTTATATGTGAAAAATCCCAAAAACCTTTTTTGGAGGGGTTTATCCCCCCTTACCCTCCAATGGTTTTCGAACTCGTCAAAATAATTACTTCTTTACGTCTGTGCCAAATTTAATTCAGATCGGACCATTTTGACGCGAGTTATTGTGCTTAAAGATACAAATATATCTTTGAAAATGAACGAGTAGTGTTTTTGGCATCTGGGGACCTCAAAACTAAAAGTTATCTATCTTGCTTGTGTTTCAGGTATATATAGACCAACAAAGGAAGGTGACAAGAGCACCAAACCATTTGAAATAGATATTGAGGGTTATTTTCTACCTGTAATGATTTAATTTTGTTGTACGTTGCATTTAGAGCGACGGGCCAAATAAACTCAAATAAATTATACATGCAATTTAAATATAATATAAATTAACCTTCATCTGTAAGTAAAGTATCTAAGTATGCCCTTAATATGATTGTTTCACTTATTTTTAAACTATAGGAAGTTAATGAGTTTCAATAAACAAAGTTCAAAGGTTCTTGGCGAAATTATATTGTAGCTCTTGGAGTGAGGTGTACTGACTGAATTACAAAAGCTAACATGATATCGATTGCAACAAAGTACCGCACAAATAATCAAGCAAGAAGCCTACAACCAGCAGGTGAATAAAGACTCGAGTTTGTATTACAAGACAGAAGGCTTGGCCCCGCGTCATTGAGAAGGCCAAGTATTTGACCTCCGATGAAGAATTCTTCGTCGCAACTCCGGCATTGACTCTTCCTTTTTAGGCCTTTGGCCGCGCTACTAGCCTCCATGTGTAGATCTCTCATGTATATTGCCTGTTTTGTACAGCTGTCTTCTGGGGAAACAATTTCCGCTAGTTGAACATTTTCTATAAAGAACAATTGTTAGGGTTTCAGAGTTTAGGGGGACATTTATAGGGGAACATTTTTAAAACGTTATAATAAGTACCTGGTGGACCGAGCCTTGCTCGGTGTTATTTCATGTTTACCAGTTCATCCAGTTACTATAAAATATTTCAATGTCATAAAATTAATAAATAGAGATCTTTTTTATTGCTCCATGGGCTCTTCATCCCACTTGCTGTATTTTCCCTTGATGGCAGTAGATTCCAAACAGCTGTTATGATTACTTAATTTGTTTACACTTTCCTTGTTTATTTTCGTTTCTATCACGGTAACCCATAAGGCCAATGTTAAAATTTTACAACTTTAAAATTCGATTGATTACGTTATTAGATTTTCTCTGGCCGAGTTATCCGCATAGAACACGTTTTTGAGTCATAAATTACTTATTTCCGGACTTTGAAGGAAATCCTCGGAGCCGTTTTTGAGATCATTGTGCAAGCAAGCACGCACGAAAACATTGCTCGTATAAGAGTATAGGATTATTAAAACACTTCGGAAGAAACTCAGAAAAAGAAAAGGAGAAACAACTGTTTAATTTCAACTCTAGTGCATTTAGTGACAAATTATCAAAATTTACTTAATGATTGTTAATATTAGTTAATATTTGCTAATATTATTAGTTAATATGTTTTGTTTTAAAGTCAAGTTATCAAACTGGATAGCAGTATAATATTTTAAATTTTCTTTGCTATATAAATAGTATAAACGTAGTATGTAGTATAGGCTGCATTTTTCCTGCAATCTAACCATGTTATTTGTTCTTTTGGAAATACATTAAACTACCAATAGCCGTAAGCTGATCATAAACTATTTCTATCGTCATTAAATCCTTTTCAGCTATAAGAATTATACAATAGGAATGTGAATACGAGAAAAGCCAAGAAACTAAATTTAAAAGAATGGTGAATTGCAAAGTTTATGAAAAAACTTTTCAAAGTTAATTGCCCTTGGACTAACAGTAACCACAACGAGTTATATGTTTCACTGACACCTGTAAGCAAACGCGATTGGACGACCACCTAGCGTCATTATAGTGTTTGTTGGTTGACCGCAAGCTATGAGTGTGTCAAGGTAGTTTCTTGCCTTACAGATGATTACAAGAGGAGCACTCCAGTCAGCTGATATTGACATTATCAGCTGATTGAGCTACAAGATCGACCTTAACATACATCAGCTGTTGCCGCCAGCTCCAATGCGTTTACTGTTGATCTTGGTTTGGTTTGTGGTTTACGCGCTTGTTATAGTAAATGTGTGTTCAACTTCACATATATACTACATCAGACGGAGCACATATGTTAAAAGAATTTATTTTTGGAATATATAAAATGCAACAAAGAACTGAACTATAAATGCAATATTGTTTGAATTTAAGGCAGTAAAAAAGAATTTTTTTAAGAAAATTGTGTTAAAATTTTTTGTTTTATGCAAATATTGTAATATTTGAATTTGTTAAAACAAAATTTGGTGAAATGACTCAAATGGAATAGGAATACAGTAAATGAATCCTTAGAGTAACTATAACGGTAATTTATAAATATAAATTATCCTAAATTCTTAAAACACATCATATCACATTCAATCAAAATATTTTTGAAGTGAAATATTTAACGGAATTTAAGAAAGATTCACTAACTGATCACCAAGATGCCGCGAGAAAACATGAGTGTCTGAATCTGTGGCGCCTTAATGAGAATCTTGTGAAGTGAAAACCAATCTAACGGACAGACTCATTATCCCTATGTCAAGTTTATCGGTTAAAGTAATGGACTTCAATAAAGCCCAAGCAGTTTTAAGCTGAATTATTATTCATCACAACATTAGAGCCTTACAATTTGTTCATTGGACTCCTAACAAGTTAAATCCCTACTCTCAATTTATCAAAGTATAAACATTCAGTTTTTTACTAGGTGTTATTTTTTTACTGCCAGTTACACTCATTTTTCATTTTTGATTTAGTGTAATTCCTAAAAAAAACAATTTATTAAGAGATAAAAATTGTAGTAATTACACTCCATGGGTATATAGGCCTACAGTCGGAATTTACTTTAATCCACGTTGGCTCACTTCAGTTTACTTCAATTTACTTCAATGCAGTGTAGGCCGGAGTGCAGCCTGCAGCCGAGGTGACGGACGGCTGGGCCAATGATGTACTGTTGAGTGTTCTTTGATCTTCATAACTGTTCCCCTTGCTTCATTAGTCGAATAAGTGCTAATAAAACTAACATTGTGGTCTCTTGGACACAAATGGTTTTATAATTTATGGTTGTATCTCCCTGTTACCCCGTACTCTTGTTCTAACAAATGCTAACACACCCAAAAGGAATAAAAAGTATTCGAATAAAAATGCTTGACGTTTTTCAAAATAAACTACATCCCATTTTCCTTCAGGAAAGACCGAGAGAGTCTTTAAACACTCGGTGTCATCGACCCAGCGGTTAGGGACCTTTGGAAGGCGGGAAGTGGGTTCCAACAACACCGTACCCACTTTATACCTCCAATATATCCACATAGTGTTGCTGCTATCCCACCTGGGAGTGGAGGATGAATACTAATCCGCCCGACCGAGTGGCGCGGTTACGACCCAAGAGACCTACTAAGTAGGCTTAGTAGGCAACTCTAACTGAAATAATTAAACTTGACTTTTCATCAAGACGACAACCGTTAATGAGTTAAGTCTCAGTGACAGTGAAAGATTTTAACTGCTTTACTTGAGTATTTTACGAAACAAGTGTGTTGTGAGAATTAACTTGAATTAGCTAAGTCTTTAACTATATGTGCATTTATTTACATGAGGTAAAAAAGATGTGCAGCGGTTTGAGAAGCTGCTGACCGTTTAATTGTTTGAAATAACGTGAGAACATCACATAACTATTCGGTATTCAATAGATTCCATGGACAGGATAGTTGCGATCATATGATTTTCATAGTAGTGTTTGTTTAAACGTTTCTAGTTACCGTGGTTTAAACCATGACAAAAAAGTTGTATCGTCGCTCATAACCTCAAAGTTTTGTTTTCAAGTGTGTCAAATAAATAATCAGTTTTTTAACGTGATTTTTCTGTAGTGTGGTGAAAAATAACGTTCGCACCTTGGCCGGAAGGGTTTTGCAGCTCTAGATTGTTTCAAATTCTCGTATTCCCTCATTTTCGGCCCTTGTTGCGAATTGTATTATTTTGCAAGTAAATTTTATATAATTATTATATTTCTTTGCAATTTTGAGGAAATTTAATTTTTAACACTTAATCTCGCGTAATTTCTTAACCAATATTTTTCTTAATCTCGAATATTTTCTTAACACAAATTTTTTTATTTGTAGGAGGTGTCATTTTGTTTGGAATATTAATCTCTACAAACCATGAAATTTTTATCAGAATGATGATAAATAAAGACAACGAGTGATTGAGATTTTTGAATTTTTGTATTTTGATGGGGTAAATAATTAAAATAAAAATTGTAAAAAGGAAAAACACCTGTGGATGTGGTTTAATACCTCCATGCTGAATCCATGAAAGTCGGTTTATTTGTGTCGTCCCTGCTCTGTTCACAGCAAAACACACACAGACAAACAACACTCCCGAAACATTGTTTTATTCGGGGAACACTAAAACGAATATTTCAACTAAAAACTCAGATTTATGTATACGAAAACAGCAACTTGATCTCTAAATATTACGTATATAGGGCGAAGAAAGTAAAGATGAAAATGAATGGAAGAATTTATATCTTTGTTTCATTAAGTTTTTCAGCAGATTTGGTCTGCTTAACTTGATAATGACTGTTCAGTTCAGTTGATAATGACTGTTGTTTGTTCAGTTCGTGCATGAAAAACGGGACGTAAGCCTACTATGTGAGTAACAAACAGTCATCCTATCGAAACACGAACAAGTTCCCACTTTTGTATAATTGCCTGTCAGTGGAATGATGGTATGTTTCTACACAATGAGAAACCACAAAAGTTAGAGGTTAACGTCCAGGTCGACATTAGCATGAGTGCTATTGGCCCGTTACAGTCAGACAAGTGCTGTTGTGTCCCTGTAGACTGAGGCCCAGCAAACGTCGGCCCGTGGCGGGGACGAAGGTATTGACAACGTATGATAGAAAATGTATTATATTCCAATTACGCGTTAAAACATTTAAAAACTTAAACTTTTCTGCATTCGTAAAGATTGAATATGCAAGATTAAAGTTTTAAATTGCTTTTACCGTCTTATTTTGTTTAGTTTTGATGATATACAATATGCTTACAAACTTTTCAATGTAGCCTTTACTTAATGTGTTATTTATAAACCACGCGTAATTTAATCTATTGAACAAAAAAATCATCATTGACTTAGAATGGATTTAAATGTAAGTGGATTGTTCTTTAATAATCTCATCGATAGTTACTCAACCAGATTATTCATTGTGTGACGAAGTGTGATCAATTGTATTCTAGACGTCAATACGCTGAATACCGTTGATAACATTATTTCACAAACTGTTGATAGCTATTGATTAATTGTGATGATGATTCAATACAATTAGTAAGGCACAAAAATGTACTGTAGTCTGTCAAACAAAAACTGTCAAACAAAAACTGTTCTGTGTAACTAATATTAGTAAGTAAATTATTTCCGTCATCAGTAGGCCTTCAGTACAATCTTTATTAATCTAATGCTACTTAAACGAGGAGTACGCTCCTATGTCTCGTATAGGTCGAACGAAGTGCGGTAAAATT
Organism: Flexamia atlantica; assembly: GCA_035578135.1. Taxonomy (NCBI): domain Eukaryota; kingdom Metazoa; phylum Arthropoda; class Insecta; order Hemiptera; family Cicadellidae; genus Flexamia; species Flexamia atlantica. Next base: position 216,346,352 of record JAQJVK010000001.1, read on the forward strand.
AAAGGAAGGCTATTAACTAAAAAATAAATATTTAAACGTATAATTAACTACTCATTGATAGATTAAAACAATCTTTGGGGTATAAATGTGATGTTGTTAAAATTTCACGAATTTTCATTAAGTAATAAAAGAGGAGTTAGTTCACAAAGAGTGACTTTCAATTCGAGTATAACTCACTTCGTTCGAAAAATACAGTTTTATAGTGAAGCCACTGAGAAGTCGTCGCATCGCTCTGCTCGAGTAACACGATTTTTTGGGTAAATTTATTTCTTTGCTGGTTTTATAAGTTTTTATTATAAAGCCATTTGCTGATACTATTAACATCATTTGGCAAGTAAAACCTAAATTCCATACTGAAAGGTGAATAATATGGAACAGGGTATGGCTTAACATTGATGAAAACCTTTCTACTGACAAAATAAATCCGCAGGAAAAGCTTAGGGAAAAGCTTGTGTGTGGGCGGTGGCTGGCGCCCCGGTGGGTGTCGTGAGTCATCCTCAGTCAAGGCCTTCCATCAGCTGATCGTCGGAACCAAACCTTGGTCGCAAACTAATCGGTTGTTTTTTGTATGTAATCTATGTTTAAACAATGTTTAATAATATATGTGCCAAATATTTGCCAAAAATTACCAAAGAATATACTACGCGTTTACATAAATGGGATTGCACGGCATTTCTGGTATAAGGAAACGTCAAAAATATATCCGCGAGTCTCCAAATAAGTCCAATGCTAGAAACATCATTATAAATAAAGCAGAGTTATTGTCTCAGTGTGTAAATAGACTTATGGCTAAAATACGAGGAGTTAAAGCATGACTTATTCATGGTAGGTTCCTAGGGTTACAGCTGTTGCTGTTGCACCAGACTCTCAATTAATTGTTTTCTAAATGAAAGGCTACTCCCCGTAGGAAATCAAAAATTCCAGTGTTGATCATATGAGACCGTATGGCTACAATTTCCAGTTTGTCATTTATTGTTATTAAAATAGACATGTAGATTGTGTAATTCAGTATTGTAACAGGGTTTTATATTTTTTCTCAGGTTGAAACCGGTGAGTCGTCAATAAATATGTCATCTTCAATCAAAACTTGTATTCTTATCGGTATGACAGAGAAATATCTAAGATGGTGATAGATATTTCACCACTTTTATTCTTTCGCATTTCTTCAAACGAAAAAAATAAGATTCGCCTCGAACTTATTCAATGACTTGATTTTTGGTTAGTAAATTTTATGCTGTTAAATAGGAATTATTTGACTTTACATTATTGTATTCTACATTTATACGCTCATTTTTTATACTTAATGCATAACAGTATAAAATTAACGTTGAAAATTGAAAAAGCACAAATCTAGCAGAAATTAATCTGATTTTTGACAGAGATATATGTTTTAATCAAATCACCATTTTCGGCAAATATCCATCACATTGCACTCACTATCGGCATGAGCCCCACATACAAAAATTACATATCTTATCAAATATGTGGGAATATTTGATAAGACCGGATATATATTGAAAATATGTGGGAATATTTTGTTGTGCCGATAAGATGAGCCCCACTGATTTGACCGTGAGGAAGATCTTACTTCTTGGATTTTGATTATAGTTATTTTTGGCAATATCAATAGTTTGGAAGGACATCATCAATTCCTTACCAAAAATATATGAAAATCAGTTACGAATGAATTTTGGTTTTGGGGTGGTCGACCACCTGTTGTCCTTGAATCTGTGACGTCATGTCCTGGGAGGCCAGGCAGGCTGGGGCCTGCGATCATCCAGGGCCTGGAGTAAAGCGTTTATCAACCAAATTACACACCGCCAATCCGCGATAGGGATCAACTGCGAATGAGGTGGCAAAAGAAGCGTTCGCATTCAAAATTTCACGAACAATTTTCGATTTTGTCTAAAATTAAAGTAATAATCGGTCTTGCCGTTTAAATTTGCATATACTACTATCTCGTCCACGTCATCTCCAGTTATACGAGTGATGTTAGTAATTTGTAGAAATTTGCGAGTAAACATTATTTACTTGCAATTCGAACAGAGTGACGTATAGGTGTATGACATGTATAAGACATGTATAAGAATTATTTCAAAATTGATATTAAAACTAAATGTTTAACTGAAATTGTTATTGTTAAAATATACGAGTACGTGTGAGACTTACGGAGATATAATTAATTGTGGAATTATTTAGAGAGTGTGTACCTATGTACCTATCCCCAAAACAAAAAGGACCCATTTTTTGGATTTGCTCCTTGTATCAAAACAAATATATTTTGCAATATAGCCATGGTTCTCTCGTGTTAAGTTCTCATATATCTGTATGTGTACATAACTTTTATACTAATTGAGATGGTTTGAACCAACTTCAAACATGGTGATGTTAAGACTATTAGAGCCTACTTTTGGAAGTTTTAATTTTGTACCAACTGAAAATAGCGGCCACTTATAGTTTTCGCAGCTTAATATCTCAAATATCTGTAAAGTGTACAAGAAGTTAGAAACTTACAAAAGTAGTAAGTTTCCTTACTAAGTAGTAAGGACAACTCCTCAACATTCTTCAGATTTTACTAAAGTAGACATGTAAGATTTAAAAAAATATGCAACATTAAACTTTATTTACATTTAAACGTATTGGCAGAGCAGAATTTGTATATTTTGTTACCGCATGTCAAAATCCAAAAACAACCAACATTTTAAGAAGTGACTCCAAAAAAAGTAATAAATTTATTTATGGACACACTGCATACTGTGCTGCAATATTACATTCCTTAATTGCATGTATATAACAGTTTGTATATGTAAATAAATAAATGTCGGTAGATTTTTCTGTCGATTCGGGTATTTATTTTAAGTAACCTTATTATAAAATTTATGATTTTTTAAATTACTACCTTTACAACCTTTTTGTAGGTACAAGGAAAATTAAGCAGTGTTGTCATTATTGCTAGAAGAATATGTTCACTTGGTATGTTGAAAATTTGGCTTATTTTATTGTAAGTTTCCTTGTTTTACCTTGCTTTAAAGGAGAAAGTGTGTGTCTAATAACTGCGAAAATCGATTTTATGAAAGCCTCGGTTTTATGTCCTCACCTTAATTTACAATCAATTCACCTTTACCGCATAACAATATCGATAACGGTAGATAAAATATAAATAGCCACGTCACGAACCGTAGAATTATAAATTCTAGTTTTTGCACGGTAAATAGTACTTAACCTTTTTCAAGAATCAATTACAAAGGCAGTAAAGCATGTTTCAATGAATTTAATGGCATTCAGTCAGGCAATCAGTTAGTTAAAGCGTTATTGCCCTGAGCGTACACGGCGCATGGCGGGCTTACCGATGTGTGGGTTACGCGGCGTACTCGTTTGAGACCATGTTTCATCTGACGTGTCGATCTAAGGTAACTTTTTGTGCCAAGTACAGTAAAAAGTCAGTAACTTTGTACTGCACTTGACACGGTTAAACTCTCGATAGCAGCACACGGTGTGTAGATCGCCATTACGCCACCTACATGAGGGGAGTCCCAGTGCTGATCATTCCATTGTTTAGGCAAAGTGACTCAGTCCACTTACTAAGTCACGCGAGGAGAGCTTTACACAAACCATGCAACTACATTAATACTCCAGGAATTTAGGCATAACAAAGTGAATCGACCTTACAGATCCTGATCAAGATGAAACTTCGCATAGAAGTTAAGTAAACCTCCATAATTAAAATCCCACAAGTCCCCGGAATTCCCTGCTGTGCTACAGCCGCCATCATAAAAAACCATTTTCAGTCCGCGATTATTTAAAAAAAATTTCAATCAACAGAAAAACCCTAAAAGATATAAAACAAGTATAAACAGTGTTTTTGTAGAGGGCACAATTTCCAATAAAAGGGTATATGTCGTACAAGAACTTTTAAAAATAAATAACATTTAATAATTAATAATATTAATTTTATAAATTGTTATATTTCGGATTCCCCTGCCACAATAAATACATTTTAATTTTTATGTAAATATATTTTCAAGGGGGCGAAGCCCTTTGATCTTAATGCATGACAAATTATATACATAGAATCCTGATAAAACTTCCAGTTATTTAACACCTTAATTATTATCAAAATTCGTTCAGAATGAAGGTGTGGGTGAACTCACAAAAAAGGTATTATTTAATGAATTTGTAAAAATATTACCGTAAGGAATTTTTAATCATTTTTTTAGAGCTTACTCGCGTCTTTAGTGTGGACCAATTTTGATGATTGAGGTGTCAATTAAGTGGAAGGATGCTATGAATATAATTGATTAATATTAATTTATTAATATAATATTAATATCAATTTGTTAATTAAAGACTTTCACCTCCTTGGGAATGTATATTGCATCAATTGTTTTATGTATTCCTTATGACAGGGGTATTATTATTACAACATTTTAGAAAGATAATAATATCAGCAGCTATTTTTAAAAGTTCCCATACATGTTTATACTTCTTTTATTGGAACTTTTATCTCTACAAAAACGCCATGTACACTTTTTTTCCGTATCACTATGGTTTTTGTGTTGGTTGAAAAAATGTTTAGAGGTCCTCTAATGTTTCCGGTCCGGAAATGGGGATTTCAAGATGGCGGCTGGAGCACAGCAGGGATTTCCGGGAACTTTTGGCATTTTAATTAGGAAGTTCACTTTACATCTGTGCGAAGTTTCAAACTTGGTCAGGATTTATTCAGTCGATTTTCCTAAAATTCCTGTACTAATGTACAGTTCATGTACATCAGTTTCATTCTGATGTCACTTTTCAACTTGCGTTGCCTACTTACAAGAAGTGAGCTCATGAGTGTGGCACTGAGATTTGAAGGCGCTAGCAGCAGCCTTCGGGGTATCGGATTTGTACCCCCCGGATTTGCATCCCCACGAAGAACGCTACGTCATTTTGACGTCACAGGAGGTGGGGCATAAATCTCTCGAGAAACAGCCCACGACTGGAAATTTACCCCTCAATACATTATTCTGACCCCTGAATTGTACCCCCCGTGGTCAAATCCTCAAGTCCTACCCCGGAAAGGAAATGTACCCCCGGATTTGTACCCCCGTGGTCAAATTCTGAAGTCGGACCGGGATCAAATTTTTAAGTCCGACTCCGGAATTGTACCCTCCGAATTTTTACCCCCCGGATTTGTACCCCCTGAGCTCAAATCCATTTTGACCGACCATGGAAATATACCGGGTCAATATTCATTGTTGTTGTTGACATTTTTAATTAGTTCTCGTAAATCAGTGGCTGTTCGTTAAATTATTACCTAATATTATTGTACGAATATGTCTTATTTTTATTATTAGTATTATATTGTGTAGTCTTACGACACCGTAAATCGACGTTTTTTTTAATTGGCTTGCGTTAAATGTTTAATTAATTGCAAAAATGCTTAAATGAAAGTCATACGTCACCCGTGCTTTGTACTATTTATAACGTAATCCAATGAAAAATAAAATTTTTATTAATCAAAACACAACAATATTTCTGCATTATTTTATATCTGAATGGAACTTATAAGAATTTTCATTCCATTGCTGCATTATAAATTTTAAACGATTTTTTTTTAATTATATACCAAAATAATCTGACGTCCAATACTTTCATAAGGTATTATTGACAGATTTACTAGCCTAGTTGATGAATAGACTATACAATGTAATAATAGTAATAATGAAAATAAGACATATTTATAGAATAATATTAGGAAATAATTTAACGAACAGTCGTTGATTTACAAGATCTAATTAAAAAAGTCAACAACAACAATGAAAAGACCCGGGATATTTCCATGGTCGGTCCAAATGGATTTGAGTACGGTGGGTACATTTCCGGGGTAAGACTTAAGGATTTGACGACGGGGGGTACAAATTCGTGGGGTACAATTCCGGGGTCGGACTTAAGAAGCCAGGTTTAATTGGATTTATATCAATTATGCAACTGTTCAGCCAACCGTGAAAAGTCAGTTGATTAAAAAAACATAATAATTTATCAGTTCTAAAAGTTCGCGGCCGGAATTGTACCTCCCGTCCTGTGACGTCAAAATGACGTAGGCGTTTTTACTGGGGGGGTCCAAATCCGGGGGGTAAAATTCCGGCTACCCCTCCGGGTTGCATTGTCTGTCCCACACTCGTGAGCTCGTGAGCTCACTACAGCTCACGAGCTCACTGTAGTATACTAACTTATTTGACTGAAAGTTCCGTTGTTGCACGAGATGCAGCGCTGGCATCGCTCCGTTACCTAGAGACATCTACCGGCCAAGTTGGCAACCTCCGAACAGTCCGAACCTCCTTACAGTACAGTGTGCCCAGGTGTGGAAATTTCTACCCACACTGGCGCACATTGGCAGTTATTTGGAGCTAAAAATTAGAAGTTAGGAAATGTGTGGGGATTTTCGTTGATTAGGAAAAACTTTTATGTGTTCTGTCTATTTTAGACACTGTCTCCTGCCTATATAGGGCATACAGCATCATTCATTATGATAACTGGCAGGCCAAGCTGTAACTGCTTGCAGTATAAGTTAAAAAAAAAAACAGGCAGATTATAAAATATCTGTTAGTCAACAAGAATATTATAATTTTAGACCAGTCGTTTTACGATATCTTCGCACGAATTGAAAGACATACTGTACTTAACAGTCGGAAGAATTTTGCGCTGTGGCTAGCTGGAAGCAGATGTTTTTGATCTGATCTTTATATACTTTGACATTAAAGTATTTACAGCTGATTGTGTTTCAAAGGGAGGGATATTTTCAATACTGGACGTCCACGGGAGTAGCCTGAATGAGAATGAGAGACTCTGGGCCTCATGATGATGATTGGTGTGACCAATCGAAATCGATCGCCATTTAGCATCTTTAAAGGACATTTACCGTCTTAGATGTATTATTAATATATTAGACAATAAGTGTAAATATATTTTAAGTGTTGTAAGACGTCTTCAATTTATATTCAGTACATAGAGCAACACGTATCAAACTAATCAAAAATTTATTTAATTCTTTATTGTATATGATGGTTTTATGATTAAAACATTGGAGAAAAATACCCCCGTTGCAGCAGACCTGCATACTCAGCGAATTTCAAATGCAAAACAACATATTTCGATCGAACATAGCGAGATTTGACATGTTTTTGTAAACTCCATAAGAATAACATGGGTAATGAGTATGCAGGTTTGATACTACAGGTATATTAAAACTGGGTGGTTTTAATTCAATATTTAGAAGATCTGACCTAGAAGAATCCATTTACCAAGTTTTACCAAGATATGATGAGAAATAAGAGAGATATAGAATTTAACTTATTTTCCCATAAGGTTAACATTGGGACAACGTACTGTGTTTAACACTTTCAATATCTCGGTAACCAATGGACATAGATCAGTGATTCAAAATACTAAATTGTTTGTTTTTTTTAGCTGAATTCAATGGTGCTAACAAAAATTTGATAATTTTTATTTTTATATGTAAAAACTCATATAACCCATTTTTGGGAGGTTTACCCCCCTTTACCCCCCCCCCTTCCGGTAGTCCGATCGAGCTGGTTTACGAACTCGTCCGAATAATTACTACTTTACACGTCCATGCCAAATTCATTAAGATCGGACCATTTTTACGCGAGTTATCGTGCTTAAAGACACACACACACATATATATATCTGTGTGTGAGGCATCTGGGGACCTCAAAAAGAAAAGTTATGATGGTCTCGGGCTTAGGTCTTACCATGAGACCTACGGTAACAGCTTCTTCCCTATAGGGGAAATTCGCTAAAACAATGAATCAACTAATAATGAAGGGAACTTTATTAATAATCTGTTAAATATTAATCTTTGAATTGAGCTACGTGTGCCTGGGCGAAATACTCAATTCCAAAGATCGCGCCACTATCATCACGATCATCACACTCATCCTTCACTCATATTCAGGGTAACGTCCTCCATGAGGTACCTGTCTTATTAAAGTGATTAAGTGATTAAGTGATATAAGGATAATTCATCCAAGAATAAGGCCTTGTTTGCACGACGACCAGTACAGTGGACAGTAACACCTTTAAACAAAAGAGAACAAAAGAATTTTTTTCTACTGTCCTACTGTCTGGTCGTTGTGCAAACAAGGCCTAAGGAATAAGGAATTCGAGGGGCTCTGGTTATTCAGTTTTTTCGACGTTTTGTCTGTTGGTGGATGATCTGAAGCCTTTTATTTTGACAGGCCTCATTTTTGCGCTTTTGAAATTACTATTTTAGGCCAGAGTGCGGTTAAGGCTGGACAATTTTTTAAAATTTTTTTATAGCTAAATAATGTTTAACATAGTTTGTTTTATTTTATAAAATTAAGCGTTTGAAAATAAATGACTAGTAGGCCTAGTGTATACTCATTCGCCGGTATGCGTGGCGATCTTATAGGCATACAGTATACGTCGATACAATTTTCATCATTACAACTATATAACATTTTTTTAAACCTGTTAAAAATTTTTTTCTTTATTGGAAAATATATTATTTCTATTTAATGTTATAAAAAGAGGTTGTGTCTGCCTAGCTGGCTGCCTATTTATTCGTCTATCCATCAGCCTGTGTTTCTGTCCGTTGTTTCAGGTACACGCAAAAACTCTATTAATCGACTGGGCTGATATTGTACTCAAACTTTCGCCATTAACCCGGTCCACACATAGACCTGACTTCGCGCTTAGACTACTTATGCATATATTTTGCTCAAAATTTTGGTTTCGGTAGTTTTTATTTTGGTTTCCATATGTATTATTGTTAATTTTACAGTTAAACTTTGAGGAGATGGTTATAACAGCTAATAATATTAAGAAGAGCTGGTTTCTGTCTGCCTGTTGATTGCTGTTTTTAAACGCAAAACCTACTGAATCGACTAGGCTGAAATCTTGCAGAACTTTAGGTTATAAGCTAGACCAACACATAGGTCTTTTATAACCTCCTCGCAGGCTTCGCCCTGTAGGCTCTTATTATAACAGATTTCGAAGTTATATTTGGGATTTGTTCAGTTTTTTATTTCGTTCCCATAGTGTCCACTTTATTTTAAATAAGAATGAAAACAGTGTCTGCCGCAGACATTTTATGTCTCAATAAGGTATAATATTTTTCTCAGTGTACATGGGCTGCATTAAACTCGTAGCAGATCAACCTACATTACAGCGAGTGTAAAGGGGGGGGGTAGAAAGTGTGCATTACTCCATGAGGTGGGCAGACGACCGCTATATTGGGTGTGAGTTATGAGTCACCCTGTCATGAAAGAATCAGGAGCATAGTATAAATATTTTATTTAATATTTGATCCATAATGCTGATTTTAGTCATGATTATAATTAAAAGGATACTATATACCTTACTTTATACTCTCCACTCCTTAAAATTCGAATAAAAATTTATGGTCTTTTTTAAATATATTTTCTGCAACACTAAAAAAACTATAAACATCAAGGATATTTAATTTATTACAAATAAAATAATTCATCCCTTCGCAAAAAGTATTGACATTTCATAAGTTATCACTGATGAAAAGTGTATTCCAAAGTGTTAAAGTACATGTTCTTATGTCTATAACCCAACATTTTCAAACAACAAGAGCCCCTAGTCACTGCAACGTCCAATACAATGTAATTATCCAATTGTAATTATACAATTCAATTCATTTATTCACAAAAAAAGTTAAAATAATGGCCCTTTAAGTCAAAAAATGATTATCGACAGAGACCTGTTAACAAGAGAAAAAATTACAATACATAAAATATATTCCATGTTTTATGGCACTATCTTGGCATGAAACCACCAAAAAAACATTCACTGTTCTGCAAAAGAGTTAACATTCACAATTATGTGTATGAAGACTGAAGAGTAGCCCCTGATGGTGGGATATAATATGTTTTCTGTCTAGGTTATGGTAACCCTGCGAGTACAAAGTTACTGGAGCTTCAACTTTACTGACTTTACATTGGCAAGATAGCGGAAAGGGAAAAAGTTTTGTGGAACGTTAAGTCCAATATTTATAGAAAACAAACTTTTTGCATGCAAAATGTCTTTCCATACAAGTTTAAAAGGCGCAGAGTCTGCATCCTTGCCTTAAAGCGTTTTCAATGCTCTTTTTATCTTAAAGAGGTAATCGATTTATTTTGTAGCTTTTCATAATATGGTCCTTAAATATGGTTTATTCAACCATCCAACAGAATATTTATCTATTGTTTATTTATCAAACTTTACAGCGTATAGTTATTTCTGTTTGTCTCTTATTACTGCCGGCTATATCCTTATCTTCTTACGCCATGTAATATTTTCTTTGATTCATGAACATCAGAAACAACATTTTTTATAGATAATACAACTTAATAATTTCATTCCTGTCACGTTTCTACTTTCACGTCTGTTATGACGTCCATTGTAGGGAAGTATTTAGTTTCTTCGGTCAAATGTCTGCATCTAGCCCTAGCTTTATTATACATTAAAAAATTCAGATTAATGATCTCTCTGGTGTTTGGATATTTAAGTTGTGTTGCTTTTGATTTCTTTAAGATTTCAATGTCTTATATATTATATATTATATGTTATTTTTGATTTTTGTATTAAAATTAAAAAATCCAGTTTTCCTGAGTGTCTGGCATCTTTAATTTTATCCGTCTCCCACCATCCTGTATTTTGTCAAAAACCCACAATTTTCATTAAAAAAAATTTCAGTCTGTCTTTTGGTATTTGGAAGGAAACAGGCGACAAAAGGATACCTACTGAATAAAGGATACCCATAATGTTGAAATAAGCAACATTATGAATAACAAGACGATTGAGAGTAATTATTCCGTATACAATTATTCCATATTTAAACAACTGCTGCAACAACTGTCTTATTATAATGGTAAGCGTCGTGCGTTTAGTCTAACCCTAATGAGAGTAAATTATTATATAATAACATCTTAGCCTGACTTGGGCTAGGTTGCACTTACGCAATCACGAAGATGCTACCCGCTGCAAACAACACTTTCTAACGCAATAGTTCCTAAAAAGAGGAAAGTTACTGAGGTTTTTCTAAAGGCTATACCTTTTACTTATGTTTATAAAATCAAGTGAAACAATGTTGAACACACCGGTTTTTGCTCAACGATTACCGTAATTTCACTGCCTCCACTGCCTGAGTACAGTTAACTGAACACTGTATAGTTTATTCCCATGTGGTTCATAGGATTTAAAAAATATACAGACATCCCCAGCCAATGAAAAAAGATTGAAAACCTCAAGTGGTTTTTCAATCTGATACCAACGATTGGCTCAGTTTTGTAAAAATGTTTAATCAAAGCAAATCTCAGCATTGCGACTTATACTTTAAAACGACCAAAACCCAAACTGCAGTAGTTAACGGTATAAGAAATGCTCTTCATTATACTAATACTTATAGGGAGCTTTTTCAACCAATAAAACATTTTCAGTGAAAATCAAAAAATAGAATTCGACAAAACATAATTATTAGTTATATTTACAAAAATCAATAGTCAAGCGTAAACACACTTTACGGGTATCAACAAGAGCATTAACAAGATGCCCGTGAAGATGGTGTTGTGTAAATTAACAAAATTATTCATACCGTCTATATTGATGCAACTTGGTAAAAAACACTGTTATCATTCAAACGGCGCGGCGCGCGCAATCATATCTCACAGATCCATTCCGGTGGCCGCTCTCGGGGCTATGGCCCCGGGCCGCTCTCGCCTTGCGTCAGTCACCTGCATCTCGAGAGCGCAATCATATCTCACAGATCCATTCCGGTGGCCGCTCTCGGGGCTATGGCCCCGGGCCGCTCTCGCCTTGCGTCAGTCATCTGCATCTCGAGAGCGCAATCATATCTCACAGATCCATTCCGGTGGCCGCTCTCGGGGCTATGGCCCCGGGCCGCTCTCGCCTTGCGTCAGTCATCTGCATCTCGAGAGCGCAATCATATCTCACAGATCCATTCCGGTGGCCGCTCTCGGGGCTATGGCCCCGGGCCGCTCTCGCCTTGCGTCAGTCACCTGCATCTCGAGAGCGCAATCATATCTCACAGATCCATTCCGGTGGCCGCTCTCGGGGCTATGGCCCCGGGCCGCTCTCGCCTTGCGTCAGTCGTCTGCATCTCGAGAGCGCAATCATATCTCACAGATCCATTCCGGTGGCCGCTCTCGGGGCTATGGCCCCGGGCCGCTCTCGCCTTGCGTCAGTCGTCTGCATCTCGAGAGCGCAATCATATCTCACAGATCCATTCCGGTGGCCGCTCTCGGGGCTATGGTCCCGGGCCGCTCTCGCCTTGCGTTAGTCGTCTGCATCTCGAGAGCGCAATCATATCTCACAGATCCATTCCGGTGGCCGCTCTCGGGGCTATGGCCCCGGGCCGCTCTCGCCTTGCGTCAGTCGTCTGCATCTCGAGAGCGCAATCATATCTCACAGATCCATTCCGGTGGCCGCTCTCGGGGCTATGGCCCCGGGCCGCTCTCGCCTTGCGTCAGTCGTCTGCATCTCGAGAGCGCAATCATATCTCACAGATCCATTCCGGTGGCCGCTCTCGGGGCTATGGCCCCGGGCCGCTCTCGCCTTGCGTCAGTCATCTGCATCTCGAGAGCGCAATCATATCTCACAGATCCATTCCGGTGGCCGCTCTCGGGGCTATGGCCCCGGGCCGCTCTTGCCTTGCGTCAGTCATCTGCATCTCGAGAGCGCAATCATATCTCACAGATCCATTCCGGTGGCCGCTCTCGGGGCTATGGCCCCGGGCCGCTCTCGCCTTGCGTCAGTCATCTGCATCTCGAGAGCGCAATCATATCTCACAGATCCATTCCGGTGGCCGCTCTCGGGGCTATGGCCCCGGGCCGCTCTCGCCTTGCGTCAGTCATCTGCATCTCGAGAGCGCAATCATATCTCACAGATCCATTCCGGTGGCCGCTCTCGGGGCTATGGTCCCGGGCCGCTCTCGCCTTGCGTCAGTCACCTGCATCTCGAGAGCGCAATCATATCTCACAGATCCATTCCGGTGGCCGCTCTCGGGGCTATGGTCCCGGGCCGCTCTCGCCTTGCGTCAGTCATCTGCATCTCGAGAGCGCAATCATATCTCACAGATCCATTCCGGTGGCCGCTCTCGGGGCTATGGCCCCGGGCCGC